>OX459029.1:122449528-123049528 GCA_949775025.1 Tricholauxania praeusta
TTATCCAGAATGTTACCAATACCTTCTAGTTAGCCTATCGGCGGCGATAATTCTCTCGATTGTTGACTTTCATAGTGTACTGCAGCGCCTTTTCGGTTTATCATTTTTAGAACAAAAACTACATTTGGCCGCTAGATGGTGTAAAAGTATTTTTATACTGTGATGCTAGCTGGTATCGTTTAGTTTTTCTTTTGTTGGTTTTTATTTTCGAGAATTTTCTGGCATAAACACACAATTTCGCTACACTGCCCTTCGCTTAAGCTTGTTCGTCCCGAACAAGAGTCTCTCCGTCCTCTAGTATAAGGTGCCAGCATTTCGATGTGGACTACATTTAATTTACTTTTGTTCCTGGGGTATTTATGGATTCGATACACAACATCATTAAACCTTGTGACAATCCGGAAGGTCCCTCCCAATGAGTCTGTAATTTAGGAGGCAAGCCTCGTTTTCGTTGTGGGTTATGTAGCAGCACTAGTTGACCTTCTTTGAACCATTAGTATTTGCTCGCAGGTCATACCGAGCTTTCATCTTGTCGCTAGCCAATTGAGTATGTCTCCCAATAAGCTATATCTGCTAGTTCTTCTCTTTTCCGCGACATGTAATCGTCAGCATAGGTCGTTTCTGGGACAACGCTTACTACGTACTTTCAAATCTGCTGGAAGCCTTAAGTCCGTACCAAAAATGGATTTTGCTGGCGTGACTGTAGTAGTATTGTGTATTGACGACCGATAAGCCCTCAGAAACATTGGTAGATGCTCATCCCAATCTTTTTGTCCTTTATCGACAACCTTTTTTAAATGCTTTCCTAGAGTACGGTTGAACCTTTCGACCATGCCATCGGACTGAGGATGCAAAGCTGTGGTACGTGTCTTCTGTATTCCAAGCACGTCACAAACCTCCTTAAAAAGTGTCGACTCAAAATTTCGTCCTTGGTCGGAATGCAACTCAAGTGGAGCTCCAATATCGGCAAATCCAATTTTTGATGAAAATGTCTGCCACTGTTTTTGCTTCTTGATTGGGAATGGGATATACTTCTGGCCACTTACTGAAGTAATCAATTACCACAATGATGTATTTATTTCCTCCATTGCTGATTGGAAAAGGTTCCGCTATATCCATGGCTATCCTCTCAAAGGGAGCTCCAACGTTATACTGATGCATTTTTCCCCAAGTGCGTTGCCTGGGTCCTTTGGCAATTGCACATTGGGCACAACGGCGGATCCAGTCAGCAACTGATTCTTGGCATCCTACCCAATAAAACCATTTCCTTATTTTCTCTGTGGTTTTCGTTATGCCCAGATGTCCACCACTCGATCCATTGTGATAATCCTCGATTAATTCCTTAAATTTGGCCTTTGGAATAACGAGCAGTATTTAACGAATTTTACCATCCTCGCTTTCCCAGATTCGGTAGAGACAACCATCATGCAACTCCAAGCTTTGCCATTGCGCCCAGTATGCTTTACAGATTTGGCTTTCATTTGAAATTTCTTGCCACGCCGGTTTCCTACCCAGCTCCTTATACTTAATTATAGTTCCCAAATCTGTATCACTGCGCTGGTACCGTTTTACCTCCTCTTTTGTCCACTTTTCTTCAGGCAAACGTTCAAAAGGCGCACATCAATTATTTCAGCTTTATTTTCCGTTCGTGAACAATGACCGCATTCAATTTTACATGGACGACGGAAAAGTGCATCCGCATTTCCATGCTGACATTATGCCAGTAACTTTCTCCGAGTGTCGCAATTATTCCTCAGGTTTCGACAGAATTTTGCTGAAATATGCGACGACTTTTTCTTGTCCATTGATGATTTGGGACAAAACTCCTCCAATACCATGGCCACTCGCATCGGTGTCTAATACAAATTCTTTGCCGGGTATTGGGTACGCGAGTATTGGCGCTGTAGACAGTAATTCTTTCAGCTTTTGGAATGCAGTTTCCTGTGCACCACTCCATTCGAATTTCCTATTTTTCTGAGTCAGCTCATGTAGAATGCCTGTAACATTTGCGAAACCAGGAACAAAGCATCTGTAATAAGTGCATAGACCCAGAAAACTTCGCAACTCATGAAGATTAGATGGTCTTGGCCAATTTTTCACAGCTTTTATTTTATTTTCCTCTGTGTGTAGTCCTTCTGACGTAACCTTGTGCCCCAGATTTTTGACTTCACGCTGGAAAAGTGAGCACTTTTTCGCACTTAATTTTAGTCCAGCTGCCTCCAAGCGCTCAAACACTTCCTCCAGATTTTTCAAATGGTCATCAAAAGCTTTGCAAGAATTTGCTTACGTGGCAATTTCTTGTCAAAATCGAATTTGAACAATTACATTTTTCTGTGGGATATTATAAAATCCCACAAGTCACAAATACAGCCATATTTTTGTGTAACTGAAAATTGGAGCCTTAATTTTTAAGAATGTATTAGTAATTAGAATAATTATAAATAAATTGAATCTGAAAATAAAATTCAGAGTATTGGATAGATACTTGATAGCTCAAGAACTAGTTTTCTTTTCAGCTAAAAGCTCAAAGTCTTGGCAGTAATTTTACCAGATAAAAAAATTATATCTTTGGCTACAACCAAGTGTGCCGGGATAATTAGCGAACCGTGTCGCTCTTAAGCGCCGGTTCAAAAGTCTATAAGTAGGTCCTTTGAAATTCTTGATGTACCAAAAATAGGCAATCGAGAAAATGACAGTTTGCTTCGAAAGTTTTTAGCTGAAAATTGAAAATATGCATATGTTATATGTCTTAATAAATATGTCAAACACCACAGTCGATATTGCCATTGCTGTTGTTGTTGTTGCGACTGTTCATTTTGTTAATGCAGTAGTTCGTTTCGTTGTTGCTGCAGTTGATCATTTAGTTGTTGCTGTTGCAGTTCGCTTTGATGTTGTTGCATTTGTCCATTTCGTTGTTGCAGCTGTAGGTGTTGTTGTTGCAACTGTTCATTTTGTTGTTGCAGCTGTTGGTGTTGCTGTTGCAGTTGAAGAATTAATTCCTCCTGCCTCTTGATAATATCCTCATTTTCTTTATTGATTGCATCCATATTGATATTTCCGTTGTTATCGAATGATTTATGCCTTTGCATTAAATGCACAATATATGTACTACAAATTACTCCGTATTAATTAATAAACGTTTTTTTTTTCTTTCTTTCGATCACAATTTGTTTGCTTCTTATTTATTTTTTTTTTGTGTTCACAAATTGTTTGGGTTTTTTGTTTCTATATATATTAAAGCGAAATGTTATTTCGTTTAAAAGAAAAACCTTTGGAGATTTCGAACTTAACTTCTTTTGCGAGTTTTAGCCGCTTTAACCGACAGCGTCAGTTATGTATTCTTTTATTTTCTATTCTTCGGAATAAAAAAAACTCGGAGCTATGTTTTATAAAAGTACGACTGTATTAGGTTTCGTGGATCTTAAGACTAATTACATTTTATTTCTTAAACTCTAAAGTTGCCCAACTCAAAAAGCCTTTTCGTTGAAAAAGATAAATAAAAGCGATAAGACGAAAAGTGTTTGTGGAAATTTGACCAGCCGCAAAGCAAAGCAATTAACTTTTTAATATATTAATAAAATACAAAAAATAAATAAAAACTATTATGTGGAAGACGAAAAAATGTTTGCGGAATTTGACTAGCTGCAATGCAATGCTTCACTTTATTAAATGCATTCATAAAATAAAAATTATTATGTAGAAAAAGAACTTTGGTAGATAAGGAGTGTAAGCTTGCGTCAAGAACGTAACTCGCGTGGCGGAAGCTATTAACAAAGAGTACTTCAAAAATCGCAACGTCAAAACTTTACGGACGAAATATTATAATTTTAAGAAGGTGATTTAGAAGCGGTCCGCAGCAGAAAAGTGGAGCACGTATGAAACGGGTGGAAGACCACAGGCAAAAGAAAGAATGACAGAGACCGACCTGAGACTGAAAGATTTTTACATTACGCTCAAGTTTCAGGTTTGGACTCTGTGTATGACTCGGATTTTATAGCTGTAAATAGTAAGTTATACTTGAAACTCTATAATCCTTTTTACATACAATGTGAACCTAATTAAACCATTTATTCAATTTAGATAACGAAAAAGTGGATTTCTGCGCTCTTGATCTTTATTGAAGAAAGCACGTTTTTTTAGGTAAGAAATTGATAAAAAAATTAAGCGGAAACTTTTCCTATTTGTTTAATAGAGACTGAAGAGGAAGCTCCTTCGTGCAGTTGGCAGAATTACCATCCTGAGAAATTGAAGAAGACAGTCTTCAGCTTAAAGCAAGCCCACTCAAGAAGACGCTGTCCAAGACAACGTCCTGGTCAAAGTTGGCAGACATAACAAAAAGTGGATCGATAAAAAAGCTAAACGGGAGATGGAAATGGCCCAAAATGAGCATGAGGCTCGCTTAACATACTGAGGAGAGAAATTGAAAATGGAGCAGAAGGAACACGAGCTGCAAATGAAGTTAATGCAAGAAAAGCACGACGCAGAAGCAGACAAAATACTTAAATTGATATAGGGTCAGAATACGCGAAATCGACATGTCTGAAATGTTTTTCAAAGTTTTTTATATAAATCAGTAGCTGCAAGTGGTAGAAATTAGTGTACGGAAAAATTTTTTAAAAAAAATTGTTGCAATAATTATGGCCAGTCAAAGTTTTAATTAACCTTTATTTTAAAATGCTATAAGTTTTGAACTGCCGGACTGATTGTGACGAAATATTTTAATTTCTGTAGATATTAAGTTGAACTTATGTATTAAAACAAAAAAGTTGCAAAAATTTTGCATTTTTGTTGTTAATTAGCAATTTTTCTATCAACAATTGAATTTTAATGACTTGTTCCGCCTCGAAAAAATCTGAAAAAAATTACAGAGATGCATTGAACCCTTCCAAACTAGAATTCGTAAAAAAAATCGTTGAGCCTCAATTAGTTTTTACGGTATAAATATTATAGTGGTACCGGGCGGACGAAAAATGCATAATAATTTTGTTGTTTTTCAAAAAAATCAATAACACTAGCTTACAAGAAAAAGGATCGGGTTTTTCATAGACTTTTTTCCATGTATTTTGGAGCGTAGTTTCCAAAAATGGCAACCACTTTTTTTCTTAAGAATCGTTTTCGAGATATCCCCAAAAAAAACCCCTTTTTTCGGTTATTTTTTCATTTATTTGGCTATATCTCGATTAATTTTTTTTTCGATTCAAAAACGCATATGTATTTTCGTTATATTTATATAAAAAAACTTTGAAAAACATTTCAGACATGCCGGTTTCGCGTATTCTGACCCAATAGGTTAATTCTTTGTTTTAAAAGGCTAAAAACGATTAAAATGAAATGAAACAATAATTTAATTTATATTATTTTACTGTCGCGCCGACGCACACTGTTATATTTTGAGAAAAAAATGGACAAAATCAAATTCCCGTCGATAACAATGCCCAAAAAAAAACGAGGTCGGTCTCATTCGAAAGGTGATTTCATGCTTTTTTTTAGAAAAATTGTCCCGAATCGAGATCCCAGCTTTGGGCATTTCTCAGAAATGCCCAAAATATGGTCTTTTTCACTTTTAGACAGTTTTTCCCAATTTTAGTACAATTTTGACTCGTATACATATCCGGTAATTTTTGTCATTTTTTTTAGTTATAATACGAAAAAAAATTTTTTTTTCATAACGAATTAGTTTTAAAAGATATATATATATATATATATATACTCTCGACTTTCAAAACAAATTATCATCGGATATGTATACGAGTCAAAATTGTACTAAAATTGGGAAAAACTGTCTAAAAGTGAAAAAGACCATATTTTGGGCATTTCTGAGAAATGCCCAAAGCTGGGATCTCGATTCGGGACAATTTTTCTAAAAAAAGCATGAAATCACCTTTCGAATGAGACCGACCTCGTTTTTTTTTGGGCATTGTTATCGACGGGAATTTGATTTTGTCCATTTTTTCTCAAAATATAACAGTGTGCGACGTTTCGAGGATTGTTTGTCCTCTTCCTCAGGGCAATTGTTGTATTTTTTGTAATGAATAGAATTCATTTTTTTATACGTATGTATCAATCAATGTATCAATAAAAAACACCAATTACTCCCTGATTTGGGAGTTTTTGTAATTTTATGTAAGTAGTTATACCCCACACCGAGGGTATATTCAGTTTGTCTCTCCGTTTGTAACACATCAAAGGGGGCGTGGCAAGTATGGAAAAGTATATATATTCTTGATCAGGGTCACCACCTGAGTCGATATAGCGATGTCCGTCTGTCTGTCTGTCCGTCTGTTGAAATCAGGTTTACGGGAAAACCAAGAAAGCTAATTGAATTTAACTTTCACACACAGGTCACATCTTCTTGCAGGCATCTTGCTATTGAAATTGGGCAAAATCGGTTGACGGACACGCCTACCGCCCATGTATATTTACCAATGCCAATTTTGAAAAAAGTTGCAGCGATTTTGATGAAACTTGGTGATTTGGTGCACATGTGAACCACATTAGGATTAAGCTGGGTTCAAGTTTCCAAAGATTCGTACAGGGGCGTGGCACAGCCCTAAATTTTATCATTTATACCACCATATCTTGTAATCCGTTCAAGATATTGCGATGAAATTTGGTAAACGGATACATATCAAGTATATCTTGAATTGAGATAAAAGTGGGCGGAATTGAAAAAGTAAGCGTGGCACTTTTCAACTGTTAAAAATTTTGATTCCTTATATCTCAAAATCGGCACAAACGATTTCCATTAAAATTTTGTAGATAATGCCGCTGAAAGCAGTCAGCTCAGCCACTTTACTGAATAAACTCGTTGAAGGGCGTGACACCGCCCACAATATTTATAAACTTTATATTAAGAGAACTACCAACGTAATCGTTTTGAAATTTAGCGACGTAGATATGCTTGCTATAAGGTCTCTTGTAACAAAAATTTGGTCTAATTGTTCCTGTGGGCGTGGAACCTCCCATATAAGCAAAAAACGTTTATTGCTATAGATAGTGTGCTATGAGAGTAATCTTCATAAAATTTGGTGTATAGATGTCAGTTACTATAAGCTTTAAAAATGAATGAATTTTGACGAGATTGCGTCAGTGGGCGTGGCACCTCCCATATTAACATAAATTTGTATGCGCTGTTTTAAGTGAACTATTGCAGCGTTTGCTAAGAAATTTAATGTAAGTGGTTCAGTTGCTATAGAGTACATATATCTGAATCAAAAGTGGCTGAAATAGCATCAATGGGCGTGGCACTCCCCATATAAATAAAATACGGTAAGAGGCATATTTATCGAAATATGTGAGCAATCATACTAAAATTTGTTGTTAGGGGTTTGCTTATGAAAAGCTATTTCTGGATCAAAACCGAATTTCGATTTTTTCAACATTTCCATATTCTTTCGACTTTTTCAACCCTTTAACTTATTCCAATATATCCAATATGTATTTGTTCGACTTTTTCAACCTCTTTCAACTTTCTTCATAAGTTTCTTAATTTTTTCGACTTTTTCATCAATTTTGAATAGTTTCAAATTTTTTCAACCTTTTTCTTGTTTTTAGAGTTTTTTAATTTCTCAACTTTTTTATACATTTTGCATATATTTTCGACTTTTCAACATTTTTCAACCTCTGTCAACCTTTTAAACATTTCACATTTTTCACATATGATGCTTACATTTACGGCATGCCGTTGGCGGTAATGTAGCACAGCATACCTGGGCAATGTCAGCCGAGAACCAGCTCTATCATTTACCGCCTTCCTACGGCCCGTAGTCAAACATCCTAGGTTTAATTTATCAATTTTGGGCATGTTTTTTTATTTTATAGGATCTGGAAAGTAAGGGAACTGTTATGGAGCGCATTCGAACTGGTATAGCATAAAAACTTGTTCATTCAGTTTTCGGACGTGTGAGCTCTGAAAGTTTAAGGTTACATGAAAACTAGTTTAGAAATCTTTTTCGCCAAATACCAAAAATCATTTAAAATTTTATTCTGAAGGAAGAGTTTTGTGGAGGCCCAATATTTAAGCAGATGATGGAGGACACAAATAGAAATTCTGCGATAGTTTTGATAAGTGAAACCAGGTTTATTCAACATAATCTTTATCTTTTCCTTGCTTAAAAATAAAGAACTTAGTATTTTTAACGCCAATCTACCCTACTACACTAATTTATATCTTGGACTCATTTAGAAAATAAAATTCCTTAATTTTTTAAGTGTTCCTAATAACTAGACAATCGGCTTGTACTATATGATTATGATTAATCGCCTCAGTTGAGTTAAAAAAATTACTCAAATGGATATTGCATTTTCATTTTGCATCTCATGTAAATGTGAATCATTTTAACTGAATGTTTGGTAATCCTCTTTTTTTAATGTTGCTGTTGCATCTTTACTGCCGTTTATTAAAAGCCCCAGATGGCCGTAATTGTTGCTGTATAAGGCGTGGTTTCATGATGACGCATGTTACTTACATTTCTTGTATGTAAACTTTTATGTTGTATACCGACGAGCAGGACGATTATGCAAATTATATATTTTTCAGTTTATACGCCGGAACTTCATTCCCATTTTGAAGAATGCATTCACAATTGAAATGCAGCGATTGCTGGAAGCAACTTTAACTGTTTAAAATTTAAAGTATTCTCATTAATATTTTTTTCAAAAGGCATATAGTTTTGGCGTAAATACATATGTATGTATGTATCAGAGATGGGCAATAAGGATTACGATTACCACATGATTACGATTACAGTAATCCTTTTACAAAAATAAACGGATTTAACCCTTAGCGGCACCACTTCAATCTTGTAACAGTCCGGCACATTGGGGTCTTTCACGACCCCACGTTGAAAAAAAAAAAATGTATAAAAAGCGAATTTTCAATTCCAGACTTTAGAGCTGTGAACGAGTGTTGAAATGACTCTGCTTTATGAAATTCAATGATTATTAGGGATATTTTTCAAAAAATGTTGGTGCTACATGAGTCTAAACTTGAGTATTTATTAGTTCGAAAAATGATTTCAACATTTTTTTGGGGTCGTTCACAACCCCATGGTGCCGCTAAGGGTTAAAATTACTGCAATCGTTCAACGAAGACTTTAAGGTTACGATTGCAGCAATCGTAATTTTAAAAAAGTCGCAATTACGATTACTGTAATCGTAATCTTAAAGTCTTCATTGAACGATTACAGAAATTTTAAATCCGTTTATTTTTGTATAAGGATTACTGTAATCGTTGCAAAGGATTACTTTCATAAAATATCAGAAAAAGTCACTGTTAATTAATTTATATAGTGTATTTCAATGAGAAAACATAATTTTACAAATCAATGAATGTAAAAAGTCACATTGTATATTAAAAATATATGTACATTCAATAATAATACTCAATATTAGCTTTTAACAAAACTAATTTTTCAAAGGAAAAGTCAGAAAGAGCATGACGACGTGGACTACTTATTATACCAGCGAAAGAGAATAATCTTTCTACCGGTGCCAACGAAGCTAGGTGTATTAAACTTCAAAGAAACTGTTTTCAGCAACGGATACTTATTAAAACTCCCCCGACTAGTGTCAGCATCGTTCAAATATCTGAAAAGTTCCTCATTTATAGTACTTATTAGAAAGGTAACTTCCTTCGTTTTGGTAATATGAATCGTAAGATTTTGCTAAAAAAAAAATTAAGAAATGAATTGGTTTTACAATGATTTTATTTACATCAAGTACCGTCAAAATCATAAAAATCTCCACTTAACTCCGGTTCTTCGCAATGACTGAAATCATTGTAATATTCCTCCAATGTTGTTTCAATTTCACGAATGACTAAATTGAAAATGTCTTGTTCTGAAATATTTGGCTGCCTGTTGCCTAACGTTTTAAACCACCGCATTTTCACATCAGGTGTAAGAACAGTCACCACTATAGCATCACTTGCTTCCGGCATCAAAGTAAAAAAGTTTTCGAATCTGTCGCAAAACTTACTTTCCAAAGCCACTGACACTGCTTTCAAAAATTGAAGACTGTCTCCTTGTGCCATTTTCTTAAGTTTGACAATTAATGAAACCAAA
Source organism: Tricholauxania praeusta (assembly GCA_949775025.1). NCBI lineage: Eukaryota > Metazoa > Arthropoda > Insecta > Diptera > Lauxaniidae > Tricholauxania > Tricholauxania praeusta. Next base: position 122,459,593 of record OX459029.1, read on the forward strand.
GATGGAATGAGACATCCAAAGATATATATTTTTCTCCCTGTAGGTAGGAAACCACCATCGGTTGAACACCATAGTCTTTGAATGCCTTAACGAAATTGGAACCGTTGTCCGTCACTGTAGCAACAATGTTTGAATGGTCCAAATTAAATTCATTATTGATTTCTGTTATTAAAGGTGCTTTACGGTCTGCAGAGTGTGTACCACTAAGTCTTCGGCACGCCAAAGCCACTGACTTTCTTGGAAATTATTGTCCAGCCAGAGACACTGTACTGTACCCCAAAAAGCTGCGATGATTTGTTAACGAAATATCTGCTGTTGTGCAGAAATTTTTACTTTCGGCCATTTTATTTTTGACTCTTAGCATCATTTCATTGTATTTTGAGTCTAGTTTTGCCATAGTAACTTTCCGGCTCATGACTTTAAAACCTGTTCCTTTGAACAGAGCTCTAAAAGACTACTTTTCCACTATAGATATAGGAGACGAAGTATCAATAATAAAAGGTAACACAAGTTCATCGAATCGCTTTTGCTTGTTCAGAGTGCGATTTCGCGTTTTTGGTTTTCTGCTTTCATACTTTTCAAAAACATCGGGATGTTTGCGGCGAAGATGCGTCACGAAGTTAGAATAAATTCAAATGATCATCTTTTGATTTTTTGGTAAGTACATAGCATAATACATACAATTACTTTGCTTACGATTACTTAAAAAATCGTACTTAAATAAAATTTTAATTTAAATTTACTGTAATCGTTCAACGAAGACTTTAAGATTACGATTACTGTAATCGTTATTGCAACTTTTTTTAAATTACGATTACTGCAATCGAAATCTTAAAGTCTTCGTTGAACGATTACAGTAATCCTAATTTTAAAAATTTTGAAATTGCGATTAAAATAATCGTAATACTATCCGCAATCAATACACATGTAATCCTTATCGCCCAGCTCTGGTAGGTAAGTACATATGTGCTAATATACAAATTATAAAAACTTTTGTTTTATTTTATTATCTTGATATTTATTTCGCACGTTTGTGCTTTACTTGAATTTTACTTAGAACTAACTACTAAAATTAATACGAACTTAAACTTAAGCCATCCGCACTGGCGCAATCTGCTGACACGGCGCTTATTCTTTTTATGTTATAAAACGGATGTTCGCAGCAGCGTAAGCGCTCTGGTCGGTCAATGTTCTGATGTCGCAACTGGTGTTAACTAAGCATTTTGGTCGGTCAATTCTTGATAAAAGCTGCAACGCTTTTTGAAAAAAAAAATCCAAATAATAATCGGCTATTATATGAGCAATGTAAATAAATTAAGCAAATATTAAAAAATTATTTATTGACCAAGTATTTCATAAAAACCTGATATTAGCGATTGTTGCAAAATTACTATCAACATTCAATGGCTCTTATATCGACTTAAGCTTTTATTGCAACATATTACCGTGTTAATTTCTTTTTAAATGTTGATTTAAGTTATTGAAATTGAACCAATTTGACAAAATATTTATCCAAACAACTCTGAAATAACAACTTAATTTGATATGAACTTTTTCAAAGAAATAAAAATATATGTGAACGCAATTTTAGTCAAACTTAGGCGGTTATTGCAAATGTAATTTACATATATTCATTCTGAGTTAAGCGAATACGTTTTTTGAAATAATTTTTTTTTTAAATAGTACAGACTCTCGGATTTGTCTTTGAAAAGCTCTAAGCCGAATACAAGAAAACAAAAGGCAAATGTTTTAATGTTTACTGATATTGTGGTTCAACAGAAAACCAAAAACTTCAAAAGGAAAACACAACCAATACCACGTGTTGTGGTTCCAAAGAAGATGACTTATAAACGTAAAGTGGTAACTGCTGGTGCTTCTTCCGATTAAGGTGGAGGAACATTTTATTCCAAGACAAATCTGATGATATCGAGAAATATGCGTGCGCTGGGTGTTGTAAGGAATACGGTATGGTTTCGAGCGAGCAAAAAGGAGGTATATATTAATTTTTTTAGCATTTTTCGCTTTCGTATCGATAAATCAATACTCGAATTTGAGGCGTTTTTCTGTTTTAAAATTTTCGTAAAAAATGATAACCAAGATCATAACCCCGATGTTAATATTTTTTCTTAGCAAAAGCAAAAATACCATTAAATCGTCTCGAAAATTCATAACAATCATACAAATCGTTCCACTGACATGCCTTCCCATGGTGAGATTCTAGCGATGACACAAAAGCCGCAAGATATATTTTCAGGCCTGAGCACCTGAATTTTAATGGTATTTAAATTGTCCATACGATTGGAAGCCAGCCTTATATACATCATATGTGAACACATGCAAAAATTGTGACAGCAAAAACTTAAAAAGCACTCAAGCACTCCTCCAAGGCATGGCGCCATATCATCTTCAGTCTCATGTGATTTGGTCCTTTATAGCATCTAATAAATTTGAAACAAACACCTGCGTTAATTGCCTTTCTATAGAATTTAAAAAAGGTGCCAAGTGTTCAAATAAATGGCATATTCTAGAATACTTCAAGAACACTCGATTTTCGAAAATTTATTCATATTCGAGTACATGTATCCTCATTTAAAAAATTAAAAAAAAATATTCCTGGGGTTGCTACCAGAGCTGCAAAATTTTAATTTTTCGGAATTTGGCCAAAAAAATGATGAAAATTTGATTTTTTTTTTATTTATAAAATTTTTCTTAAAATATTTTTTCGGATTATCCTTATGTACACATTAGGAAGTATCGAACAAAAATTTGCCGCTATTTTTAAGCCTATAGATAAGGAGAAAAATTGTGGTCTCTCCGCGAGTAGAGGTTTGGTGTTTCTTGCGTAGCAGCTCAAATTCGTTGTTGTTTTCACTGAATTCACCTTAATACACTATAACTTGAAATCAATGCCACTGTATGAATTTCCATTATAAAAATAAACGAAAAACAAAAATAAAATTTGATTTTGGTCCAAAATTTTTTAAAGTATTTTATAAGCAAGTCATTACAATGTTTTGCTTCAATAATTAGTCACTCTAACTAACATAACATGATTGTATTTTATAAGCAAGTCATTACAATATTTTGCTTCAATAATTAGTCACTCTAACTAACATAACATGATAAGCTTAAAAAAAATATAAAGAAAATGTAATTTTGATAATTTTTGGACCAAAAATTAAAAAAATCTTTATCTACATATATCGAGACAAAAGGTGATGAGTACAAAAAAAAAAACAAGTTAAGGTGTTATCTTCGGCCAGTCCGAAACTCACATACCCTACACTGCACTGAAAGTACCTTTTAAATAAATGTTTAAAAGACGTTGAAGAGGTTGAATAAGTCGAAAAAAATGTGAAATGTTAGAAAGGTTGACAGAGATTGAAAAATGCTGAAAAAGTCCAAATAACATGAAAATGTTGAAAGAAGTTGAGAGAGGTTGAAAAACTCTAAAAAAGTTGAAGGAGGTTGAAAAAATTTGAAACAATTCAAAATTGATGAAAAAGTCGAAAAAATATAGAAAAGTTCTTATGAAAAAAGTTGAAAGAGGTTGAAAAAGTCGAACAAATACATATAGGATATATTGGAAAAGTAAAAGGGTTGAAAAATTCGAAACAATATGGGAAATGATGACAAAAATCGAAAAGAAATTACAAATTTGAAATATGCCACGCCCATTTCTCCAATTCTGCTCACTTTTGGTTCAGCAAATTATATTCATGATCGACATCCTCATATAAAATTTTAGCAGAATAGCTTGTATAGTTTGCGATATGTGCCGCAGTTAAATTTAAAATTTAGGGCAGTGACACACCCACACCCGGGCTGGTACAATCCAGCCCGGTTTTGATCCAGAAATAGCTTTCCATAAGCAAACCCCTAACACCAAATTTTAGTATGATTGCTCACATATTTTGATAAATATGCCAATTACCGTATTTTATTTGTATGGGAGGTGCCACGCCCACTGGTGCTATTTCAGCCACTTTTGATTCAGATATACTCTGTAGCAACTGGACCACTTTCATGAAATTTCATAGCAATTGCTGCAATAGTTCACTTAAAACAGCGCTTACAAATTCATGCTTATATGGAAAGTGCCACGCCCACTGATGCAATCCCGTCAAAATTCATTTATTTTTAAAGCTTATAGTAACTGACATCCATAGACTAAATTTTATGAAAATTACTCTCATAACACACTATCTATAACAATAAATATTTTTTGCTTATATGGGAGGCACCCAGCCCACAGGCACCATTGGACCAAATTTTTGTACTAAGTGACCTTATAGCAAGTAGGTTAGGTTAGGTAGGAGTGGCAGTCAGATACAAAACCGACTCACTTAGACCAAGTTTGGTCCATTGTGATACCACAGGGTACTTGACTATACCCTCTCATTGAACCATCCAGATTTCGTAATGAAACTAAATAACTGACCTATGCTAACATGTCTAAGGTCCTCCAGGTCATCAAACAAAAACGAACCAAGTGTTTTGTGGCGTTTTCTAGCAAGTGCAGGGCAGGAGCAAAGAAAATGTTTAATGTTTTCCTCCTCCTCCACATCCCCACAACTTCTACAGTAGTCAAAAGACCGAATACCTAATCTCTCCGCATGTCTGCCGATAAGCCAGTGGCCAGTTATTACTGCAACAACTGACGAGACACTCTGTCTAGATCGGGATATCAGTTCTAGAGATCGCTTAGCGTTCCATTCCGGCCAGATTTGCCTTGTTATATTGCAAGTTAACCCTTGGGTCCATCTTATGTTAGCCTTTTTTATCATGTCTTCTTTAAGCAGTAACTTGCAGGTAGCAAGTGGCATGCCAACACCTTCCTTGTCTTGAGGAATTTGTGCAGTAGTCCCCTGCCTAGCAACTTCATCAGCTTTGCAATTGCCATCAATGTTCCTATGCCCAGGCACCCAGATGAGGTGAATGTTAAAATGCTGAGCCATCTCATTTAGAGACGAGCGGCATTGTTGGGCCACTAGTGAGTTTAGGAAGACTGATTCTAAGGATTTAATAGCAGCTTGACTGTCTGAATAAATATTAATACCCTTCTTGGATACCACATTTATTCTCAGCCAGGATGCTACTTCTTCTATTGCTATAACCTCTGCCTGAAAAACACTACAATGGTCTGGTAACCTCGCAGCAATACTTATCTTCAGTTCCTTAGAGTAAATACCATAACCCACTTGGTTATTTAACTTGGAGCCATCCGTGTAGAAATTAATATGGTTCCTTCTCCCCGGGATTCCTCCCTTCCAGTCATCCCTAGATGGGATATGGGTTACGTAATCTCTCTTGAATGAGATTACTGGAATAGTGTAGTCCAATTTAGAGGGTACAGAATTCAAGCTATTAAGATAGTTGAGTGTCCAGTACTTCCCTCGGACCAGCAAGCAGTTTCCCTGAGTCTAATGGCAGTACATGCTGCCATTCGTTTACCAAACAGGTCAAGGGGAACGAGATGAAAGAGGACCTCCAAGGCATCAGTCGGTGTGGTCCTCAGTGCACCACTGATGTACATGGAAGCAGCTCTTTGAACCTTCTGCAATTGTCTGTAATAGGTGACCTTGTCTAAGACAGGCCACCACAAAACAATGCCATATAACAGAATCGGTCGAATTACCGCTGTGTAGAGCCAATGAATAATACGAGGTGATAGCCCCCATCTTCTCCCTACAGCTTTTTTACAAGAGTATAGTGCTACAGTTGCTTTCCTAACTCTCTCAACAACTTAATTTCCTATCCAATATCAGACCAAGATATCTTGCACTACTTTTTAAGACAAGTCTAACGCCCTTTAGCGAAGGTGGTACTATAATTGGAAGTTTGTGACTCCTAGTAAAGAGTACAAGTTCAGTTTTGTTCGGATTTACGCCTAAATCAGCCTCATCTGTCCATGAGACGAGTCTGTTTAAAGCATTCTGAAGAATTTCACACAGGGTGTTTGGGAATTTTCCACATGCAATTAATGCTACATCGTCGGCATAGGCAATAGCTTTACAGCCAAGCCTTTTCAGTGACATGAGCATCTTATTTATTGCCAGATTCCACAGTAGAGGAGATAGCACTCCACCCTGCGGCGTTCCTCTGCGGACAAACCTATTAGCTTCGGAAATGCCAAGATTTGAGGTAATGGCTCTGTTTGTCAGTAGCTTTTTAATCAGCTATGGAACTGTTGATACCCAGTTTCTGCAGTTCATTGATAATAATACCTGGGTCAACGTAGTTAAAAGCTCCTTCAATATCCAGGAACGCCGCCAGGGCGAATTCCTTACATGCAAAGGATTTTTCAATGCTGCTCACTAGTGTGTGAAGTGCGGTTTCTAGCAAGTATATTAACCTCATTAAATTTCATAACGATTACATTGTTAGTTCTCTTAATATAACGTTTATACATATTGTGGGCGGTGCCACGCCCTTGAACGAGTTTTTTCAGTAAAGTAGCAGAGCTTGTTGCTTGCTTGCTTATTTGTGGCAATTTTGAGATATACGGAATCAAATTTTTTAACAGTTGAAAAGTGCCACGCCCACTTTTTTGATTCCGTCCACTTATATTACAATTTAAGATATAATTGATATGTATCCGTTTACCAAATTTCATCTCCTGTACAATCCTTAGGAAACTTTCATAGCAATATTTTGAACGAATTACAAGATATGGTGGTATAAATGATAAAATTTAAGGCTGTGCCACGCCCCTGTTCGACTCTTTGGAAACTTGAAACCCAGCTTAATCCTAATTTGGTTCACATGTGCACGAAATCACCAAGTTTCATCAAAATCACTGCAACTTTTTTCGAAATTGGTCTGGGTAAATTTATATAGAGCATGGGGGGTAGGCGTATCCGTTAACCATTTTGCCCATTTCCAATAGCAAGATGCCTGCAACAAGGTGTGACCTGCGTGTGAAAGTTTCATTAGCTTTCTTGGTTTTCCCGTAAACCTGATTTCAACAGACGGACAGACAGACAGACGGACATAGCAACATCCACTCAGGTGGTGACGCTGATCAAGAATATATATACTTTTCCATACCTGCCACGCCCCTTTTATGTGTTGCAAACAGAGAGATAAAGTGAATATACCCTCGGTGTAGGGTATAAAAAAGAGCCTTATTGAGAATTAGGCTCTGCATTGGCAAGTTAATATTTTACAAGATATTTTTCTTGATGTTCATTCATTAAAGCAGGTGCGCGCAATAACTAAGAAAACTGAAATTAATTGTATGTAATTGAAACTATTTTATCAATATCTACTAACCTGGTACGGTATCTCAGTTATTAAAGTGAATATATAAGAAAAGAAATGATGCATAAGCTGTACAAATGCTAAGGAATCTTGCAGTTCTTTTTTAAATCAATTTATGCAGAGATATGTACCTACTCTCTTCACAATCCAGATCTCTCATTTCTTTTTCTTGAATTAACTTAATTTATGCAAGAAACTTGAGAATCAAATAGAAACAAAACAAAAATATATAAAGTTTTGTATTTTAGCATGTATGGGTATTAGGATGAAACAAAATATAAGAGATGAAGTCGTTTTACATCTCACAACTTTTTGCATTTGTACCTTATTTCTGTGAACGTAAGCCAGAGAAAAAGTTCCAACAAAAAATATCAAAAAAAAAAGTAAATCAATGGTTTTGCATACATTTAAATCGTTTTTGTTGTTGTTGCTGTTGTGCTTATTGGATGCATTGCATTTTAAGCAAAAGTTTTTGGGTCTGTGAATATAAATTTTACAAAAATATACAAACAAAACAAATCGTAAAGGAAAACTTTGTATAAATGCATAAAAAGTCACATGCAGAGAACGCTTTAATGTTCGAAACAACCCATCGACTATATGTACATATGTGTCTTATGGATACAAACTTAAAGCATTTCTTAAAATTGCAAGTGCAGAGTAATATAGCAATTATACCGTAATATTCCTTTATATTGAGGCCATTTAAAACGGTATTTCGGTAAAAGTGTATAAAACAAAAACAAAAAAAAAAATCTAACTTCTCTTTTACAAAACTCATGTAATTTTTTTCGATTAAGATGATAAGGGTTCAAATTACCTTCATTCGTGTATTTTCTGCAGACTTTATATATTTGAATACTTCCTCACAGCTGTTTTGACCAGGCACGTGAACCTGGTGAAAAATTTGGTCGGTTCGGTTCGACGGTTCGAACCGTTTTTGCACCTTTGGATTGGTTAGTCAAAATGGTTTTTTTTGTTTGAACCGGGGTTTCGGTTCGGTTCAATGGTTCGGAAATTAAAAAAAAACTAAGCACATATATATATATATATATGTAGACATAATCTATGTCATACGCTATGGTAAAAAATTCTTATTTGATTTACAATAATTAGTTGAGATTGATGAGAAGAACATGTTCTAACAATTCCTTGTAAATATTTCCTCCCAGGTCTACGAGAATAAATTTTATGGTGGAAAATGCCCTCTCTACATAAACCTGGGTTGCTCGAACACCAAAAATAATTTGAGCTAATTCAGATAAGTCTTTGTCAGGGTAGCTATTTCAAAAGTTCAAAACAACAACATTATTTGAAAGCCGCCTTGTATTACCAAACGATTTGATTTTATCTATAAATGATTTGTTTATTAACTCTGTCTCACGCTTCCCTGTTTCTTTGAAAATGTCATCAATTTCAATACAGTCAAACTTCCTTATAACGAACTTCTATGCAACGAAGCTCTCTCTACTACGAACTGAGTTCAAGTACACAGCTTTCTCGTTCCATTTTCAGTGTATTTTGACCTTCTTACAACGAATTTCCTTATAGCGAAATTTTCTTCAAAACGAAGAAGTTTTGCTGCTGAAAATCAAACTTTTATGCGTTTCTGATCTCCTTAAAGCGAATTTTTTAAAAAAATTTTCTGATACGCATGTCAATAAAACTACATACATACGGACAAAAAAGAAAACATTTGATACATTTGACAACAATCGAAAAAAAGAAAGAACCTTCACTATTAATGGTGACTATAGTTCAGTCAGTGTTCAGTGATAGAAGTGAAAATGTTGCAACGAAGTAACCTTTCTCTCGAAAAAAAGTTATTGATAGTAAAAAAAAGTTGAAGAAGGCGTGACATTCGACGAATTTCGAAGCATTTTGGAGATAAGAAGCAACCCACCGACTAATGTGTATGCTTCTCCTAATGTATTAGAGATTTTGTTGAAGGAGAAAAATGGAAGAGTGTAGTCCAAACCAAAATTACTGACTTCTTTAAATAAATAATAAAAACAAAATTATATCTATATAACGAATTTTCTATATAACGAATTTTTTTTTCTGGTCCCGTGCGTATTCGCTATATGGAAGTTTGACTGTATTTAAGAAAAGAAAAAATGAAAAAGTGGGGACAATTTGTCTATTGAAAATTGGTCAGAATGAAACCTCAAACCTTTATAAAAAGTGGTTCGGCTTTCGGTTCGGATCAAACATTTGTGGAAAATTTCGGTTCGGTTAATGGTTCAGTTAATTAGTAAAAAAAGCGTCCCTGGTTTTTTCTTACCTAATAATAAGGGTAGCTGCATTCCGAACACTTCCAAATTGAGGGTTGCTTATTTCGACATGATATTTTGGTAGGAAGTGGAGAAGGGTCTGTAGTATATATCTAGATGATTAACACTTTCAAAATAAAACCGGCAACGCAATGTTTAGAGGATACAACAGTGCAGTATCTAGGTAGCGCGATACACGCGATCTTTACTAGAGTTATTACTAACCGAAATTTGAAAAGATCGGAGCATAAAAAGTCTCAACCTGTTACGCTTGACAAATTTTACCCCATTTATGAGAAGTTTAATTACGTGGTAATGCAAAAAATCTTTGCAGAATCTTTTGCACAACTTTTGCTATAACATCGCCGTGTTAAAAATCCAGTATTATGGAGGCGATGAAAAGCTAACATTACTATAGATCAGGGAAGGGCACTTAGTGCCTCAATTTCCTCACATTGCTCTAACCGTTATTCGACGCACAAACAAGCGAAAAAAAATTCACAGAACTTCAACGCTATCGAAGCACAAAATTCGCAGAATTTCAACGCTATCGAGGCACAAAATTCGCAGAATTTCAATCGAGGCACAGCGTTGACTTGAATTCAAATGAAAACAAAAACAAAACACAAAGGCATAAATGACGGCGCCGCATTGTGTCTTGACGAATGTAGCAATTGTTTTTGTTTGTAGTGTAATTTGTTTTTTTTTGTGCTAATGGCAATTTTGGAAATGAAAGTAAAAAAACTTTAAAATTGCGTTTGTTGTTGCTTGATGTTGTTGTTTTCCTCTTTGGTTATATTTTTGTGCCCACCGCTGCTATAGATGATCAAATTCGGCTGGGGTGCGCTAAGATTGTGTGACATGATAAAATCTTACAAATACCATAATTTACTTTATAATTGTGGTATTATTGTTAAATAAGTAAAAACTGCAATAGTTAATAAACAATAACTTCCCTAACTGCATTCCTGAAATCAGACCTGTGAGGCATTTTTTGTTTAAATATGAGTATGTATTTGGTATTGAAATATGTTGAAACAAAACTGTTTTATAAATAAATAAAAAGTACTTGCTGCAGTAGACTTATGTCATGTCATAACTATTCTTTCAATTCAATTTTTTACTGTGATAGCAAAATCATGGTATAAAAGTATTTTTAATCTCTGACAACAATAATAAGTTCAACTCAGCAAAATAAAAAAAAACAAGCTAAGGTGTTATCTTCGGCCAGGCCGAAACTCACATACCATACACTGCACTGCAAATACCTTTTAAGTGAATGTTAAAAAGTCGTTGAAAAGGTTGAATCTGTCGAAAAAATGTGAAATTTAGTTGACAGAGGTTGAAAAAAAGCTTAAAAATGTCGAAATAACATGAAAATGTTGAAAACTCTAAAAAAGTTGAAAGAGGTTGAAAATGTTGCAGCAAGTCAAAATCAATGAAAATTCGAAAAAATAAAGAAACTAATGAAGAAAGTTGAAAGAGGTTGAAAAAGTTCAAAGATATGGGATATATTGGAAAAAGTTAAAAGGTTGAAAAAATCGAAAGAATATGGTAAGGTGGAAAAAATTTAATAAAAATCAAAAAATTGAAATATGCCACGCCCACTTCTTCAATTCCGCCCACTTTTGGTTCAGTAAATTATATTCGTGATCGACATCCACAACCAAATTTAAGTACAATAACTTGTATAGTTTGCGATGTGTGCCGTAATTAGCCTTAAAATTTAGGGTGGTGACACACCCACTGGTACAATCCAGTCCGGTTTTGATCCAGAAATAGCTTTCCACAAACAAACCCTTAACACCAAATTTTTTATGATCGCTCACTTATTTCGACAAATATGTCTCTTAGCGCATTTTATTTGTATGGGAGGAGACACGCCCACTGGTGCTATTTTAGCCAGCGCTTACAAATTTATTTAATATGGGAGGTGCCACGCTCTCTAATGCAATCCTTTATTTTTAAAGCTTATAGTAACTGACCAAATTTTATGAAGATTACTCTACACGGTTCAAAATTTAAGTTTAATTTTTCAACCGTTCTCAAAATTGTTTGGTTGAAAACAATATTTTTGTTTTTTTTTTCTTCAAGTTTTCAACTTTTAAGTATAATTTTTCATCCTCTACTAGTTGAAATTAATACATATTTACTGATTTCAACCTGAAAGATGAATATTTCGACGCCTAAGTCAATTTTTTCAACTTTTAGTTAAATTTTTATACTTATTTGGTTGAAAATTTTCAAATTCAAATAAATTCAACTCCGAAGTTGATTTTTTGAACCAAAAGTATAAAAACTAAACTTCATGGATGAAAAAGTTTTTCTTTTTGGTTGAAAAATTGTTTTCAACTTTATTTGACAAATTTTCAACATTAGAAAACATTTTCAACTTCTGTCGTTCTGACGTCTGTTTTTTATATAGAAATAAAAAGTTCAAGTTTCTTTAATTTAATAAATAATAAAAATATCAACGGAATCCAACGGAAGGCTAGTGTGAGTGAATTTCGTCAGCGAAGTCAAGATACGTGGTCATGCAAAAGACACGTCAATTAGGAGATTTTACTTCTGAAGGTGTCTTAGGTTCGGGTATGTGTACTCTTTCACAATTTGTTTTGAATATTCTTAAATGTAAGTACATCCATATCTATGTACATTAGAGTGACCAAAAAAAATCGAGTTTTCAATATCTATGTTGCTTATATGAAAAGTAGTTAGTGTTATGTCAAAAAATTAAGCTTTTTAAATTTCATTAAAATATATTGATATTTAGAGGTCGCTAGTGTTCGATTTGTGAATTAAATTCATTTTTTTTTTATTTGCGAGTGATTATAGCTCTGCCCAAAAGACAACTCCGCATGAGAAACGGGCTGTTGGAATTGATGCTTATATTTTAGGGTCTGCTGAATACGATAGTGATGGTTGCTTTGCTATACAGTGGCTAGATATATTGGTAGCATCGAAAAACTCCGAGAAAACAGCAAAAAAAAAAAACAGAGCAAATTTGGGTTTAAGTGAGGTAAGCTCGAGGAATAAATTTTTTTTCTTGGTCTAATATTCTTGAACATTATTGTCCGAAAACAGACTAAGAGATTGTGGCTAGTCCCGATGTTCCAGTATTTTTTATCAGAACACCAGAGTAATAGAAAAATGAAAAATTCTCGAAAACAGGCCAAAATTCAAGCTTAAGGTAAATTTGGGTAATATATTTTTAAAAGTTTGATTTCCGAAGAAATTTTTTGCACTGAATCCGAATTTGGCCTCAAAATTGACTCATCATATCAAAATTCTGAAATATTTGAGGTGAAGTACTTAAAAAATTAGTTTTTTTGTCTACTTTTGAGGCCATGTAAAGGATTCTAAAAAATGTGTTCAGCTTAATTTTAATAAAACCATCAGTACCGTTCTTCCTCTTTAAAATTAGCTTTTAAATGGTCATCTAGCTTGCGAATTTTCAACTCATTGCGTTGATAAATTCAACTTTGAAAACAATATTTTTGTCTCCTTTGAGAAACTTTTTCAACTATTTCGGATGAAGAAGTAAACTTTTCTGCGAATTTTCAACTCACTGCGTTAAATAATTCAACTTTGAAAGCAAATTATTCATCTTTCTGTGGAGATTTTTCAACTATTTCGGTTGAAAATGTATACTTTTGTGGAAGTTTTCAACTCACTAAGTTGAATAATTCAACTTTGAAAGCAACTTTTTCAACTATATTGGACGAAATAAAATTTTTTCGATAGAATTTTCAACTCAATACGTTGAATAATTCAACTTTGAAAGCAATATTTTCATCTTTTTGCGCTACTTTTTCAACTACTTCGGACGAAAGATTCTGTTTTTATTTGCATTTTCAACCGAAAAGATTTAAATTATCAACGGATGAAGTTGAAAATGCCTTATGTATAACGTTTTCAACCTAAATAAGACAAAAAATTCAACTTTTTTGGAAAGAATGTATATGTCAACTTAAAAAGTTGAAAAACTATACTTAAATTTTGAACCGTGTAATAGCACACAATTCATAAGAAGAAACGTTTTCTGCTTATATGCGAGGTGCCACGCCCACAGCTACTATTGGAGCAAATTTTTGTGATTAGAGACCACATAGCAAGTATATCTATGTACCTCAATAAATTTCATAGCCACGCCTTTCAACGAGTTTTCAGTAAAGTGGCTGCGCTCTTATTAGTCACTGCGGAATCATCTCCAAAATTTTTATGAAAATCGTTTGTGCTTATTTTGAGACATACGAAATCAAAATTTTTAACAGTTGAAAAGTGCCACAGTTGAGATTCCGCCCAATTTTATCAAAGTTCAAGATATATTTAATATGAATCCGTTTACCGAATTTCATTGCAATATCTTGAACGGCTTAGAGGATATGGTAGTATTATGAATAAAATTTAGAGCTGTGCCACGCCCCTGTAAGAAGTTTTGAAAACTTGAAACCTAGCCTAATCCTAAACTTGTTCACATATGCATCAAATCACCAATTTTCATCAAAATCGCTGCATTTTTTTTCAAAACGAGCCTGGGTAATTATGGACGGTAAGCGTGTCTGCAAACCGATTTCGCCAATTTTCAATGGCAAGATGCCTGCAAGAAGATGGGACCTGTGTGTGAAAGTTTCATTCAATTAGCTTTCTTGGTTTTTCCGTAAACCTGATTTCAACAGACGGACGGACAGACAGACAGACAGACGGACATCGCTAAATCAACTCATGTGGTGACGCTGATCAAGATAATACATACTTTTTCATACCTGCCACGCGCCCTTCTATGTGTTACAAACGGAGAGACAAAGTGAATATATCCCCTGTGTAGGGTATAATTACTTACATAAAATTACAAAGACTCCCAAATCGGGGAACTCTGAAAAAATTACAGTTCAAATAAGCCTCGGTTAGGGAAATTCTTATACTTTTAGCGAGCCAAAAATTAACAATGAGTTTGGCTTATCTCGTTATTCTGCGCATCTAAGTAGCAGCATGTGCAAGTGCCCAGGTTCAAACCCCAGCGGATACAAAATATATTTTTCGATGAAATCTGTTTTTTTAGTGTGATTTCGCATTACAATGTTTAAACATCAAATTTATAAATATATCACGGTTTAACATTTATTAAAAAATTTAATGAAATAATTAAAATCATATTTGAATAAGTAGACACAAGCATAAAAGCAAGTGACAAATTTGACATCTGAAGTGCGTTTTTGTGCCTCTTCGCGTGTTGTATAATGGCAAAAGCAAAATCGGAAGGCACACGCTAGCCCTTATTTTTTGACGCAGATGTGAGTGAGTGAGTTTATATAACATAATACGAGATTTGCTGGTCACGCGAAAATATGACTCGCCGAGCCGCGTTACGTTTAACATAATCTGGCTGTTAATGTCATTTTTTTGGTGTTACACACACAGTGCTGAACAGGAAGCTCAGTAAAATAATTATAGATTATCATCTGTTCCGATACACCACAAATAAAAAAAAATTGTTGCAACAAATTTGTTTAAAGTATTTTAATTCCTGATTTGTTTTTTGGGTTTCAGGCCCGTACCAACCCAGGGGCTAGGAGGACTTTGCACGCGATTTTTTTTAGGAAAAGTTGAAGAAAAGTCGAAAACAAAAGGAATTAAGAAACTTATTTCTATAGTTTATACTAGGTTTACAGTTTATTTTTTTCTAAAACAATGGCTTTCTAAAATAATTGTGCTTTGCGATCTTGCAGTGCATTGAATCTTATCAATAATTTCGTTCAATACGCATACTTCCGTTCCAGGCGGGAAAGTTTCGATTGTTGTATAAAGATTCTACACTTTTTCCACTGCTTTTCCATTAACAACTTCTTTTTTTTTTCAATGAAAGCTAACTAAAATGCCAATAAATCGTCGCAGCCCGAATTTTGAAAAAAATACCATTTTTTTATGTTAAGTTAAATTCCGAAAAAAACATTTTTTTATATTTTTGTTGGTTCAAAAATGGCTAGAAAGCGCAAATCTTGTCGAAAATTAACAATTTTTTATTTGTATCAAAGCTTACTAAAATTGTAATACTTAAGTGTAAAATCTCATACCATGATCTTTGTAATACGAAAACTATGAATTTGAAGACTAATAAATAAAAAATAATAATAAATAAAATTTCAACAAATGCTTGGAGCATTTTTAAGAAAAGCCAATTAAAAAAATTTTCGGTCTTTAGTTATTTTTCAATCAAAAAATTATTTAATAAAATTTTTTTACCTTTTGCTAAAAATGCTCCAAGGATTTGTTAGAATTTCAGTAAGCTTTGATTCAAAGAAAAAATTATTCACTTTGGACAAGATTTGCGCCCTCCAGCCATTTTTGAACCAAAAAATATTTACAAGAAAAAAATTTTTTGGGTCCTAAATTAACAATTAAACTTGAAAACAAATTTTCAAAATTCGAGCCGAAAAGATTTGTTAGCATTTTAGTTGGCATGTATTAAAAAAATAAAAATTCATTTTTGGAACCCAAAAAATTTTGTTTTGGCCTTTAACTTAAAATCTATATATAAATAGGCAATGTCTAAACGGTTACACCACTTTTTCTCAGTCATAGCACAACATAATCGCTCATTTTTTTTTTGTTGGAAAGGTTGTGAAGAGAAGGAGGGACATGTGTACTTTTTTTTTAAAAGTAGGCGGTACCATGCCCCTAAAGAGAAAAAAACGTTTTCACGGCTAAGCTAACGAACCGATTTTGATGAAATTTTGTTTGGATTATTAAGAACTCTGATTCTTTAAAAACGGCGTGGCATTGCCCCAAATGAAAAAAAACGGTATCACGGCTGTGCCACTACACTGATTTTGATGAAATTTGGTATGTAGATGGATTGAATCTTGAGTAAAAATAAATTTTTTTTAGTGGGCTGTGCCACACCTCTTACAGGAAAATACGTCGTTACTACTAAACTAACGGAGCGATTTTGATCAAATCTTATTAGGATATAGAATGAACCCTAAAAAAATTTTTTAAAAACTCAAATTTTTTTAGGAGGTGTGGCATCACCCTTATCCCTAGGATGTGTAGCTGGGCTTTTCGAGGCCCATTTTGACTTTGAGTGGCCGGTAAAATTTATTCTTAGATCTGAGCGCCAACCGACCCGGAAACGGGTCGATTGCGCTGACTTCGCAGAACAAACCTTTCATGTTTATATAGTAATAATATAAGTGTACCTGCTGGGCCTCGCGAGGCCCACCGCTCACACGAATAATAGAGCAATGATTAGCCACGTTCACTGCCAGCCGTTATGGTAAAATTCTAATTTTATTTTTACAGACACCATCGCAATACCCAGTGCCACGTGCCTCCGCAGAATCAGTGCAGAAAACACCGAAAGGCTGTGCATGGTGCAACCCTCAGCAGAACAAGAAACGGCGCAAAACATTTTTAAGCTGTGAAAAATGCTGAAAATACATCTGCCGTGAACATGGGTCCATGAAGAAAATTTGCTTATGCTCCTGCTGTGCTGGAGCCGAAGCAGAATATATATAACCCTTTATATAAACACATGTTACCTCATAATTTATGTTTATTTCTTTAAAACCTTGGATAAATGAGGTAAAAATTCGCCTAAGCCATCCAAAAAAAAAAACTATTTTATTGCTTGACTATGTCCAATCTCTAACGCACGCAAACATACATATATACTCGTATGTATAGGTAAACACACGCATACCCAGTGTGCAAAACGAATTCGAAACGAACTCGTTTCTTCGTACTATTCATCCGAAACGGATTTCGTTACGAACTCGTTTCGAATTCGTTTTCGTATGAAATTCCTCTCGAAAAAACGGAAGAATTTTCCGCTTATTATGAACAAAAAACGAGTTCGTTTCGAATTCGTTTTTTGTTCGGTGCGGTGGGCACAAAAATATAACCAAAGAGGAAAACAACAACATCAAGCAACAACAAACGAAATTTTAAAGTTTTTTTTACTTTCATTTCCAAAATTGCCATTAGCACAAAAAAAAAAACAAATTACACTACAAACAAAAACAATTGCTACATTCGTCAAGACACAATGCGGCGCCGTCATTTATGCCTTTGTGTTTTCTTTTTGTTTTCATTTGAATTCAAGTCAACGCTGTGCCTCGATTGAAATTCTGCGCATTTTGTGCCTCGATAGCGTTGAAATTCTGCGAATTTTGTGCTTCGATAGCGTTGAAGTTCTGGGAATTTTTTTTCGCTTGGTTGTGCGTCGAATAACGGTTAGAGCAATGTGAGGAAATTGAGGCACTAAGTGCCCTTCCCTGGTCTAAACTTAAGAGAAGACGATGTTCAACGCATATCCAAATTGAATGAGCTCGAAATCAAAGGCATATCTTATACAGTAGGTGAAAATTTTAATGAAATTTTTTCTTCCATATCTCAAATTGTTGGCTATGACCTCAGCAGCTTAAATCGCATCCCGGAATTGTACCGTATACAAACAAAAAATAATCCAATAATAAATCTCATACCATTATCTACTATTATTATCAAATTTGTTGCCTAACACTTCCGTGATAGTTTTTATGCACTGTAACTATCCAAAGTTGGTAAGAAACCGCTAATGGCTAAAGACTTGAATTTGCCACTACGTGGTCGAGTAATCGCATCTGAAAATTTAACAACTGCAAATCAACAATTGTTTGTAAAAGCATTGAAACTCAAAATTGACAAAAAACTAGCTAAAGTATTTACAAAGAATGGACTTGTGCTGATCAAAATGTTGAACGACTCGAAACCAATAATATTTCGAACAGTTCATGATTTGGACTTACATATATGTAGCAGAAACCACAACTGAAAAGCAAACCGTAAGCAATGTCAGCGGCATACACCCAAAGAACGCAGCTCAAACATAAAGTATATGATCTTTGTATCTTTTTTTTCTCTCCCCCATATTACAAATAATGAATTAAATCAGTGGTGGGCACAAAAATCTAACAAAAGAGCAAAACAACAACATCAAGCAACAACAAACGAAATTTAAAGTTTTTTTACTTTCATTTCCAAAATTGCCATTAGCACAAAAAAAACCAAATGACACTGCAAACGAAAACAATTGCTACATTCGTCAAGACACAATGCGGCGCCGTCGTTGAAATTTTGCGAATTTTGTGCCTCGATAGCGTTGAAATTCTGCGAATTTTGTGCTTCGATAGCGTTGAATTCTGCGAATTTTTTTTTTGCTTGCTTGTGCGTCGAATAACGGTTAGAGCAATGTGAGCAAATAGAGCCACTTAGCGCCCTTCACTGAATTAAATACAATACACTAAATCAGTGAAGGGCAATTGTTTTTGTTTGTAGTGTAATTTGGTTTTTTTTTGTGCTAATGACAATTTTGGAAATAAAAGTAAAAAAAACTTTAAAATTTCGTTTGTTGTTGCTTGATGTTGTTGTTTTACTCTTTTGTTAGATTTTTGTGCCCACCGCTGCACTAAATCATACATACTATACCATAAGGCTTTAACTACTCATTTAATAACTAATGTTAATATTTCTTTTTATAGATTTACTTGATTTATTCATCGTTCTTTTAATTTTTTCCTTTTTTTTATTTTTTTGTACGCTACTTTATTTAGTTATTATATTATATTTAACCAACGGTGGTCAGTACATGTTTTTTATTACAGTTTTATTTATCTTTGACATGAATATTTTAACACCAAATAATAGCAGTCTATCAATATATTATCAAAATGTTCGTGGACTTAGAACCAAAACTAACATACGCTCTGACATTTCTGCATCACAGAACGATATAATTATTTTTACAGAACACTGGCTAAACGACAATGTCAGTAGCAGTAAATATTTTGATGATAGTTACTTTGTAGAGAGAGATGATAGGAATTCGGTTGATTAGAAATGGGGAAATGGTGCGTTGGTAGCAATAAAAACCAATTTTGCATACGAAAGAATTGATGAGTAGGAAAGTGAATCCCCATTTGGAAATGTATGGATCGAACTGAAAAGTAATTCATGCAATAGCAAAACTTTCATAAACGTTGTTTACATCCCCCCACAATCCAAATACGATAAATACTTTGGGTAATTTGACAGTTTAACGGAAATTATGTGTATGCGTGAACCAAACGCCAAATTTATAATTGTGGGAGACTTTAATTTTGGTGCATCAATAGATTGGTACCCATTCGATGGGTCTTGCATTCCATTGTCATGTGATGGAGAATTAACCAATGAGTTGTTAAATATGAAGGCATCAAATGATCTAAAACAGTTAAACTCACTTCGCAACATCAATGGTAGAATTTTAGATCTTCTTCTTACATATTCTACTGTAATCTCTGGTCATACAGCACAACCATTGTCAAAAATGTATGCGCATCATCCGCCTTTTGTATTAACGCTCATTGCATCAGATTTGAAAGTAATCAAAGCGAATAAAACGAAAAAATTAACTTTTTTAAAGCCAATTATGAAATGATAAACAATGAACTAAGCCAATTTAATTGGCATGAGTTATTCCTAAATCAGAATGTAAATGAAATGGTGGATATATTTTACGTAGCGGTGCAAACAATCATCAATAGATACACACCTACAATAATACCAAAAAAAGATAATTATCCGAAATGGTTCACACATAAAATTATTGAACTGATTTCTGACAAAAATTACTATCATGATAAGTATAAAAAATTAAATTTGGTAATATTTAATAATATTTATAAGAGAAAGCGCCGTGAATTGAAATATGAGCTGAAAGCAAGTGAAAAAAAGTACACCAACAACATTGAAAATACAGTTAAAACGCATTCTTTGCTTATACAAAAGCACTCAACAAATCGAATAAACTACCAAATAGAATGAAACTTCACAATGAGTCATCCGAAGACCCTTAAATAATTGCAAATTATTTGCTACAAATTTTGAAAAAGTTTATTCGCCAATAAATAACAATGTTCACATACATGATTTGCAATGCAATTGTGAAAATCACTTTGAGATTACCGATGCTCAGATCATTAAATCAATTAGTTCACTTAATGTAAATAAGGGTAACAGTTCAGATAACATTCCAACTGTCTTTTACAAGCAATCGCTATGTAATATAATTGAACCATTAAAAATATTATTCGAAAATTCGCTACGCACTTGCTATTTTCCAGAAAAATGTAAATTGAGTTATATCACAACTTTACATAAAAGCGTAGATAAATCTGATATTATGAATTACAGACCTCTATAGTTTCAACTACATATTTCTAAAATTTTTGAAAAAGTAGATTATGCTCATTTATATGAGAAAGTCGGTAATCTAATTGTTCAACAACAGCATGGCTCTGCAAAAAGGAAATCCACAATGTCTGACTTGGCGGAATATATCAATTACCTTTCTACCCATATAGCCAAAGGTGGACATGTAGATACCATCTATACAGACTTCAAAAAAGCCTTTGACACAATTAATCATATCATACTTATCAATAAACTTGACCGATTTCCGATCAGCAATTTCATCAAAGCTTGGATTTACTCTTTTCTAACTAATCGTACTCAAACAATTTGTGTTAATGGCACTAAGTCAAGACCATACTATCCAACGTCTTCCGTACCACAAGGTTGTGTATTATCCACACTATTATTCTCATTGTTTATCAATGACACTAGTTTATAAATTTGGGGTTCATCTCGAGATCTGGTTTCTCATATACTTTTTTTCATGTATTTTAGGGCGTAGATTCCAAAAATGGAAACCATTTATTTTTCTTAAGAATCGTTTTTGAGATATCCCCAAAAAACCAATCTTTCGGCACTTTTTTCATTTATTTGGCTATTTCTCATAGAATTTTTTTTTCGACTCAAAAACGCTTTTCAGCACTCGAAACATATTTCTATTACCCTTCTAACGATATGATGTTTGCTTGAATCGAATGAGATTTGATGGAGTTGCAAGCGCTCAGATTCCAAAAAAACTGACTTTTTTGGTCTTTTTTAAAAATCAATTGCTCCATTTGAATGAAATATTTTTTCTTTTCATATTTTTAGAATTAAAAATGGAAGACCATTCTTTTGCAAATATTTAAAGTATAATTTTGCGGAAATCGAACAAAAAATGTAGAAGTTATTCGAAAAATAATCGCTACATTTTTTTTGTTGGAAAGGTTGTGAAGAAAAGGAGGGACATAAATACTTTTTTTTTCAGTAGTAGGGAAAAAACTTTTCCACGGCTAAACTAATAAACCGATTTTAACAAAATTTAGTTTGAAGATTGAAGCCTAAGAAAGATTATTAGAAACTCTGATTTCTTTCAAGCATTGCCCCTAATGAGAAAAAACGGTATCATAGCTGTGCCACTACACCAATTTTGATGAAATTTGGTATGTAGATATAGGGTGTTTTTTTTAGAGGTTTGTTTTTCGAATAGAGATAAAACTGGCATTTTATGGTCAAATCTGGCATCTCTAATGTCATTTATGTTCAGTTTGGTTTGCCATTTCATCATGAACAGGTTGACAAAAGAACAACGCTTGCAAATCGTGCAAATTTATTTCGAAAATAATGGTTCAGTTCGCGAAGTTTACCACAAGCTCCGTCCATTTTATGGTCGACATAATCGTTCATCAGAGCAATTAATTCGTTAACCATGGGTCGTTTTCGCACTACGTTTACTCTATGTGATAATACGCATCCGCAGAGACGTCGAACAGTGCGCACCGAAGAAACAATTGCCGCTGTAGAGCAAAATGTTGAAGAGGACCCGAATGAATCGATTCGCCACCGTGCACAGCAATTGGAGCTTTGTCCATCAACTTTATGGAAGATTTTGCGCAAAGACCTTGGCTTGCGACCTTGCAAGATCCAGCTTGTGCAAGAATTAAAGCCGCGAGACCATGCAATGCGTCGTGATTTTGGTGTATGGGCCGAAAATGAGATTGATCTCGATGCTGATTTTCATCGCAAAATTTTGTTCAATGATGAGGCTCATTTTTGGTTGAATGGCTACGTCAACAAGCAAAATTGCCGCATTTGGAGTGAAGAGAATCCACATGAGACCCTTGAGACGCCATTACATCCACAAAAACTGACTGTTTGGTGTGCTCTATGGGCTGGTGGAGTCATTGGGCCATACTTCTTCCGAAATAATGCTGGAGAGTCAGTTACCGTTAATGGAGACCGGTATAGAGCCATGATAACCGACTATTTTGTTCCCGAATTGGATGGCATGAATGTGGATGAGTTGTGGTTCCAACAAAACGGCGCTACATGCCACACAGCGCACGTCACAATCAATTTATTGAAGGAAACATTCGATGAGCGCATAATTTCGCGGAATGGACCTGTCAATTGGCCACCAAGATCGTGTGATTTGACACCATTGGATTATTTTCTTTGGGGATATGTGAAGTCGCTCGTCTACGCCAACAAATCAGAAACGTTAGGGGACTTGGAAGCCAACATTCGTGGCGTTATTGCCGACATACGGCCCCATATGCTCGAAAAAGTGGTTCAAAATTGGACCTGTAGAATTGGCTTTATTCGAGCCAGCCGCGGCGGCCACATGCCCGAAATCATATTTAAAAATTAATGGCATAAAATTATCCTTCCAATAAAGCCAAATTGATGGACATTAAAACGATTTTCTTGTATTTTATTTCAATTCGAAGCTCTATACCTCTAAAAAAAACACCCTGTAGATTGAATCTTGAGTAAAGATATTTACTTTGAGTGGGTGGTTACACACCTCTTACAAGAAATTACATCGTTCCTTCTAAACTAACGGACCGATTTTGATGAAATTTTCTTAGGATATAGACTGAACCCTAAAAAAGATTCCTAAAAACTCACTTTTTTTAGGAGGCGTGGCAGCACCTGTAACAGGAAAAGCGTTTTTACTGAAAAACTAATAAGCCGATTTTGATGAAATTTGGTACAGAGATATATTGAACCCTGTGGGAAGCTGATTGTTTTAACGTGGACCAACCTCCAGTAGGAAAATATGTTTTCACAGCTAAGCTAAGGAAACGATTTTGATGAAATATGGTTTGGAGATAAACTGCACCCTAAGAAAGAGAAAGAGGTAGGTCGAAAGCAACATGATACCATGGTTTAAATTTTTGGAATCGATGACAAAAAATAGCTCTTTCCAACTTAGTTTTTGTAGCTAAAAACTAGTGTTTAATATTTCTATGCAAGCTTCATTAAAACATACTTTCACGATTTGAGTTTAGGCGATCTTCCACACAATCGAGAACAGAGTTAAGACATACAACAGCTTCTTACACTTTGGTTGTGAGAGAGTGAGAATTATCTACTTATATATAATGACACGGTTAGAAATCTTGGAATAAATTTTAATACAAGCGAAGTATTACAAAGATTTTTGATTAAATTTAATACTTTTGAATATATTACAAAATTTTGTAATACATTTTGTATTAATTTCTAATACAGTTCAAACATTATAACGATATTTTATAACATTTAGAGTCAATTTGATGCTATCACAAGTATTACATTTAGCCAACGTAAATATGATACTGCGTTGGCTGATGTCGTTAAAATGTTCATGCAACGCTTGTTTTGAAAGGGAATCAGGTTCGAATCCCAGTGGATACGACATATTTTTCTTTAAATTTTAATAAACACGAGTATTAAATTTTAATACAAATTTGTATTACAAATACATTTTAATATCTAGACAGTATTGAATTTAAATACAATTCTGGTGTAGTCATATATGTAAGCCCAAAAGTATTTAAATTTATTCCAAAATTTCTAACCGTGTAGGCAGTTGCAAAACGGCTCCATCCTTTTTAACTGCCATAAAACAACATAATTTCTTAGTTTTTTTTTTTGTTGTAAAGTTTATGAAGAGGAGCAGTGCAGAATGTGATTTTTTTTAGTAGTAAGCGGAGCCGCGCCTTCAACAGGAAAATACTTTTCCACGGTTAAATAAGTGGACTGATGTTGATGAAATTTTGTTTGGTGACAAACTGTACCCCAATAAAAGGTATTAAAAGTTCTTAAAGAAGGCGTGGTATCGCCCCTAATGAGCAAAAACGGTATCACGGCTGGCCTCTACAACGATTTTGATGAAATTCGGTATGTAGGTAGATTGAATCTTGATTGAAGATATTTGTTTTGTGTGGGCAGTACCACGCCCCTAAACGTTTTACTACTAACCGAATCTAAGCCGATTAAACCGATTTTGATTAAATTTGATACAGAAATAGATTGAACCCTGAGGTTCATATATGTTTTAAAATGGAGAGTGCCACCCCTCAATATGAAAAAATGTATTCACAACTTAGCTAATGACTGATTTTGATGAAATTTTGTATGGAGATAGATTGAAGCTTTTGTTTTTATGTAGGTGGCACGCTTGTAACAGTAAAATATGTTTTCTTAGCTAAACTAATTGACTTATTTTGATGAAATTTGGTATGGATATTGATATAGGGCAACATTTTAGCATGATTTTTATTTTTAAAAGCGATGACAAAAAATAGGGACAGGGCAACATTTTAGCATGATTTTTATATTTAAAAGCGATGACAAAAAATAGCTCTTTTTTATATCAGTTTTTTAACACCAGAAGCATTTTTAATGGTTGAATTTCAACCACTGGGCGAACTGTAGTATAAATAACCGCACATTTTGTTTCAAAATTCAGAGTCCGCTGATTTGTTGGCAATTAAGTTAGTTCTAATTAAAAAAGAAAGTTGTTAATTTTCGACAAAATTTTCAGTCCTTAGCAATTTTTGAACCAAAAAATATTTAAATTTTTTTTTTCGGCCTTTACCAAAACAGTATGTTGTTTTCCATATTTGGGCTTCGAAGATTTGTTGGAAGTTTTACTAAGCTATAATTGAAGGAAACAATTGTTAATTTTTGACAAGACTTGCGCTTTCTAGAGATTTTTGAACCGCAAAACACCATCGAATCGTTCGCCGATTATTTGAGACAAAGTATTCAAAATATAGATATGGTTTTCAAAGAGCATACATACACGAGCATATACATGTATACATATATAGCAATTCATTTTCATTTTCTAATATTCGAAAAATTTCTCTATGAACTTAAGTAAATAATATAGAAAACCCTAATAAAAAATAAAATGGCTGAGCAGAGGTATTATTAAATAGCCTAATGCGCTTCATAAGCCAAAATCGCTTTCCCCTAATTCTAAGACCGTTGGTATTACTCTAATTAGAACACGTTCCAATTACCGACAAAACCGGGAGTGAAGCTCTTTAGTATATATATCTCTGCCGACTGCTGAATAGTTGATAGAAAATAAGAAAAATTTTCAAAGGAGACGTTAAGTTAAGTAAAATTTGTTGGCCCCCCCCCCCCCCCATGCAAAGTCGAGTTGGTACGGGCCTGTTGGGCTTTAAAATATAATATAAATAAATAATAAATTTTAATTATTGATTTTTATTATTTTTATGAAATATTTTTGAACAATAGTGATATTGAGTACCTACATATTGTTATTATATTCCCCATAGTTTTTAGGATATTTCATTTCAAAAAACGATCAAAAAACTCAGAATTGAAAATATACAGTTGGTTAAAGAATGACTTATACATTATTTCCATGATTCCATGATTAAAAGCGCATAAGAGAAGCATACATTTTAAACATGTAAAGAAATGCATGCTTTCCAAGCGATTGCTGTTCAAAATCGAGGACTAGACTGTGGAAGATTGACTGCATGTTTTGCATCGAATCACATATACATATTAAATCATATGTCACCAATGCAAATAAAAAAAAAACCAATATCGATTCATCATGCATTGAAACATATGAAATTTCAAAAGTGACTGAATTTACAATATTATATCAACAATCTAATGTGTAAAATACTCAGAGTTTTATCGAAACATGCGAGATATGTAAGTATTAAAACACTGTAGTAGAGCTAAAACGAATGTGGCGATTCTGCACATCGCTTGTGCTTTTTTGTAGAGTGGACGGCTCTATTCCCTTAATATTTACGAAAATATCCTAAATGCATTGCTCATTATTAGTACAAGTGAAACAACATGATATTTTCCAAAATGTTTACTGCCTGTACGTTCGACTATTTTTAATCTGTGCGCTTAAATAGATTCCTTATTTGAATATTGGAAAAACAAAACTTGTTGGTACAAAAGTACAGAATAAATTCTTATTTATTTTATAATTCCTTAAAAAAATCCATTTTTTGGTCTATCCAATCAGCAAAATATGATAAGCGAGTGTAAACATTTGGAGTGCCGTCACCACAAACTTGAGAAGCATATGCGGCAATTCCAATCTGAAGTAAATTCTTGCCATCTCGCATTACCAAAGGGCTACCGGAGTCACCCTTTAAAATACAAATTTTATTTTATTATGAAGAAATTCAACAATATGAACCTACAACGCAAGTAGCTTCCATCCCCATCTCCGATTGAGCACATATCTCCGCATCAGTGAGGTTTGTATTTGTCTCTTTGCATTCTTTATTCGTTATACTTTTGTAAGACAATTTTTGAAGTCTTGTTGGAAACAGTTTTTCGCGATCAATAGAACCCCAACCAGAGATTGTTACAGACACATTATCCTTTACGATTTCACAACCGATAACATCTATTTTTCCAACCGTCTTACCATCCAATTTGAATGGTGGCTTAATATATAAAATGGCTATATCGGCAGTTACAAGTTTCTGGTAATTCTCATGCATTACAGAAAATGACACATTTGCTCGTTGCCCACTTTCTTCATACAGATCACGTACTCCAGCAACCACTGTTATTGGTTTTCGATCCAAGTTCTCAAGACAGTGTGCTGCAGTTAGGATGTGTGTTGGTGATATGATTGAACCACCACAAAAGTGCTTCAAACGACCCTGTTTGTTTAAGTGTTGTAAAGATACCATATAGGGTATATTTTCATCATCGTCAACTGGAGCTCCACCCACGATGCGATAATCACTAGCTATGCCTAAAAAAAATCAAGTTAGAAACAAAATTGAAGCATTCTGTTAGTTAAACAAATTTCATGATTATGCATATATTGGTAGTTATGACTTACTCAGATTTATGTTTAAGATAAAAAAAAATAGAAATATCAACCTTAAAAAGAAGCCCATTTCGTAGAGTTCTTTGTTACGTTATAATTATTAAAGAAAGAACTACGTCTCTATATAGGCAAAAGTTAATTGCAATATATAGGCAGTTTCTATTTATAATTGGTTTAACCCTTTTGTACTGAAGTTAAATTATAAAAATAGACTTATTTTATTATAAGGCATTTCATTTTCATATGAAGATTAAATATATTAATGTTTCAGTGTTCTCAAATGCTTTTATTCCTTTTTATTGGTCAAACAAAACTAGCCTTTTATAATGCATTTATTAACATTTGATGTTAAATAAAATTTGTACATATATCGTCGTTTAAAATTCAAAACCATTGGTACAATTGCCATAATATGTAGTCGGAGAGCCAGGATTTCTTAATCATTTCTACCTTTTATTCCTGTTTTAAGTTATTCCTTTCGGGTAGTAATATGATGATCTAAGCCATAGGTGGGCGAAATTTTAGAAATAGGAGCTACTTTCAACAAAAGCAACAAAAACAACAATTACAATAACAGAAAAATACCCCACCAAAAATTCGATCTCGATAGCAAAAAAAAAATTTTGTAATAAACCGAAAGCCAATTCCAAGCATCCACCAAGAAAAACTTAAGTGTAGAAATAAAAGTAAATAAAAAGTACACTGATCAAACAAAACTAGGCAAGCTATCCACAATGTGCGTATTGTTGCTCTCTTAAGTTTCAGCTGGGGAGAGTTACGAGCTGTTGTATGAGTGCCTGGCAGATATTATGTCCCATTCAAAGAAGAAGAGGAAGTGACGGTTATACATCTACTCTGCGAATGCCTAGAGCTAATGAGGAAAGAAACCAAATAAGTATTTCGATTTTGCGTTCTTTGGTGGTCTTAAGGAACTAGTCGAGTTAGAGCTCACCAGCATCTTCAGCTTTACCAATGCTTCAGGGTAATTCGCGCCCATTGAGTGTTAGGATTTGAGGAAAAGGTTGGGGATTTAAGATATCATAATGGACAAACTGAAATTTGATACCCTTTTAACCTAACCTAAGTCCTACCAAACTCTGGGTTAACCTACCAAGAGTAAAAAACATACCAAATTTGGTAAGAAAATCCCAACAATGATAACGCTGCTTATAACATAAAAAAACTATTCGCGAAATGTTATCTTTATTTTATGCAAGGCAGCGCCGCTTTAACAGATCTTGCGAAGTATGAGTATACTAAGAAAACCATTGGATTGAGATAAGATAAGATAAGATAAGATAAGATAAGATAAGATAAGATAAGATAAGATAAGATAAGATAAGATAAGATAAGATAAGATAAGATAAGATAAGATAAGATAAGATAAGATAAGATAAGATAAGATAAGATAAGATAAGATAAGATAAGATAAGATAAGATAAGATAAGATAAGATAAGATAAGATAAGATAAGATAAGATAAGATAAGATAAGATAAGATAAGATAAGATAAGATAAGATAAGATAAGATAAGATAAGATAAGATAAGATAAGATAAGATAAGATAAGATAAGATAAGATAAGATAAGATAAGATAAGATAAGATAAGATAAGATAAGATAAGATAAGATAAGATAAGATAAGATAAGATAAGATAAGATAAGATAAGATAAGATAAGATAAGATAAGATAAGATAAGATAAGATAAGATAAGATAAGATAAGATAAGATAAGATAAGATAAGATAAGATAAGATAAGATAAGATAAGATAAGATAAGATAAGATAAGATAAGATAAGATAAGATAAGATAAGATAAGATAAGATAAGATAAGATAAGATAAGATAAGATAAGATAAGATAAGATAAGATAAGATAAGATAAGATAAGATAAGATAAGATAAGATAAGATAAGATAAGATAAGATAAGATAAGATAAGATAAGATAAGATAAGATAAGATAAGATAAGATAAGATAAGATAAGATAAGATAAGATAAGATAAGATAAGATCTTTTTCAAGTCAAATATATACAAGACTTCTTTTGAAGTTGGTTATAGGTAGTAGATTTTTTTGTGCTTCCCCATAATAGTCTCGTGAGAGTGACTTCTCGATCTTCAAGAGATCTGTCATCTGGCTGATTCGAATATATTCTCCAGATCAGTACTATGAAATTGTCAAAAATGCAAGTAAGTCCAACTATCGTTACCGTGTAAATAAACTTCAAACTATAATATGATAAATTTTTAGTATACCTCTGTACATAAGAAAGACGTGGAAAGACATGAAACAGAATTTTTCAGCAAAAGCAAGAACAGACACCTCATCTAAGCTTTAGAGATGAAGGGACATACATATAAGTGCTATGCAGTTTATTGACACAATATGCGATCGAATTTTTAACTCCAAGAAAGCATACAAAGAGAAGATATCCATCATCTCTGATAAAGTTCAGCACATTTCTAATGTTTTACATTAGATTACATACCCCAGGAACCTAGTTCCATTCCGCGAAGAAATCCTCAAATTTCCCAAAAACACAAGAGATAATGACAACATGCAATTGCAATTGTAACTGAATATATTGTGACTTTTAGATGTTTGTTAGAATACTTTATCAAAATAAGAAATATTTTTATACGGAAAAAATTTCGTTTTCAAACAACTTTTTTTGTCTATCTTTCAAATTAAAATTTCAAATATACTTTATTTTCTTATACCTTATGAGATATAAAATGCAGAGACATGGAATGAACTATTTCTTATATTTTCTAAATATTAAGCAAGTAGTAAAGGACACACATTTTCAAAAAATATTAAGAGAAAGAAAATCTCGAGGCATAGTCTTAATTGCATGAGTAAATTCATTTATATGCCTCTAATAAAAGATGCACGACATTAATTACTTACTCTATATAACAACCACTAGTAATTATATATGAGGCGCCCAGTTGTAAAACCGGCCAAGTCCAAAAAAACCGAATTTTGAGATATTCTCATATATCAAAATCTAGACCATGGTATATCTTTCTACTTGATTAAAAAAAAAATTTTTGAAAGAAATACTACACTTTTTAATTTATTTTTGATGCATGGATTTCAAAACCGGCCAAGTCCATGAACTTTCAAAACCAGTCTAACGCCTTGGAATCAAAACCGGCCAAGTCCAGTACATTAGTTCTCGTATCAAAACCAGCATTTTTTTTTAACAAAATTTGATAATTACTATGTCAAAACCGGCCAAGACCAGTTCATTCAAAAACATAAGCAAATAAAACTTGAAAAGTCTGATCTGACGTGCTTTGAGTAAGAAATTTTTAAAGCTTTTATGTGTGAAATACTTTTTAATTTTTCAAAGAACGTAGATGAAGATAAACGTTTTTCGTTGTTTGTCCAAAAGTATGAAAAAGGGACTTGGACGGTTATGCAACTGGGCGCCTCATATAATAAATTTAGTGGTAGTGGATATTTATTTTTCAACCACTTAACAATTAAACCACTAACTAAAAAGATTTCACTGCCGCTATGATTAGTTAAAAATAAAATTAAATACATTACCCTAAATCTGGTATGAAGAGAAAACAAAATACCTTATGTAATTGAAAATTCGTTGTCTGTACCATACGGGATGGGTCTTACATGGGTTTCATGAATGAAATTGTCCCATGTCGCTTTTGTGAAAAACAACTGTTTTTAGAGTGTAGAACACGTGCTCCATGTCAAAGTAATAGCTAATAGCTTTGGTCTGTTTCCTTTTAATATATTTCTCGTCAAGGGTTAATAAATGTTTGATAAATAAGCTTGAAGAACTAAAATTTTAGTAGCAAAAAGTGTAAATATTTGATTTTATCGCCATTATCATTAATAACCATTAATTACAATTTCATTTTCAGTCCCAACTTTACAGTAAATAAGAGAAAGTTTAGCTGAGGGAATGAAATAAGTTTAGTGACCCAATTGTTTGGTCCAATTTTTTGTTTAATATAAGAGTAAATATAGCGAAGAAAATTCTACCGTACTTAACAGGCAGCATATAGGACTAACTAAACTACGAAGGCATTGACTAAAGTCAGCTTATGTATCTGTGCGAATACATACGTCATGTGAAAAATAATAGGGACACTTACATTAAAATAGTTCAAACACACCTCTGCTTCTGTTTGAATAAATTGAGATAAAATGTTACATTACATTACTTGCTGGAATATCAATACAGTAAAGAACCGTTATCAGAGTAAAAATATTTTTCGTCGTTTCGAAGTTGTTGACCGTATTGTGAAGTTGGCTCAGTTCAGCCTGTGCGAAATAATAGGGACGCGAATAAAAAGTAAGTTATATTTTTGAATCTTTGTGGTTTTTAAACATTTATAAGTTATAAATGCATTGCATATGAGATGATCTAAAATTATAATTTCAAAAAATAACCAAATAATGTGATTTGGTGATTCAGAATGGAAAGAGGACGGCATTGTAGCGTTCAGCTTCGTAGAGACTTAAAAGACCTTCACGATAACGAATTTTCATAACGAAAAATAGCCAGAACGTTGAATTGCTCCAAGAGAATGGTAGAAAATGCAATATAATATACGCCACAGAAGGAAATGGGTGGACGAAAGTCAAAAATATCGCCAATTCTTGAGAGGACTATGTTGAGATTTGTGAGATAGAACCCCTTTGCATCTTCTAATGAAGTAAAAAAAGGGCTTTCCATGGATGTCAGCACTTCGACTATTCGGAAAAGGCTAATTTATAATAATTTAAAAGCAAAGAGATCCAGAAAAGTATCTTTCCTGTCCAAGCAGGATATTAGTAAAAGGATACTTTTCAATAAGGATCATGTCATTTGGCCAGTGAAGGAATGGCACAATATCCTGTGGTCGGATGAGACCAAATCTAATCTTTTTTACCCGCTGATGTTGAGTACCACAGTCAGAGTAAAAATTGGTCTCATTGGTATGTATAAAGCCTAAACCAAAATAGACATGACGAGACGTAACGAGTAAATTCGAGTATATGTAAACCAATATTGTTAACCAAAATAAACGCACGTAGCTGATCAAAAGTGAACGAAACATTTTAACAAGAGGTACGTAAGAACTGATTTTCGAACCGTCACTACTCGTCAAGAGATGCTTCGGTTCGTTGGCTAACTTATTATTTTGGGTTAAGTGTCAAAACAGCCGTAACGAGTGCAAACGTTCGTTCAGTTGCTAACGTGTCTCCTCGTCACGTCGATTTTGGTTAAGGCTTAAATCGTACTACTACACATCGTACTTAGCGAAAAGTTTCGTCAAATGCCATTTGTTTAAGCAGAGAGCGAAAGCGGTCGCACTTTCTGTACAGATGCAGGTGTTGGTGCATGGCATACCTAAAGAATTTATTTGCAATGAAGCCTGAAGTGAAAAAATTTAATTTACAATTAATAGAAAAACAATTACAATTAATGGAAACAACAAAATGTTTATATAATAATCGAAATGTAAAGAAAAGGGTTTAGAATGTATTCGTAGAAATAAGCAATAAAAGTGTAATTCGCTTATTTGTTTTATATTACATTTGTGTGAATTAATAAGCTGCTGCGTGGGCGATTCTATAAGAAGCTAAAAAGGATTGGCGCTTCATCATGTAGGATAAGCTACTGGGAGGAATGGAGATTTCTACAGCCGATCATGTTCCCTAAGGATTCTCTCGCATAGCGCCGGTATTTGGTATACATTTTTGAAAATTTTCCTTTATTTTTAAAATATTCATTTTTATTTTGCAGCACTCGTAATAATAACATTGAAGAGGACACTGACACTGTTTTGTGTCAATCTATCTTGTTTCAAGACAGTTTTTTCGTTAACGTCACTGACCACCTTTTGAAGAAGGCAAAAACATTGCTCGGTAGGCTAAAATACGGTGAGACATAGAAAAGTCAGTGGCGGACTTACGCCTAGGCCTAGAGCGTCAAAATTTTAGGAGCGGCAAAAACTTAATAACGACAGCATTTTTAAGGCGCAAGAATATAAGGACCAAATCCATCTCAAACCATGCACGGATTATTTCATGTTACGGAATTGGTTGCCGGTGAAATATGTTGGTTTTAAAAGGATATATATTTCCCCGATTCGATAAAAAAAATTCTTTTATGAAGTTATGGCCATTTTAAGTTATGCCCAGTTTAGGGTGAAAATTGTTTCAAAAAAGTGGCATTTCCATCCAAATCAAAATAATTAACTTTTGTCTTTTGATTCTTTTGATTCTTATAGAACTTTTTAATTTTTGTTAGAATCTTTTAAAAAATTTCAAAATGGTTAAAAATTGGCAGAGTTATAGCGCTGCTTATGAGAAAAAACAAAGCTAAGTAATTTCTGAAAAACCCCAAATTTTATTTCGCTTAAAATTTATTTTGGACTTGTACTAATATAAGAAAGAGATGATATGAGTTTAATGCGCGCTTAGAGACATTTGAGGTGATGAGAATTTTTTTTCCAAAAAAAAAAATTTTAAATTTTTGTTTCAACTTTGTCAGCCAGCTGTGATACTTCTACTTTCTAGGCGGAGAGCCGGCTGTAGAAAAGTCGAGTGTATAAGATTACAGGATGAGATGTATGCCAAATGATAGAGCTTAATGAGCCTAAATAGAATATCTAGGGTTACCTTGCCAAAGCCTGTCCCGATGGCCGAAAATGCCCGAATTTTACCCAATTTTATTGTTCTAATTAAAACTGTAGTACATAACAGCTTGAAATGTATGCCAAATGATAGAACTCGAAGAGGCCTAAATATAGTGTCTGGGATTGTGTTGTTGAATCTTGTCCCAAACATGGGTTTTCACCGGTTTTTTGGGTCAACTTTCATTAATGAAGATAACAGCTTAAAATTCCTGCCAAATGATAGATATCGAAGAGCCTAAATAGAAAATATAGGGTTGCCTTGTCGAATCATGTCCTAAACATTATTTGACACCCGTTTTTGGGGTCAAATTTTCTTAAATGAGTGGCAACTCATGTTTGAGACAGGATTCTACAAGGCAACCCTATATAATCTATTAAGGCTCTTCGATATCTATCATTTGGCACAAATTTCAAGCTGTTATCTTCATTAATGAAAATTGACCCAAAAAACCGGTGAAAACCCATGTTTGGGACAGGATTCAACAATACAATTCCAGGTACTATATTTAGGCCTCTTCGAGTTCTATCATTTGGCATACATTTCAAGCTGTTATGTACTACAGTTTTAATTAGAACAATAAAATTGAGTAAAATTCGGGCATTTTCGGCCATCGGGACAGGCTTTGGCAAGGCAACCCTAGATATTCTATTTAGGCTCGTCGAGCTCTATCATTTGGCATGCATCCTATCTTGTAATCTTATACACTCGACTTTTCTACAGCCGGCTCTTGGACTATTCAGCATATTTTCAACAATAAAACCATTTAGTACCGCTCTTTCTCTTTAAAATGAGCTTACAAATGGTAATCTGCGATGTTTCCTCACAAAGTTACAGCCATTTGAAAAAGACATGAATTTCATCTCCTACGATCAAAATGAAATAAATTTGTAGCCGGTTGGCTAATATTAGCCGTGTTTTATTGGGTTTGGTTAAACCAAAATTTCATACAAATGCGTGAACCAGCTCAATTTCCAGTTCAATTGGTTGAACTTTTTTTGCCTTTGCTAAGATTTGAAGCATCATTGACACAAACCTAAAATAATCAAAAAAAAAATATATGGCAACTGTGCTGGAATTTTGAATAAGCGTTCTAAAGTAACACGAGGCCGTGCATCCAGTCAGTGCTAGGCCGAAATATTAAAATATAAACACATAATCAAAATAAAAGCAGTGATGAAACAACAGTAAACGAAAAGAAAACTTTTGTATTAGCGTCTGCGACATTATATAAACAGTTTGAAATCATTTAGTAGCAAGAATTTGAAAAAAAAAAAAAAAAAATTATGTACTGTGATACGTGAGGCCCCTTACCGTGCTAGGCCCCGTTCAATCACACTACCACAAAGCTGACTCTGATTTTAAAATGGAATTTCTTTCAAACACTGTAATGCCACCTATTGGTCAAATGCAGAATTATAAAAGGTTAAATTTATGCGTTTTATTCACTTTTAGGTTTAACCAAAGCGAATAAAACACGGCAAATAACTGTAACAATAGCCGAAATTATTGAAATTTGAATGAAAAATCAAAAAGACACAACAAATTTTTTTTTATATGAAAGATCTAAGATGCCAAGAAATCGCCGGAGCCCAAGTTTTTCATTTTCGACAAGATTTGCGCTCTCTAGCTATTTTTGAACCAAAAAACTCGCTTTGGGACCACTGCGCGTTGCTAAGGCTTGGTAGCTCGAGCGTTTTTTTTAATGCGCGTTTAAGCATAGCACCGGCATCAATAAAATCGCCGGAGCCCAAGTTTTTCATTTTCGACAAGATTTGAGCTCTCTAGCTATTTTTGAACCAAAAAACTCGCTTTGGGACCACTGCGCGTCGCTAAGGCTTGGTAGCTCGAGCGTTTTTTCAATGCACGTTTAAGCATAGCGCCGGCATCAATAAATCAGCTTCAATGGACATGTGGATAAAAAAGTTTAACTTTGGCGTTAACGCATTGTCGGGCAAGACATCAAAAATTCTTTCGAAGCACTGAATATTTGCAATGAAGACGCGTTTCCAAATGTCCATCGAATTCTTCGTGCTATGGCAACTTTGCCTGTGACAACAGCAACAAATGAACGCTCCTTTTCAGTGCTACGTCGTCTACCTCAGATCAACTATGTCCGATGATATATACATAAATAAGCAATTGCAAAACGGCTCAATCCTTTTTTAACTGCCATAACATGATCGCTTCATTTTTGTTGTTGTAAAGGCTGTGAGAATAATAGTTAGCAGACAACGCCTGTAATGGAAAATATGTATCCACGGTTAAATTAATGGACTGATTTTGATTAAATTTGGTTTGGAGATAGGTGGAACCCTAAGAAAAGGTCTTAAAATCTTCAAATTCTTTAAGGGGGCTGGCATCGCCACTTATGAGAAAATATGCTGTCACGGCTGAGCCACTGCACTGATTTTGATGAGATTTTGTGTGTAGCTAGATTGAGTTTTGGGTAAAGATATTTCTTTTGAGTGAGCGGTGCCACGCCCCTAATAAGAAAAAAAGTTTCGTTACTTAACTAATGTACCGATTTTGATGAAATTTGGTACAGAAATAGATTTGAACCCGAGGAAACGTATTTGTTTCAAAGTGAAGGATGCCACGCCCCTAACCAGCAAATATATTTTTACAGCTAAGCTAATGGACCAATTTAGGTAAATTTGGTATGAAGATAGACTAAACCTTGAGAAAAATTACTTATGTTTATATCTATTGAAAATATGTTTTCTTAGTTAAACTCTAAGGAAGGTATGAAGATAGGGATATTGCAACCATAATTTTTATTTTTGAAAGCGATAACAAAAAATACTTCTTTTTCATATCAGTTTTTCAGTACCAAAAGCATTTTTAACGGTTGAATTTCAACCATTGGCCAAACTCTAGTTCTCATAATTACGCATAAAATTTTTACAAAAATAGTTTTCAAGAAAATTGTATTCTCTTAAATAAAGTAAGTATTTACTTTTAAATTCGAAGTTATTTTTGCTTTGTGTATACATACATACATACTACAAAATTTATTTCTCAAGTTTTTTCGCATTTTGAAGAAATTTTGAAAATGTGGTTACTGCTGTGGCAAAAATCGTAAATTTTATAAAAAACAATTCTAAAAAACACAGAAAATTTACAAACTTTGTGTATGAACTTAATTTGGACGAACAGCCAACAAACTTATAATTTTACTGTTTAGTCAGATGGCTTTCAACGAGTATTGTACATATTAATAAAGTTTGTCAATTTGTTAGATTCTATTACCAAATTTTTACAGTTAAAAGAACAGTAATATCCCCAGCTAGAAGACTCTAAATGGCTTAAAGATTTAATGTTTTTCACTGATATGATGGAGCACTAAAGTATTTTAAATACAT
Organism: Tricholauxania praeusta; assembly: GCA_949775025.1. Classification (NCBI taxonomy): domain Eukaryota; kingdom Metazoa; phylum Arthropoda; class Insecta; order Diptera; family Lauxaniidae; genus Tricholauxania; species Tricholauxania praeusta. Next base: position 122,497,186 of record OX459029.1, read on the forward strand.
CTCTTCAAGAAAAAGGCAATCATATCGGCTATTTGTCTAATACATACTATTTTTGCATTTCAGAAAAAATAAGAACTTTTTAAGAGAGATTGAACCGACAAATCACTTGCACGTTTTCAAGGTCTTAAGAAATTATTGCCAAGATAGTAAAATTCTTCCTGAATCAATTGAATCATATCTTTCAAAGTTGAGTCATCTGATCAATGATTTAGAAGATAGATTTTCTGATTTAAAAGGTATGAATGATTCAATTAATTTTTTATTAAACTTCTTTGAAGCAGATGTAGTTCAAGAGGGCTTAAATGTTGCTAAAGTCATTCTTCCTAATAAAGTTGAAGGTTGAGATGGAGTTGCTAAAATTGCAATCTGATTTAAGCTTAATAATTGCACATAAATCAAACACCTTGAATCAATTTTGAAAATGTGTACCTATGACAAAATATCCAAAACTAAAGACAGCAGCATATCGTTTGTTATAAATTTTTGGCACAGCTTACAATATTGAGGAAATGTTTTCTACTGTGAAATTTATAAAAAAATAAACATCGTAGTAATTTAACCAATACCCATTTAGAAGAGCTCATAAATTCAGCTATTACAAATTATGAACCGAATTTTAATGAAATAGTCAAAACACACCTTTCGTAAAACAGAAATATTCAAAACTAAAAAAATATTAATAATTAAAAAAAAAAAAAACCATTATAAATTAAAAAAAAAATTGAATTACTTCTTAGTTTCCAGTTTTTGATATGATATATACATAAATTCAACTTTCTGAATTTTTTATAAATAATGCCTAATATAAGACTTACAAATAAAAACGAAAAAAATTATTTTAAAAAAAATTTGGTCCTCCAAAAATTTTTAATGGTCTGTGCGGCCCACCAGCTAAGGGGCCGTCATAAATTACGTAAGACGTTTGGGGGGGGGGGGGAGGGGGAGGGGTCGGCGGATTTTTACTGAATCTTATGTGAGGGTGGGTGTGGGGTTGGTAAATGATCATCTTACGTAAGATTTAAAATGCGTATTCATACATAAAAGTTGTATTAACGCATCGTCATTTGTGACAGTAATGAAATATATTTGAATTTTTGACAGTCACGAAAGATTCAGAAATATCGATTACAATCGATTTAAGTAATCGACTCTGAAAGGGACAATCCTCTTCTGTTTATGTAATGAAATACATATATGTATGTATGTTGTTAAACACGCAGCGTCGACCTGTAACACCGTCTCACAAGTTTGCTATTATTCAGGCATTTACACGCAGATACGTCGACGTTGAAATGTTGTTATTGTTGTCCCGGTTGTTTGCCACCCCCTTTCTCTCTTCAACAAGAAGATTCGCTTTCGATTCCTTCTTCAACGGCAGACTAAAACAGCAATCAGTTTTGTCCTCTATTTCTTCGCTTAACGTTAAATTACGATTGGTCAAAAGTACATCTACTGTTCAAAATCATGCCTTACGTCTTAGCTGATCGAGCTTGTAATATTTGTGGTCAGTACTTTGCCTCGAAAAAAACCTACTGTAATGCCCAAAAAACTCCAAGGGAAAGACTGTAGTCGTACTCACATGATTCAACCAGTTTAAATTTTGAAACGCGGACAGAGGAAAAGCCTTTGCATTTTAAACAATCGGAGATTTGTCAAGTGGCAGAGTGGCATGACGACAAAGATATTGATGTTACAGAGTTTGAATGTGAATCAGAAAATTTTAACAGACGAACCGGGTGTGCCAATTGTAGGTTCACTATCAGACTGGTTGCAAAGCGCACGGACTAACGATGACTTACGATGACTTTTTTTATTCATCTTGAAAAACAAATGTGTAGTTGGTAATTTCGTGATATTTATTTAATATGTATATATAAATTAAATATATTAATATAGTACATCACATCAAAAATACACGTTTTTGACTAGTTTCACCTTTATTATGAGTCTTACGTAATATTTCGGAGGGGGGTTGTGAGAATCTTACGAAATCTTACTCGGGGAAGGGAGGGGTGGTCAAAAATGTCTTGAAATTGTCTTACGTAATTTATGAACGGTCCCTAAGAACCTTGCGCACCCCTGGTATATACTTTTTAAATGACAACCATTCTGTCGAAATCAGTTTCAAGGTTCACAGCTTAAGCAATTTTTAGGAAAGCTCATCAAAAAGTGGAGCTTTATTTAATCAAAGGCTTTCACAATAGACTTTAGCGATCAATCTTTGATTGTTCACGAATAAAAATAAAGTGCACCAAACACCTGTCTTACGCGCTACTTTTTTACACGTTCTCGGTCTTAAGATCAAAAATTCTACTCAAAATATTGGTCAAAATGAACATTTTGGCTTCACACAATTATTTCTAGTAAATATTAATCTATTTTGTAAACGGAGCGGACTGAGTTTAAATTCGATTTCGTTGAAATTTTACTAAAAAGCCGGCTTACAAAAAGGTTGAAAAATTCTGCATTAGGTGCCAAGCGTTTTAAGTGTTTTAGTTGTGTGGGAGATGCCACCCACTGTTGTCAAACCATGCTCACATTTTTAGTGTGGCTGAAAATGCGGACAAAATACACCCGAAAGGGATTTTTTTTAAAGTTTGCTGTCCTATATGCCTATACTAAAGAATCGGGTTGGAAGAAAATTTTCCCAAAATTTTTAATTTTTTTTTTTTTACAATTCATACACTGTGGAACATATGATTTTGGGACTCATTTTTGAGACTTGCCGGTGGAAGTTCTTGTAGAAACTAGAACTTCTGCATTATTACTTTTGTCAAGTTGGCTCATATAATGATTTTCTGATTTTGTGAAAAAAATCGTTCAAACTGGATTTTTAGAATTTTTTGAATATTTTCACACGGCAATTTCTCAGTCAACCGTAATGAATATTGTTTTTGTGCCTTTAGCAAAGTTGTAGGTATTGAATAAGAAAAAAAAAAAAAAAATGGAATGTGTCAGTTAGTGTGTCTGATTTGCGTTTTGTCTTCCACTTGGAATATTTATTTAAACGAAACAATAGAACATTCAAAATTTACTATCGCTTTCATGACGGGGAATCCTGATGACGGTCGGTGTCGCGAGTTTATACTTTTTTCCTCAGCCGCACAACGTGCCATAAGAAGTTTTCACTTCTAAAATTGCTGGAAGAAGTATATTCGGCTCAGTAGCCTCAACTGTGAATAATTAAATTTGAGCTAAGTATTCCTTATGTTTGAGAACAAAAATTTATTCTGATTGCAGTAAGAAACATATTGCGAATTATGTAAGCATAAAAAAAAAATCAGTTAAAGAAAGTACCTAGACCTGTGACTAAATAGCTTAAACATAATTTTTCTAAAACTTAACTTAAAAATCTGCTTCTTCCTACAGACACTATGACACCACATTTATCAAAATCGGCTTATTCGTTGCCGATTTATGGCTGTTAGAATATTCAAACTGCTTAAAACGCCATCTAGTGACAGTTTATCAAAACACAAATGACTTTAAAAAAATCTGCTTGTTCTTAAAAAAACTATTACACCTCATTTGTCTAAATCGGTTTAGTAATAGCCGAGATATAACGTTTTAAAGTTTTTCAAAAAACCAAATTTGCTTGCTGCTGGTTCATGGTGGCCTGGTATTTCATATTTTTCTTGCAGAGAAAAATTTGCTAACTGAGCAACAGCTAACCGGAAGTCAACATATGCATGCTACAAATTTAAAACTTTTTTCCAAAAAATTGCATACTTTCATGGGCAAATTTTTTCAAAAAACGTTGCCTACTCTTAGGCGCTATTTTGAAATTTATCAGAAAGTGTTGCATACTTTTAGGGGCAAATTATTAATAGCGCCTAGAAGTAGGCAACGTTTTTTGAATTTTTTCGAGTTCGTTTTCCAAGTCTTCAAAATTCTAAAATCGAGTTCGTTTCCCAAGTCTTCAAAATTCCAAAATCAAGTTCGTTTCCCAAGTCTTCCAAATTTGAAATCGAGTTCGTTTCCCAAGTCTTCAAATATCTGAAATCGAGTTCGTTTCCCAAGTCTTCAAAAGTCTAAAATCGAGCTCGTTTCCCAAGTCTTCAAAATTCCAAAATCGAGCTCATTTCCCAAGTCTTCAAAATTCCAAAATCGAGTTCGTTTCCCAAGTCTTCAAAGAACATTCAAATTTTACTATCGCATTCATGACGAGGAATCCCGATGACGGTCGGTGTCGCGAGTTTATACTGTTTTCCTCAGCCGCACAACGTGCCATAAGAAGTTTTCACTTCAAAAATGATAAACAAACTTTCCCGAAAAAACTGCTTTTTTTCGATTTATATGACAAAGTTTGCATGCAAGCAGAAAACTCATTTGATTTCTTATTGTTAGTTGCAATATGTGCAAAAAAATTATATTTAAGTAACACCAATGATAAAAAATATGATGATAAGTTGAGCTAAGCAAGTTGAACACTTCTTGTTATATACTTTTTGGTTTAAGTAGTGGTATGTTAAACACCCCTCTAGTACGGCTGGTAGCAATTACTGCCTTTTCAAATGTTACCTCACTAGTGAAAAGTAATGGATGGATGACTAGTGATGGGTAATGCTGTGACTCATCGATTAGAAACAGCAAACAGAAACTGATCAGTTTTATGTATTGAGCATATGCTCACGTGCATCGTAAATATTTACCGTTTTAACAGTTAATTCTAATTGTTGTGATGTTTATTTTGTGTCGCATTTGATTTATGTGTGGCGACGAAGCCAATTGTTTGTTCTAAGTGTTAATTGATTTGTGGAAAAAAAGTGCTTTACAATATTATATAATAAAGGTATGTATTCTAAAAGACATATAAAACGCTTACAGCCAGCAGAGAGGCAAAATTATTTAGATAAGTTGAGGCGCGTAGAAAACGTCATGGTTCCACAAACTACTGAAGGTTTACAAAAATGTTATGATTTATTATGATTTCAGATTCGATCTCAACTGCTGATGATGAAAAACAAATTCGCAAATCTGTACAGCTACAGAAAAACCGCGTTATTAAGGCTAGAAGCGTTCATAATAAAACTTCGATGTAGAATAAGAAATTATATTAGTTGATTTAATACTTAGTATGTAAGAAAGAGTAAAGTCAAAAATAAAATAGAAATTGAAATAAAGAAAAAACTGCATTACCAATCACTAGCTACCTCACCGGTTTATATCACCAGATTGGTAATATTATATTTCAACTGTGAGGTAGCTAGTGATTGACAGTGGGATTTTTCACTAGTGAGGCAGCTAGTGATTTGTAATGGTATATTTCACCAGTGATATTTCACTCATGAAGTAGCTAGTGATTGGTAATGCAGAAGGTGTAAATTACTCCCTGCCAATGACATCCCCGTGTTAAATTCATGAGTGAAACGCATTGCCGTTAATATGGAGGGTAACCAGTGGTGCTTACAGGTAACTTGTGAACTCATCAGTGACTCACTAATGAGGTGTACTGGAGGGACGATACATGCTTTAATAAGGTAAGTTTTATTATTAGAAAGCAGTTATTTTCTGCGTAGAAAATTTATAACCAGTTTAAATAAAAACAAGTTAAGGTGTTATCTTCGGCCAGACCAAAACTCTCATACCCTACACTGCACTGAAAGTACCTTTTCATCAAATGTTAAGAAGACGTTGAAGAAGTTGAATAAGTCGAAAAAAATGTGAAATGTTAGAAAGGTTGACAGAAGTTGAAAAATGTTGAAAAAGTCGTAAATATATGCAAAATGTTCAAAAAAGTTGAGAGAGGTTGAAAAACTCTAAAAAAGTTGAAAGAGGTTGAAAAAATTTGAAACTGTTCAAAATTGATGAAAAAGTCGAAAAAATAAAGAAACTTATGAAGAAAGTTGAAAGATGTTGAAAAAGTCGAAAGAATATGGAAAATGTTAAAAAAATCGAATAATTTGAAATATGCCACGCACACTTCTCCAATTCCGCCCTCTTTTGGTTCAACAAATTATATTTGTGATCGACATCCTCATATTAAATTTCAGCACAATAGCTTGTATAGTTTGCGATATATGCTGCAGTTAAATTTAAAATTTAGGGCGGTGACACACCCACTGGTACAATCCAGCCCGGTTTTGATCCGAAATAGCTTTTCATAAGCAAACCCCTAACACCAAATTTTAGTATGATTGCTCACATATTTCGATAAATATGTCACTTACCGTACTTTATTTGTATGGGAGGTGCCACGCCCACTGGTGCTATTTCAGCCAATTTTGATTCAGATATACTCTATAGCAACTGAAGCACTTTCATTAAATTTCATAGCAATTGCAGCAACAGTTCACTTAAAACAGCGCTTATAAATTTATGTAAATATGGGAGGTGTCACGCCCACTCATGCCATTCTGCCAAAATTCATTTATTTTTAAAGCCTATAGTAATTGACATCTATACACCAAATTTTATGAAGATTACTTAGCACACTATCTATAACAATTAACAGTTTTTGCTTATATGGGAGGTGTCACGCACACAGCTACTATTAGACAAAATTTTTGTAATTAGAGACCATATAGCAAGTATATCTATCTCATTAAATTTCATCACGATTATGTTGTTCGTTCTTTTAATATAACGTTTATAAATATGGTGGGCGGTGCCACGCCCTTCAACGAGTTTTTTCAGTAAAGTGGCTGAGCTTGTATTGATGACTACTTTCAGCGGCATCATCTCCAAAATCTTTATGAAACTCGTTTGTGCCAATTTTGAGACATATGGAATCAAAATTTTTAACAGTTAAAAAGTGTCACGCCCACTTTTTCAATTCCGCCCACTGTTATCTCAATTCAGGATATATTTGTTATGTATCCGTTTACCAAATTTCATTGCAATATCTTGAACGGCTTACAAGATATGGTGGTATAAAGATAAAATTTAGGGCTGTGCTACGCCCCTGTACGACCTTTTGGAAACTTGAAACCCAGGCTAATCCTAATTTGGTTCACATGTGCAAAGAATCATCAAGTTTCATCAAAATCGCCTGGGTATATATACATAGAGTGTGGGCGGTAGGCGTGTCCGTCAACCGATTTCGCCCATTTTCAATAGCAAGATGCCTGCAAAAAGATGCGACCTGTATGTGAAAGTTTCATTCAATTCGCTTTCTTGGTTTTCCCGTAAACCTGATTTCAACAGAAGGACAGACAGACAGACATGGCTAAATCGACTCAGGTGGTGACGCTGATCAAGAATATATATACTTTTCCATACCTGCCACGCCCCCTTCGAGGTGTTACAAGCGGAGAGACAAAGTGAATATACCCTCGGTGTAGGGTATAAAAAGAATTCGAGTGCATTCAATAAACTTGTCCATATTCTTTGAGATAGTTAGAATTGGACAAATTTTTATCAATAACGAAAAAAATGAGAGGCCATCTTAATAAAAATTTTATTGCAACTATCAACGGGCTCAAGTTTTTTTATATTAACAGTGGCATTCCCCGGGCCCGTTTTAGGCTCGTTTTTTTTTTAACTAACTTGGTTTCTATTGGTCTGATTTTAATTTATGTTATGAACAATTGTAGAATAAAACATGCTTGATAATTTCTTACGTGTGACCAGACGCTTTCATGATAAAATTTTAAATAATGTAAAATATTTTTCTATCCCTTAACTTTTATTATTTTGATAACGATTGAACTTACGTGATTAGCGCCGTTAATTTATTTTTTGTAAATTGTCTTATCTTTAATTTTTGCACATATTTTATTTGTGTCTGGTTAATAGGAAGCAAGATAAAAGCAAACAACTTTTTTATGTTACCTGTTTTATCAGTATATCATAGAAAATTAGGATTTCGCATCGATTGGTGGAAACAAATTTTTTTTTCCCCAAATTACGCTGATAAATATTTTTCTACCTTTCTTCATCGAAAAGGTCTCTCCGAAGATCCAGGCCATCCCAAATTATGTGAAGAGTTCATTTTCGACATTTCCTCATCGATTGGTACTCTAATTTTTTTTCGGAGTTGGTGAAAAACAGTATCTCCCGGGCACAGTGGTCCCAAATTGTGTTTTTTGGTTCAAAAATAGTTATAGAGCGAAAATCTTGTCGAAAATTAACAATTTTTCTTAAATGAAAGCTAAATAAAATGCTTACAAAACGGCGGAGCCTGAATTTTGAAAAAAAGTTAGTTTTTATTATAAGCTGAGTTCTGGAAAAAAAAAATTTGTTATTTTTTTGGTTCACAAATGGCTAAAAAGCGCAAATCTTGTCAAAAATTAACAATTTTTTGCTTCAATTAAAGCTTATTAAAATTCCAAGAAATCCTCGGAGCCTGGATATGAAAAAAATACAGTTTTTTGGAAAGGGCCGAAAAAAAAATTTTTAAAAATATTTTTTGGTTCAAAAATTGTTAAGGACTGAAAATTTTGTCGATTATTAACCATTTCCTTTTTTTTGAATGAGAGCTAACTTAATTGTTATTTTAAGTTAAGGACCTAAAGAAGATTTTTTTTCCAAATATTTTTGGGTTCCAAAAATGCTACAGGGTGCAAACCTTGTCGAAAAAGAATAATTTATTTTTTTAACTAAAGCCATGTAAAATGCTAACAAATCTTTTTTCACGTCCAAGCCACAATTAAGTACATTATACCAAAGTATTATATAAAAAAATATTACTATAGATATAAAAAAATATAAAAAAAATAAAAAAATGATTTTTAACCGTTTTCTAAAAAGATTAATCTATAGCCCAAGACATAAGTTGCGTAGTGTATGTATACTTAGTATGTTACTCGTTTATTGTGTTTTTTTCAGATAACATTTTAAATTTATATAGTAGAACTTTTTTTTTTGCTCATTATCTTTAAAAAAGAAAAACTGTGTCATTACATTTCTCCATTATGTTTTCGGACTCTCGATATTGCAAAAAGTGGCGGTGTATCTAGACTTTTGTCTGTCACTGTATATCAAAAGATAAAAAAATGATTAATCAGCGATTTTGCACTTGGGTATTTGAATGGTGAACGATTCAGTAATTAATAATTATAAATTTCAATTGTGAAGTTAGTTGAGTATTTTATATACTTACTAGAATAACGAGAAAAAATTGCCGCATCTAATGTAACTGAAAAAATCACTAATTATTAATTGAAAATTCCTGGTTAAATGTCAACAACAGATAATAAAACAATTACAGTGAAAAATGATTAACTTAATTAAATGTTATGCAAAAAAGATTCTATTAACTACTTCGATTATATGACACAATATAAAAAATTTCAAAAAAGAGTTTTAGTTATTTATGTCACATATTTAAAAACATAATTTTTAATAAAAAATATGATATAATTATTACTTACGATATTTGTCTTAGTTTTTAAGCCAAAAATAAGGTAAATAAATGACATGATTCCGACTCGCTGAAAAAATTATTTACTTAATCCATTTTCTACCGATGTTTGATTAACCGAACGAGATATTTGTCTATTTTCAATAATTTTGTATACTGTGAAGATCAATGATATCTGCAAAACAATTTGTATCATATCTTACTTCGATCTTTTAGCTATGCAAAAATAATATTAACCACACCTCATTACCACCCATAGTTCTAGAGGGGGTAGTTGAAAAACACCTTGCCGATAGAACTTTCCTGTAAATTATATTAAAAATATATTACACTAGTTTACAAGAAAAAAGATCTGGTTTCTCATACACTTTTTTCGATGTATTTTGGGGCGTAGATTCCAAAAATGGCAACCATTTTTTTTCTTAAGAATCGTTTTCGAGATATCCTCAAAAAACCCCTTTTTCGGCACTTTTTTCATTTATTTAACTATATCTCCATGAATTTTTTTTCGACTCAAAAAAGACTTTCAGTTTTCGAAAGATATTTGTATTTCCTTTCTAACGATATGCTTTTTGTTTGAATCGGATAAGATTTGATGGAGTTACAAGCGCTCAAAGTCTAAAAAAACTTACTTTTTTGGTCTTTTTGAAAAACACTGAATTTCAATTGCTCCATTTGAATGGAAAATTCCTTCTTTTTCATATTTTTAAAATTTTAAATGATAGACTATCCTTTTACAAATATTTTAAGTATAATTTGGCGGAAATCGGACAAAACATGTAGAAGTTATTCGAGAAAACAGTAAAACACTTGCAATAAAATTGAACGAAAAACAACGAACGCGCTGTACTACGCGTTGAAAGGCTACTGCACTGATTTTAAATTTCATTTTTAGTTTTCAGGTTAACGGCTCAAACATTTTAATTAACTACTTGCCCTCATCTTATGGCATATCGTTTTGAAGCATACGGATCGAGCTGTAATTTGATGTTCACCGAAAAAGTATTCAGAAATGGATTTTTCAAAAAAAATTCAAAAATTCATTTCAATTTACAAAATTTTAGCTCTTTAATTTTTTTTAAAATTAAAAAAAAAAACATAAATAATTTTTTTCCCATAAAAATTTTTACGGCATCAAGCGCAAAATAAATCAAAGTTTTTTCTAAAAAAAAAAAAAAAAATTTTTAAAATATGGGTTTTTTTAAAAAAATGCAAAAATATTTTTCAATTCTCAAAATTTTTGCGAAAAATTTTTTTTTTTTAAAATCAGTATTTTTTTTTGAAAAGTGCAAATAAAAACCTAAAAATATAAAAACAAAAAAATTTTCAGAAATGGATTTTTCAAAAAAAAAGTGAAAAATTCATTTCAATTTACAGAACTTAAGCTCTTTAATTTTTTTTAAAATTAAAAAAAAAATATAAATAATTTTTTTCCCACAAAAATTTTTACGGCATTAAGCGCAGAATAAATCAAAGTTTTTTTTAAAAAAAAAAAAAAAATTTTAAAATATGGTTTTTTTAAAAAAAATGCAAAAATATTATTCAATTCGCAAAATTTTTGTGAAAATTTTTTTTTTTTTCAAAATCAATATTTTTTTTTGAAAAGTACAACTAAAAACCTAAAAATGTACTTTCACCAATTATTAATTGATAAAGTTTGCTGTAAGCTATGAATTTTCGAAAAAAAACACTTATTCTGAAAAAGTACGAAAATCGTGAATTTCATACCCGCGTATCTGAGCAACAAATAATATTAGGGAAAAACCTTAAACGCACTTTTATTCCCAGACATTGATACTACAATCATGCCAAATTTCAGTCAAATCGGAGCCAAAAATTTTTCCAGGTGGCGTTTTCGTGTGTTTTACCCCATATATGCCGCAGTTAAATTTAAAATTTAGGACGGTGACACACCCACTGGTACAATCCAGCCCGATTTTGATCCAGAAATAGCTTTTCATAAGCAAACCCCTAATACCAAATTTTAGTATGATTGCTCGCATATTTCGATAAATATGCCACTTACCGCATTTTATGTGTATGGGAGGTGCCACGCCCACTCTTGCTATTTCAGCCACTTTTGATTCAGATGTACTCTATGGCAACTGAACCACTTACAGTAAATTTCATAGCAATTGCTGCAATAGTTCACTTAAAACAGTGCTTACAAATTTATGGTAATATGGGAGGTGCCACGCCCACTAATGCAATCCCGTCAAAATTCATTTATTTTTAAAGCTTATAATAACTGACGTCTATACACCAAATTTTATGAATATTACTCTCATAGCACACTATCTATAACAATAAACGTTTTTTGCTTGTATGGGAGGTGCTACGCCCACAGGTACAATTCAACCAAATTTTTATAATAAGACACCTTATAGCAAGTATAACTACTTCATAAAATTTCATAACGGTTACGTTGTTAGTTCTCTTAATATAACGCTTATAAATATTGTGGGCGGTGCCACGCCCTTCAGCAAATCTTTTCAGTTAAGTGGCTGGGCTTGTATTGATGACTGCTTTCAGCGGCATCATCTTCAAAATTTTTATGGAAATCGTTCGTGCCAATTTTGAGATATACGGAATTAAAATTTTTAACAGTTGAGAAGTGCCACGCCCACTTTTTCAATTCCGCCCACTTTTATCTCAATTCAAGTTATATTTGATATGTATCCGTTTACCGACTTTCATTGCAATATCTTGAACGGCTTACAAGATATGGTGGTATAAATAATAAAATTTAGGGCTGTGCCACGCCCCTTAACGAATCTTTGGAAACTTGAAACCCAGGCTAATCCAAGTTTCATCAAAATCGCTGCAACTTTTTCAAAATTGACCTGGGTATATTTACATAGAGCATGGGCGGTAGGCGTGTCCGTCAACCGGTTTCGCCCATTTTCAATAGCAAGATGCCTGCAAGAAGATGTGACCTGTATGTGAAAGTTAAATTCAATTAGCTTTCTTGGTTTTCCCGTAAACCTGATTTCAACAGACGGACAGACGGACGAAAAATGCCTAAAAATTACGAAAATACATATGTTTTTTATCTAATTTTATTGCAAGTTTCTTACTGTTTTCTCGAATAACTTCTACATTTTCTGTCCGATATCCGCAAAATTATACTTACAATATTTGCAAAAGAATAGTCTTTCATTTTTAATTCTACAAATATGAAAAAGAAAAATGTTCATTCAAATGGAGCAATTGAAATTTAGTGATTTTTAAAGTCAGTTTTTTTGGAATTTGAGCGCTTGTAACTTCATCAAATCTTATTCGATTCAAGGAAACAGCATACCGTTATAAAGGGAGTAAAAATATCTTTGGAAAACTGAAAAGCGTTTTTGAGTCGAAAAAGAATTGATCGAGAAATAGCCAAATAAATGAAAAAAATGCCAAAAAAGGGGTTTTTTGGGGATATCTCGAAAACGATTCTTAAGAAAAAAAAATGGTTGCCATTTTTGAAAACTACGCCCCAAAATACATGGAAAAAAGTCTATTCCCTTTCTTGTAAACTAGTGTTATTGATTTTTTTGAAAAACAAAAAAATTTTTATGCATTTTTTGTCCGCCCGGTACCACTATAATATTTATACCGTCAAAACTAATTGAGGCTCCACGATTTTTTTGATGAATTCAAGTTTGGAAGGGTTCAATGCATCTCCGTAATATCTGATTTTTTCGAAGCGGCGCAAATCATTAAAATTCAATTGTTAATAAAAAAAATTGCTAAGTAACAACAAAAATGCAAAATTTTTGGAATTTTTTTTTCTTAATACATACATAAGTTCATCTTATTATCTACAGAAATTAAAACATTTCGTCACGATCAGACAAGTTGTTCAATACTTATAACATTTTAAAAAAAAGGTTAATGAAAACTTTGACTTGCAATAATTATTGCAACAATTTTTTTTAAAAAAATTTTTCCGTATGCTAATTTCTAGGCTAGAAAAGTTTTAAAAAAAGGGTTACAGTAATAAATTAGGTAATTTCGTTAAAAAATCAACAACAATCTACAATTCTATAAAAATATCATCATTATTTTGGATATCTAAGAAACTTAAAACAGTATTAAGGAATTTATCAGTCAGTTCTTTTCTTCTGATAATTCTCTTATTGGTAAGGCTTGATAATTGATAATTTGTCCACTATGAGCTAAGATCTTATGGACAGAGGGTTTCAGTAATTTTTGGCTGTATTTATGTTCTAATGTGTCTGCAGTTTCCTTGGTATACTTTTCAAATTTTTCTACTTTAACGGGTCCTCTACAGGATAGAACGTTTAAAATAACTTGTAATCTTTTTATCACGTCCTCATCGACTCCCGTTATTTCTGAAGTTGTTTCTGGTTTCTCAAAAAATCGCCTTGCTGTGTTTCCGTCATTTGTGTTACCAAATCCTTGCTTAGGAGTATCTACTATAATACCCAGTTTTTCTCGAAATTGATCTTGTATTATTTTTTTCTTAACTTTTGGTTATGTGGATTATCATCATTTCCTATGCTGTAGGCTAGTTTTAGAATAAATTTCATGAATCTTATCCTTGCATGTAATTGCGAAATGCAGTACTCATAATTGTGTTCATCGTTGGAGTCATACATATAGCACAAGATCTAGTAGATTTGGTGCCAGTTATCTCATTAAGTACTTTGCCGTCAATTATTGTTAAAAATAATTCGTGTCTAATTATAATTTTTTTGTCATCATTTCCTTCAAATATGGTGTGTTGAAGTTCATTTATTTGGTGTTTTATATTGCTGATGGTGCTTCTTATTTGATCTGAAGATTCTTTTGCGTACTTAAACATTATAGGTCGACATTAAAGAACTGATGATGGTCGAGGGCTTTTGCAATAATCAGCATTTTCACTCCTTATTCCAAGTGGGGCTATTGAAGCCATAAATATGTTGGCATCTGAAATATTTTGTCCATCTTCTGTAGAAATTTTTTGTTTATATGCACTATGTCCAGATGATCCATCACAGCCCTACTTTGTTAACAAAGAAATATTATCTTGGAACGATTGTATTTCATGGTTGCTTTTACTGCTCAAGATTCGCTTAGCGGTATGATCTAGTAAATCTTGGAGTCTAACTTCAGCTGATGTTTCTGTTGGCTTCTGACACAACTTTGTAGCTGGGAAAAACATTTACGTTGTGAATTTCTCAAGTTGTTATATTTTTCCTTTGAAAGCCCCAAATCTAGGAAAAACGCTTAAGCACTGGAACCGTCATATTTTATAGGATCACATTGTGGAGTAGGAATACTTTTTTTGATTCGATCGACTCTTGTTGGGCTTGCCAATAAAACTCTTTTCGTTATTTCTGCCTTTTTTCATTTCATGATCTTTGTTGCACTTCATGCTGAGTGCATCTTCTAAGTTCTCTTTTGAAATGTTTCCAGTGGCGACTGCTTTTTTCCTCTTTTTTGCAAATTCCCCACAGTTTTCAATTTGTTTTGCTGGTCTTCCTCTGGAGGCCTGTGATGTGCTAGGAATATCATCAAGTGATAGCTCAAAGTCCTTTTTAAGAAAGTCTGCAAACTTAATATAAAAATTCACTTTGGTTTTATTACATGACACCCAATATCTCTTTGTGTTGCAGTAAAAGTTTTTTAACTTTTGTGTTTGCTCATCCTTAATATGCTTCGGGTATTTGTTTTTTACCGCAACCACAAATGAATCTCCACTTTCGCTGTTTGCAAATATTTCAAAAAATTTTTCATAAGATATACTCATTTTCCTTGGAAACTTGCGTAGCTCGCACTTTAAATAGTCAGAAAAGACTGAGTTATTGAGGCTTAAAATTTGACTTTTATGCAAATACAGGTACAAAATATTGTGTTACAAACCTCAAACATAATACTTGTTCAGCGAAAAAATCTAACTACCTAATAAGCTAAATTCTTTGTATGATATCTACCGTAATGAAACAGGTGTCTATAAAGTTGGCCTGTACTAGAGTTCACCATTATCAGAAGTGCATCTACCTGTATTCTATACAAAAACTACAGCTTTATTCTATTTGACATTACTAGATATTTTTAAATTGCATTAAGAACTTAGACATAAATATCTGAGGCAAGTATTACTATTTCGCTATACAAAAGCGAATTTTCTTAAAAAGAGTGAAATGATGTGACAAATCAAGCGTTTTGAAGTTGGGGCAAAGCCATTATTATTATATGGACATAAGCTTTCTAGGTACTCCTTACATATGCATCTATTTGCGTCAAATAGTTTTGGAAATAGGAAGAATAAATTAAGAAAGGGGCGTGGTAACGTCCATATTTACAATTTTTAATTTATTTTGAGTGATGTCTATATTCGCTAAGAACATTTTATCAAATTCAGATTAACAATTTCCAAGTCAAAATATTGTAGCGAAATTTGGTTTATGCTAGAAAACTCTTGAAATAAATACCAACGAAAGAAAACTAAACGATACTAGCTAGCATAAACATACTAGCACCATCTAGCGGCAAAATAATAAACTGAACAGACGCTGCAGTACACTATAAATAAAAAGTCAACAACCGAGAGAAATTATCGCCGTCGTACAACGCACAACGCCATCTAACATCTAGCATAATAGCTAGCTCAACGTCAGTGCGCCATGCGCACCATTCACCATTGTGGTGAATTGTGGATAGTAGTAGAATGCACGCTACAAAGTAGCACTGGTGGGTTGTAGAAAATGGTAGAATATACGCCACTTAGAAGGTACTGGATTATTCGAGAGAGTGATGACTACAGTATAAAAAGGGTTGTCATCTGAGCTGAAGACACAGTAGAATTAAACCAGCGAAGCAGTAAGCAATAAAGTGAATACAGTGTGATCCGTAGTAGAACAAAACAGTTTTCTATACAGTGTTAAATTAATATTAGAATTTGAACGTTAATAAAATAAACCATTTTATAACTAAATAAGTTTGTGTGTTTTTAATTGTTACACAATCCAGTGATCGAACTCAGAAAAGTGTGAGAGATCGAAATTATCGTCAAAGGGACAGAAATTTCGTAACAATTGGTGTCAGAAGTGGGATTGTGTAAAAAGAATTAACAATCAATTAAAAAAAAAAAAAAAATAAATAAATAAAAATGGTTAAGTTTGAAGATCTGAAAGTGGATCAACTGAAGAAGGAGTTGCAGCAGCTGAATCTGCAATCTACTGGCGGAAAGGTGGAGTTGCAGAAACGCTTACGGCAGGCTCTTGAGGCTCAAGGTGTAAACCTGGAAGAGCATGAATTTTATAGTGATGTATCAGAATCAGCAGCGAAAGTGGAAGAAACTTCTGGACCAGCAGCAAGTGGTGAAGTTGTAGATATGTCAAAGTTCGAGAAAATGTTAATGGCGATGACGCAGGCAATGAGTCAAAATGCACTACAGATGAATAGCAATATCCAGGCCGTTCGGGAAGAAATTAGTCAGCACGCGCTGCAGATCCAGGCGGTTTGGGAAGAAATTGATCAGAGCTTAAGTCAGAACGCGACGCAGATCCACACAGTGAATCAAAACACTGAGGCTGTTCGAACGGAGGTGCACAAAATGGAAGAAGTTCAAAATAATTTTAAAGACGTTAATAAAAGGATTCAACAGTTGGAAATAAGCGAACCAACCACTCAAGTGATAAGAGAAATCAGCGCAGAGAGGCTTAAGGCACCCTCGTACGATGGAACAACGCCATTTAGTGTTTTCAAGCTCCAGTTTGAAACAACATCTGGTCACAATCGTTGGGATAACGAAAGCGCAGCTGCAGCGCTAATTGTGGCATTAAAAGGCGCAGCTGCAGAAGTATTGCAAACGGTTCCAGTGGCGGAGCAGAAAAACTACAAGGCGGTGATGGATGCCTTACAGCGAAAATATGGCAGTGACCACATGAAGCAGATTCACAGGTTGGAGTTAAAAAGTCGTATCCAGAAATCTGGTGAGTCCTTGCAGGAGTATGCTGCGGATATTGAGCGATTGGCACACCTTTCCTATCCTGACGAGTTAAGTGTCGTAGCTGAAAAATTCAAAATAGAGGCGTTTATTGACGGCATACGTGACTTAGATACAAAACGCGAAACAATGCGGAGCCCGAAGACAACATTTAACGAAACATTAATGGTTGCCCTCACTGAAGAGATGATTGCGTTGACATGCCGCCCATCACTGAAAACTCGTCGGATAGAGGTGGAGGCTGAAAAGAAAAATTCATCGTTCGCCAGCGGTAGCTTCAGCAGAAAATGCTACAACTGTGGTAAGCAGGGACACATGGCACGTGACTGCAAATCACGATCTGCATCACGTTCACCAAGTAGAAAAATTGAAAATCGGATGGAGGTGGATTTTAAAAAGAAAAGTTCATCGTTCGCCAGCAGTAGCTTCAGCGGAAAATGCTACAACTGTGGTAAGCACGGACACATGGCACGTGACTGCGAATCACGTCGTAAACGATCTGCATCACATTCACCAAAAAGAAGAATTGAAAATAGGGTGGACGATGGCGAAAATGGGAGCGGGCAGCAGGCGCGTACGTGGAATCAGGGTTCGATTCCGGAGAGGGAGCCTGAGAAACGACTACCACATCGCAAAGAAAGCCAGCATGAAAATGCGGATGCATTTTTCCGTCGTCTATGTAAAATTGAATGTTCACGAACGGAAAATAAAGCTGGAAAAATTGAAGTGCGCCGTTTGAACGTTTTGCCTGAAGAGGAGGTAAGATGGGACCAGCGCAGTGATCGGGATCGTGGTGATCGTGAACGAGAGTGTGAAAGGGAACGTGAAAGAGATCGCGAGCGTGATCGCGAACGGCGTGAGGAACGCGACAGAGAACGAAAGCGGGAACGTGAAAGAGAACGTGAACGAGAGGAGGTTAGAGAGCGCGCTGAAAGAGATAAAGTTGAAAAGGAGGATCCAGAACGGCCAGATAAAGATCGTGAGCGCAGAAGAAGAGAAAGGGAACGCGAACATGAGAAAGAGCGAGAGCGAGAGCAGTCACGCCGAGAACGTTCTCGAAGTCGGGAGAAGTCTTCTAGACGTCGTTCTAAATCGCGTAAAAAGGAACGGGAGAAAGAGCGTGATAAAGATCGCGACAAGATGAAAGCTCGGTGTGACCTGCGAGCAAATACTGAAAGGTTCAAGAAAGGTCAACTAGTGCTGCTACACAACCCACAACGGAGACGAGGCTTGTCTCCTAAGTTTCGGACTCACTGGGATGGACCTTACCGGATCGTCACAAGGATTAATGATGTTGTGTATCGAATCCAAAAATACCCCGGGAACAAAAGTAAATTAAAGGTAGTCCACATCGAAAGGCTGGCACCTTATACTAGGGACGGAGAGACTCTTGTTCGGGACGAACAAGTTTAAGCGGAGGGCAGTGTAGCGAAATTTGGTTTATGCTAGAAAACTCTTGAAATAAATACCAACGAAAGAAAACTAAACGATACTAGCTAGCATAAACATACTAGCACCATCTAGCGGCAAAATAATAAACTGAACAGACGCTGCAGTACACTATAAATAAAAAGTCAACAACCGAGAGAAATTATCGCCGTCGTACAACGTACAACGCCATCTAACATCTAGCATAATAGCTAGCTCAACGTCAGTGCGCCATGCGCACCATTCACCATTGTGGTGAATTGTGGATAGTAGTAGAATGCACGCTACAAAGTAGCACTGGTGGGTTGTAGAAAATGGTAGAATATACGCCACTTAGAAGGTACTGGATTATTCGAGAGAGTGATGACTGCAGTATAAAAAGGGTTGTCATCTGAGCTGAGCACACAGTAGAATTAAACTAGCGAAGCAGTAAGCAATAAAGTGAATACAGTGTGATCCGTAGTAGAACAAAACAGTTTTCTATACAGTGTTAAATTAATATTAGAATTTGAACGTTAATAAAATAAACCATTTTATAACTAAATAAGTTTGTGTGTTTTTAATTGTTACACAATCCAGTGATCGAACTCAGAAAAGTGTGAGAGATCGAAATTATCGTCAAAGGGACAGAAATTTCGTAACAATATCATAGACTGAAAATCGTCATCACACAACGAATTCAGTTTTATGCATATCATGTCACATAAGTAGCTACAACTTCTAAATAGGCAAATATATGCAGGTAAGACCTATATGATTTTTATTGGCAGATATATCAACTATAATTTCCCATTCACCAATCCTTGATTGACATTGATTTGTGGATTATAGGCCAAGGTAAATTTGAAAACTAAGCTAAAAACGACCTTTTTTAAAAAATTCATGAAAATTACTAACTAAAATTTTTTTCTACATCTTGTGGAAATTATTTATTTTAAAATACCTTAAATTCAGAGAGCATCCTTCAAATTCCCATGTTTTTTTAAACTTTTGAAATTTTCCATTTTTAATATTAGGAAAAATGTAAAAAATGCTCTTTTGAAAACAAGTTATCCAACTTTTAGCACCCGTAAAAACCAAAACACTTGTCATAAATCAAAAAAGTTTTCGGTTTTAGAACCTTTGGTCAATTATCTGTCAAATAAAAAAAAAAGTGTCGAAAATCAGAAATCGAAAATTTGATTTTAGCAATCACTTTTTGAAAAAGGAGCCACTGTTCGCCGCCCATGCCCTTGCTATAGCTGCAATGCATAACAGGCTGATCCACGTTGACAAATGGGTTTTTTCTTAGAATATTTAGTTGATTTTTTTTCCAACGTCAAATAGGGTGGAGTGGAGGAATCTGATCGAATTTTGTAGCAATGGTGACATCCTAATCTTGCCAGCGACAACGAGTGATCTGGTCCTTAGAGTCGTACATATAATAAAATTACATTTCGGTCTTCATATTAGTAGTGCCAGTAGCTACAAGATTACAGCGAACAGTTCCAGTGGCGCAGAATCCCTTTTCTGATAGCAAACACAGGAGATGATAACATGTGAAGAAGTTGTCCAAAAATACTACGTGACGCATGGGAGCTCAACGTTGTTTTGCAAACGAAGAACAAAATCAGCTCCAAGATCAACCTCTGTGTTGAAGCAGATGAACAAGAACAAATAGCCGGTTAACAAATGGAGGGACTAAAGCTTATATCGGAAACATAATTGAAATGGGAGTGGCGCTGTCACTTGGAGGGAAAATTTGACATTTCGCATTTGTAAGGGATCTTATGGAATGGGATAAGCGCCAACTTTCGATTATTCGAACATTTGATTTTTTAACATAACGGGAAAACGGATCAGGGTAAAATTTTTTTGATGACGGATTTGGAATCACACTTACACTTTATATCAAAAAATTTAACAATTTTTGATGCGCGGTAGAATATGGTTTAAGGCAAATAAGTATAAACTAAGACAACAAAGTTATAAAACTTAAATGAAAATGTGATTTAAGTCAAAAAAGTCAAGACCTGAAGCAAAAATCGTTGGCAAACCGAGGAAACAATGGAAAGCAAGGTTAAATAAGCCAAAACTATGTTTTATTTTTGACCCGTGCAGTGATAAAACAAGCCAACGACATTGTTAAATTTGACAAAAAAGTGGCATTGTAATATAGGAAATATGTAAATTCTATTGTTTCACCGAGGCTACGAGGCAGCCTCGTTTTTGACTACGAGAACGAGGCGAGACCGAGGCGAGAACGAGGATAGATGGAAAAATAAATTTTCCTCGCTTGACCGAGCCTCGCCTCGTCCTAGCCTCGTTTTCGAAACCAAGAGCGAGGCGCGTTTTGACGAAATCTGAACTCGTAAGAATCATATGCAGATTCAAAATATGAATGTAATTTTTATAATAAAATCTATATTTAACTAATATTTTAGTATTTTATTTTGAGTAAACTACTTTGTTTTATTTTTAATCCGCATGTGCTTTTTACGAGTTCAGATTTGGTCCAAGCGCTAATGCACAGAAGTGCTTGGATCGCATCAGCTTCTATGTGACTTCGCCTCGATTGATCAGTTAGGGAATCATGTAAGGCTATGTAAGGCTTTAAGCAAAACTGCATGATTGACAACACTGCATTGAAATTGATTTATTCTAATAGTCTTTCTAAGAACCGGTAAGGTGAAGCGAAACGCACAGGTTAATGCTAGTATATAAATAAAGATCAATATATGTATGTTCGTTGCTAATGGACTCCTAAACCGTTCAACCGACCGACGAAAGATTTGACATATTATTTTGGTATATTTATAAAAGGTAGAGTCATAACTAAGATTCAATTAATAAAATGGGCGGTACCATGCCTTCAATATTAGAAAAAAATTAACTTTATCATATCTCAATATCTATTTGACGTAGATAAATAAGATTTGGTACATATTTTGCTTATAGTTTGTAAAAGGTTCATAGCTTAGTTTGGCTTGGACAAATAGGCAATGCGTCTCCTTCCCATATAAGAAAAGAATTAAATTCATCATATCCAGAGCTGGGCACCACTACACGTGTGTTTCTCTTAAATGTTCTTCAATGCATGTGTAGTTGTGCTTTGTTCGTTTTTCAAAGCAAACTGAATTAAATTTTACGCTCTCTGCTTTGTATACGTATATGAAAAGTTATTCTCATTCTGCCGCAGTCCCGCGCGCAATACGTTTTGCCCAGTCACGATCATATCTCATCCAATTCACCAAAAATAAAAACAGATATTTTATTTCTTGAGGCTTGATCAGCGTATCAGCCCTGATACATATATAATTTTTTATTTATTTTAATAAAAACCTCGCTTTTTTATCGAGGTGCCTCGGCCGAGAACGAGGCGAAGCAAGGCGAGGCGAGGCATGTGATGGCAAGATCTCGTCCGAGGCCGAGGCGAGGCGAGACTTAAATTTATAAAACGAGGCGAGACCGAGATCAACTAGAACCTCGCCTCGGCCTCGGTGAAACATTAGTAAATTCACTTTTCGCCACGGTCTAAGCTTTTTTGTCGGGTTGTACTAATTAATCATATTTCAGAACGCATCTAGCGATCACCCATGAAAACCACTCCGATCCAATGTCAAGCTGTAAAGTCTAAACGAGGCCTAAAATAGATGTTGATATTGGATATGGTTGGGGAAATCGCCGGATGATGTTTCAAACTTTCGGTCAGACAGAAATGTATTGATCCAGCCTGAGAACAATTTACATCATAAGCAATTTATTATGAACTATGTTGCGAGAGTGAAAACTACTGGACGAATTTATAGTGAGTTGGTCCCGATATAATACAGAAATTACCTATTGGAAGATCGTGAGGATTGTTGCAGTAGTGAAATTTTTAGTCTTGCTTTTCGTTGTGATAATGAAATGTTGGGATCGCAAAATAATGGGAATTATTTGGGATGCTTAGAACGGATAAGTGAATTTGATTCTTTTCTTGCTGATCACATACACAGCTGCGGAAATTAATAATTTTTATTTAATTAAATTAGACAGTGAGTTTTAAAAACAATTGTCAAGGATTTAAAACAGCAAAATACTACTCTATTAGTGCAGATTCTTCGCTAGATCTGTCCCACGTTGACCAACTCACTTTTATCGTTAGATACGTAAAAGACGGACCACCTATTGAGAGATTTTTGCTTATGGATGAACATCATGCGCCATATATAGCTGATACCAATTTTAACTTGTTTTAAAACCTTGATATTCTTATGAAAGATTGTTGCGGGCAGAGCTACGACAATGCATCAAATAAGTATGTCTGGAAAGTATTCTGGTGTTCGGTCAAAAATAAAAGAAGTTTGCGAATTTCCATGTGCGACACATTCGCTAAATTTAGTGGGTGTTCAGGCTGTTGAGTGTATTACTCGAGCTTTCAATTTGACAAAAATTGTTCAATTTTTTCTCATTTTCGACCAAAGGATGAAAAATTTTGACAGAACATTTAGGTGCAAATAGAGTTCTGAAGTCTCTTTGGGAAACTATATGAATTGCACGTGCCAATGCTATTAATGCCTTGCAAAACTACTATTTAATATTTCTGAAACATTGTCCTCAATCAAATAAGTGATTGAATTTCGAAAAATGAATATGTCTCGGGTTTGAAATAAGAAAATGATATGCTGTCTACGGCATTAAGCAAATCACAACACATTAAAAATGATGTAACACGGGATCGGCGGCAAAACAATATTGGGTGATTTTGCAACTTTAAAGTACGAAATCGAAATTTTTTCATTGTTTTTCGGTCAATTTTAAATTTTTTTATAAGAAAAATAGGAGAAGAAGAAAAAAAATTAATCACGGATTCGAATTTTCGATCAATAATAACTGTTTGAAATAAAAAAAAAATTTTGAATCACCTTAATATGCAAATTTATCGACTCCGATTTGAAAAAAAATCAGGTCTGTTGATTTAGAAAAATGCAGATATCTTGGTTTTGAAATAAGATAATGATGTGCGGTGTCGGCATTCTTTTGAGCAAATAACAGTACATTAAAAATTATGTACCATGGGATCGGCGGTAAGATACTTAATAATTGAGGTGTTGGGTCAGAATATGTGAAAACGACATGTCTGAAATGTTTTTCAAAATTTTTTATATAAATCAGTAGCTGCAAGTGGTAGAAATTAGTGTACGGAAAAATTTTTTAAAAAAAATTGTTTTTTGTAATAATTATTGCTAATCAAAGTTTAAAAATCGTGGAGCCTCAATTAGTTTTGACGGTATGAATATTATAGTGGTACCGGGCGGACGAGAAATACATAAAATTTTTGTTATTTTTCAAAAAAATCAATAACACTAGTTTACAAGAAAAAGGATCTAGTTTCTCATAGACTTTTTCCATGTATTTTGGGGCGTAGTTTCCAAAAATGGCAACCATTTTTTTTTCTTAAGAATCGTTCTCGAGATATCCTCAAAAAACCACTTTTTCCGAATTTTTTTATTTATTTGGCTATATCTCTGTGGTGACCCTACCACAAATCCTTATTAGTTTGTTTATGTTAAGTGCAATAAATAAGTAGTGTGCACATAGCTTTAAGTTTATATTTGGCCCTAGCCTTAAGTTAATGTGAAATGTAAACAAGAGAGAACAGAAATTAATAAATCAGTATTAATCTAACATCGATTCGTACAACTGGTGACCCGTCGACTTGAATATTTCTTCGTAAAATTGTTCCGTTAGTCCGCTATTTTTTCAAGGGCAAAAAAATCACGCGTTTCATATTTCTTTCTATTAAGAAATCTTTGATTTTTTCTTAAGGTTAATTCGGGGAATATTTTTTACGAATTTCTCTGGAACATTTTTGGCAGCAAGTGCATTTTGACAAAAAATGACAGACGAAGAATCTGGTAAGACGGATCAGGCAGTGTTCAACACGGAAAGGCAAGTCAACGCAGTCTCCGTTCCTAAGCTCTTTGATTTTTTCTTAAGGTTAATTCGGGGAATATTTTTTACGAATTTCTCTGGAACATTTTTGGCAGCAAGTGCATTTTGACAAAAAATGACAGACGAAGAATCTGGTAAGACGGATCAGGCAGTGTTCAACACGGAAAGGCAAGTCAACGCAGTCTCCGTTCCTAAGCTACCGCTGCTTCCGTTCATGACGGAAACTAACATCGAGTCATATTTCTACTCACTCGAATTTTGGTTTGAAGCATCGTACGTCACAAGCGACTCTCGCAAATTTAGTATCGTGCTTGCATGTGTTCCACCAAATAAAATTATGGAATTACGTCCTATCATAGAAGCTGCTCCGTCTCAAAAGAAATATGACTACATCAAGGACAAACTCACTGAGTTCTATGCAGACAGTGAACAAAGGAGATTACAGCGTGTTCTGTCGGAGATGCCGTTAGCAGATCTTAAACCAAGTGAACTTTATAACCAGATGAAACGTGTTGCCGGTAAATCACTCAGTGACAGCATTCTTCTTAATTTGTGGGTAAGCCGATTACCGCCTCTAGCACAAGGTGCGATTATTGCTTCCGACGTGGAAATATCGCAACGATTTAGAATCGCAGATTCCATTGTTGAGTCTCTAAACATGGGTGGCTCACATGTAAATGCGGTTGCTGTTACGCAAACCGACGAGATTTCTAACCTCAAAAATGAAATCGCACAGTTAACGCGTGACATTTGCAGCAAAATAGATCCCGTTCTCGCTTGCGTTCATCATCGCGTATGAAAAGGAGCCGATCTAAAAATGTTTGTTGGTATCACGTAAAGTTTGGCAAAGATGCGAAGAATTGTTCCAAGCCATGTGACTTTACTTCCAAACAAAGTTCTAGCCAAGAAAATTGATACAGCTCGACTGATTCAGTTTCAGAAATTGGCGAACATTCTGAAACTTTAAAAACTTCACGCTTGCGTGTTTACGATGCGTCTACGAAAATTAATTTTTTAATAGATACGGGAGCTGACGTATCAGTTATCCCGAAACATTCAAAATCAGTTCGAGCAACATCATCTAACTTAAAATTGTTTGCCGCAAACAGCACACCAATTACCGTGTACGGAAAAGTACTCTTAAAACTCAACCTCGGCTTACGCCGCGAATTCATTTGGAATTTTATAATTGCTGACGTCAGTCATGCCATAATTGGTGCAGATTTCTTGGCTCATCACAAGATTATTGTTGATCTCAGTCGCAAATGCCTAATTGATCAAACAACCGAGCTTAAGTCCGTTTGAACAATTGCAAAAACACCTACACTAAGTGTGTTAAAACCTTTGATACGAGCACTGAATACTCTAATATTTTAGAGGAGTTCGCCGAAATAACACGCAACGCCATTCCTGGTACTAAAACAAAATCGCAGGTGATTCATCGTATCGAAACGAATGGTCAACCTGTTTTTTCGCGCCCTAGGCGCTTGTCACCCGACAAGTTAGCTGCTGCACGGGAAGAATTCGAATCGCTCTTGAGGCTTGATATTTGCCGACCCTCAAGCAGCAACTGGGCGAGCCCGCTCCACATGGTACGAAAAGCTGATGGATCTTGGAGGCCACGTGGCGACTTTCGTGCACTAAATGCTATTACCGTGCCAGATCCCTATCCACTGCCTTATCTGCAGGATTTTTCAACTGTTTTGGCAGGTAAGTCAATATTTTCGAAAATTGACCTCCAAAAAGCTTTCCATCAGGTGCCCATACATCCAGAAGACGTTTTGAAAACGGCAATTACTACGCCTTTCGGCCTATACGAATTTACCTTCACGACCTTCGGTTTGCGTAACGCAGCGCAAACATTCCAAAGGCTGATTCATGAGGTATTCAGAGGTCTTGATTTTGTTTTCACCTATTTGGACGACATTTGTGTAGCTTCAACAACACCGTCTGAACATACTACTCATCTTAGGCAAGTTTTCCAACGCCTTAAGGAAAATAATTTAACAATCAACGCTGCTAAGTCAAAATTTGGTGTATCTGAAATTCACTTTCTTGGACACTCAATTAGCCAGGAAGGTATTCAGCCGCTTCCTGAGCGCGTAGAGGCTTTGCTTAACTTTCCACGTCCTACTATTGCCAAAGAGCTAAAACGTTTTTTAGCAATGATCAATTTTTATCAACGTTTTTTACATGGTGCCATGGAATTGCAAGGCCCTCTTTTTAAGATGATTCCTGGAAACCTACGTAATGATAAAACGCCTTTGAAGTGGACTGAAGAAGCAGACCGCTGTTTTAACAAATGTAAGCAGCAACTAGCAAACAGTACAATGCTAGCGCACCCAAAACCGGATGCAGATCTATCCCTGTGGGTAGACGCTTCAAACTTTGCCGCAGGTGCCGTCCTCAACCAAATTGATGGAGACAAAATAGAGCCTCTTGGATTCTTTTCGCGAAAATTTTCTGCTACTGAAAGTCGTTACAGTACCTACGATCGGGAGTTAACAGCTTTGTACCTAGCTATCCGTCATTTTCGCTACATGGTCGAAGGACGATGCTGCCATGTTTACACCGACCACAAACCGTTGACGTACGCATTCAAACAAAAACTAGAAAAGGCCTCCGATCGTCAAGCTCGACAACTTGATTTCATTGGGCAAATTACAACAGATATTCGCCACGTTCAAGGCGAAAAAAATATCATCGCTGATTTACTATCGAGAATACAACAAATTGATGCCACTTCAATCGATTACGATGAACTGGCGGATGATCAAGATATCGACGATGAGCTTCAATCGCTTATTAAAAAAGGTACACACAATAATTCTCTTTTTTTAAAACGTTTTGCTTTTCCTTCTAGCAGAAAAATGATCTAACGTAAAGTGCCCTATTTCCGTCCACTTTTGGCAATTTTTTTAGTTTGTGCAATACTAAGCTATTGATAGATCATATAAAAAAGCTTTAAGTGTCATATGCAAGGTTTAAATCTACCCTAATTGAATATAATAAAGAATGTTTTTATAAATAAACAATTATTTTTTTATTATCAAAAATATAACGCCACATCAAAAGTTTTTTATGTTCCTAATTCCGTCCACAAAAATTGCAGTTTCCTAATTCCGTCCACTGACATGCCTAATTCCGTCCACCCACATTTTCATTCAGATTTTGTGTCTTTACAAAGACAAAAATAAAAAAGGACTCAAGATTAAATTTGTTTTTATTCAAGCAATTGTTTAATTGTTTAAATATACTTAAATAAAAATTGATAATAAAATTGAATAATAATAATTAATAAAATCGAGTTTTATTAATTTAAGGACTTCAAATACTATTTTGTTAAAAAAAAGGATTGCCATAAAAAAAAACAAATTAAAAATAAAATAATTTCATAAAAACATAATTATAATTAAGATTTTTGTTATTTCAATAGTTGTTGAGATCAATTATCCGTATCTATTATATAAAATTCATTTTTTGTATGTCTGTCTGTCTGTCTCTTATGCACGCGGAAACTATCCAGCCGATTTTGATGAAATTTTTACAGTGTGTGAGCATCAATTTGGCGGGTGTCATAGGCTATAAAACTTTTATTTAGGGTGCATATTTAGGGTGGCCCTCACACACAATTATTTTAAAACTAGCGATTTTTCAAAGACAGGTAAATCGATTCTCATGAAATTTACTCAGTATGGCTTTTATGTTAAGGGGCACAGATTGGATAGTAAAAATTTTATTTAGGGTGCATACTTAGGGTGGCCCCCATACAAATATATTTTTAAATATCATTTTCACGAAGAAAAATTAATCGATTCACACCGAATTTACACTAAATACGTTTTAGTTAAAAGTACGTTTTAGTTAATCTAAACAAAATGAAAACCAACCAAGTTGCTAAAAAATTTTCATATTCTATGTAATATTAGCATTATACCACGTGGTCGGAATTAGGAAACATTGCAAAAATAAGTGCCTAAGTCCCGACCACTTTTAAATAATGAATATCTCGGAAGCATCGCAAACATTTTGAAATATTTTTAAATAATATCAATATTTACATAATGCCTGATAAAAACTTAATTTTAAATTAATTTTCAACAAATGTTATTTATTAAAATACACTTAAGAACCATAGTACTTTTCTTTAAAAAAACATAGCGAATAACAAACTTTGCAGACACAAAAACCATTTTTTTATTAATTTTTATTTTGTTAAAGGTAGGACGGAATTAGGTCTTAAGATAACGACATATGTAATTTAATAGCTAAAAATGTTTTGAAGCCTAATTAATGGCAAATAATATTTTTTTTATCAATTAAATTGCATGTGTGATTATGCCCTAATTCCGGCCAACGGACGGAATTAGGACTCCACTCATTTTTCAATGTTCCTAATTCCGTCCACTTCTTTTACTTGTTTTATTTCCCGTATTTATTAAAAACTATGACTAATATTATATTTAAACCATGGTTGAATAGTACATATATAAATAGAACAACTTATGCTCACCTTTAACCGAAACGGTTTTTTAAAAAAAGCACTTTTCTAAAATCGCGATTTTGACAATTTTTCTGTGAAAAAAACGTCTTTTCACGTAACTTCGCGTTAAATGACAAATTGCTACTGAATCAAGGTCACAAAAGGTTCAAACTACTAAAAACTAAGAAAAAGAAGAGTACAGCTATATATTTTGAAAATTTTTGATTTGAAATTGTTCGTTACAATTTAAATATTTGGCATAAAAGCTACTGGACGGAATTAGGGTGTGGACGGAAATAGGGCACTTTACGTTACTGTGATCACTCCTCTGAACGCATACGCCCCTTCATCACTAAAAGATTTAGAGAAAGATTTCTTCAGGCAAAGCAAGATTTGTCTCATCCTGGTACGAGAGCAACAGCAAAGTTGATGAGTGAAGGTTTCGTTTGGCCTGGAATTAAGCGCGACAGCGTAAACTTCGCACGAAACTGCTTGCAATGTCAACGTAATAAAACCTCTCGTCACACGTTATCACCACTTATGCGCAGAATTCTACCTTCTCAGCGCTTCGCGCATATTAACATCGATATTGTTGGGCCGTTCCCGTTGTCAGACGGCAAACGCTACTGTTTAATAGTAATCGATCGCTTTACACGATGGCCAGACGCATTCCCAATAGAAGACATGACCGCACCAACAATTGCACGCGCACTCGTTAATGGCTGGATCTCTCGCTTTGGAGTACCAATTGATGTCACCTCCGACCTTGGCCGCCAATTCACCAGCACGTTGTTTTCTGAATTGACACGATACCTTGGCATTCGACATTTGCGTACAACGCCGTATCATCCTCAATCCAATGGGATCGTACATTAAAATCAGCCATATTATGCCACAATTCTCAACACTGGACTACATATTTGCCAATGATTTTATTGGGCTTACGTTCAACTTTTAAGAACGATTTAGGTTGCACACCAGCCGAACTTGTGTATGGTACAACGCTAAGTTTACCTTCAGAATTTTTCACAGACAACAACGTTCGTACAGAGTCCGAAACTGTTCAGCTCCTTCGGCAAACGATGCGTGATCTTCGGCCAACTGAAACTTCATGGCATACACAACGTAAAATTTTCATCCACCCTCTTCTTGAGTCATGCGAGCAAGTTTTTATTCGGGATGACTCGATACGGCCTTCATTAACTCCACCGTATTCTGGCCCCTATGAAGTTAAGAAACGGCTTCGAAAATATTTTTTGGTTGACGTGAAAGGAAAGGAAACAAAAGTTTCGATTGACCGCCTAAAACCTGCTTTCACCACTATCTGCCCTGCTTAAGATTTCTACGACGGGGGTACTGTGGTGACCCTACCACAAATCATTATTAGTTTGTTTATGTTAAGTGCAATAAATAAGTAGTGTGCACATAGCTTTAAGTTTATATTTGGCCCTAGCCTTAAGTTAATGTGAAATGTAAACAAGAGAGAACAGAAATTAATAAATCAGTATTAATCTAACATCGATTCGTACATCTCGATTAATTTTTTTTTTTCGACTCAAAAACGTTTGTTTTTTATCACAATCGTATGTATTTTCGTTCAATTGCAAGTTTTATATTGTTTTCTCGAATAACTTCTACATTTTTTCTTCGGTACCACTATAATATTTAAAAGATAATTTAAGTGTGTAGTGTATAAAAACATTATGAATTTTTCAAGCCAATGTGACTAATATGTCACCAATTACTTCAGACTAATTCAATTTAAAAATTAATTATGTACCTGAAACTGCACTATCAGTTAAAGTGTGTGTAACAGTATTAAATTTTATTCAAAGGGGACTTTGTTAGCAGTTTCGTAGGAGGGGCGCGGTGAAATCTAAAATCATTACAAAAAAGGTTCTTCAGCAAAATTGTTTAAGTTATTGCAAATATTATTTCTACCAAAATATTGTGGAAATATAAAATGTTAGGATATTGTTGGTATTTCTAAAATATTTAAATTCAAAGTTTCTGTTGCCTTCTATTGGGTAAATGATATTTTGAGCTAAATTGAAACTGGCCAGAACTATTATGTCCAAAAATAACATTTTTCAAAAATTTATCTCAAAAAAATGCGTTACGAGAAAATTGATGTTTATGTCAATTTGTCGAAATATGTGCCTGTAAAATTGAGATAGAGAAAGTTCTACTAGAAAATTTTTTATATGTTTGAACTACTACGTTACCGGCATTTGGAGTAGTTCATTAGACGAGCAATTTTTTAAGAATGGCATAAGCATTATTTTTAGATACGCTCTCTTTGATTCTCAGGGCAGAATAGTATATGAAAACTTATAAAAAAACCTCAAAAGGCCGACTAATTTCCACATTTCCAAGATCTTCATATACTTCAGCGACTGTTTTTTGGATTTAAAGATATGTCAGCTTTAGTTTATTCTGAATATTTGAATAAAATCAGGCTGAATATTCTTCAAGGCCCCAAGCATTTTTGGGGATTTATTAATTCTAAGAAAAAGTGTGACGGGTTTCCATCTGAATTTAAAACAGTTGATGGGCTCACTAGCGACCCCCAATATATAGTTCTTTCCTAATTTGTTTAAAAAATCATTTTCTACTTAATTATTTAGCCCTGAGATCAACTATTTTGAATATATGGATAACGACTCTTTAGTTTCGATTAATGAGATATCTCTCTCACCTGACCTCGTAGAGAAACATATCTCATCTGTTGATGATGACTTCAACTCCGGAACCGATGGTATTCCTGCGACAGTTTTAGTCAACTGCAGCTCGGTGCTGAGTCAGCTACTCAGTTTTTTATTTAATAAAAAGTTATTTTCCTTACTTACTTACTTACTTAGATGGCCATAACAACCCGTTGTCAGGTTACGGCCGACCTCATTAGCTCTCGCCAGGCGCCTCTGTTATTTTCCTACATTTTGGAAAAAATCATTTATTAGCCCCATTTTCAAGAAATGGTATAAAATGATGTTTCGAACTACAGGCCCTTGGCTAAGATATCAACAATACCAAAACTTTTTGAACGTATTGTTTACGATCAAATTAAGGTGTGCTGTGGTGAAGTCATAACAACTCGTCAGCATAGTTTTGTTACTGGCAGATCTACAGTTTTTAACTTTCTTGATTTTACTTCGTTCACATTAAGCTCTTTAGACTATGGTTGGCAAGTTGACTGTATCTGCACTGACTTTAGTAAAGCATTTGACAAAGTACCTCATAATTTGATTTTGCTTAGATTAAAAAAGCTTGGATTTCCTTTAAGTTTTGTCAGCTGGATTGAATCTTATTTATCAAATAAAATTTCGGAGAGTGTTTTCCTCTCCATTTAGCGCGACATCAGGTGTTCCACAAGGGAGCCACCTGGGGCCGCTCCTGTTCATTTTAGCAATTAATGACGTTACACATGTTATTGAAAACTCCCATCTGTTAGTATATGCAGATGGCATGAAAATTTACAGGAACGTAAAGGGGGTTGGTGATACTTTTCCACTTCAGTCTGACTTGAAATCCTTTGAAGTTTGGTGTTCTAAGAATAACTTACATCTTAATCCTGACAAATGCCAAGCTATGATTTTTACCAGAACGAAAACTATTGCGTAATTTGATTATAAATTAAAAGATAGAAATATTTGTGGTGTCGATGTAGTCAAAGACCTAGGTATACATTTTGATACTAAGTTGACTTTGAATGATCATATTTATCAAATTTGTAAAAAATCCTCATCTCTACTTGACTTTATTAAGAGGTGGGCAAAATAATTTAATAGCCCCTTAGTAACGATGACTTTGTATAATACAATAGTGCGTCCTCACTTAGATTACGTCACCCAAGTATGGTCACCATTTTAAAATATTCATATAAATAGAATTGAAAGAATTCAAAAAAAAATTATTCGTTTTGCTCTCAATCAGCGTTGCCATTAACCCGAAAAATATTATGTCACGACAACTTCAAAATTATGTCAGTGACATAATTCTCTAGCGAGAATTAAAAAATAAAAAAAGTAAACTAAAAATCCTTTAGACACACTAATTTTGCTCTGTCCAATAATTTAAGTAATAAAAAAATATACTGAATCCTTGTAAGTCATAACCAGAGAGACTAGAAAAATGCAAAATAAAACACGTTTTAAGAGCATAGAATATGCTTCAAAAAACACCAAAATATGCACTTTAATATGCACGAAAAACAGCTTGAAAATTTCATGAGGACTACTTCCTGCACGAAAAAGTATATGAAAAAAATCAACAACTGTGTTATCAGTTGGTTTTTTATATTTGAACATACAAAAACTTAAGATATTACATTCCCACAAGACTCAAATTTGCATAAACCATTAAATGCTGCTTCAAATTCTGGAATAAAAAATTGTATCGCTTTTTGAAGTAGTATCTTCGTAAAGAATTTGATGGCTATCAAAGATTACAGATAATCACGCTTTCAAATGTGTTACTGATATCCGCACGATTTAGAGTAGCCAACTTTTTGCGCACATTTTCAAAAACTCTTACGCTTTCTTTGAGCCCTAAGCCAGGAGTTTCTAAGTTTAAAATCGAATCAACTATTAGTATTAAAAAATTACATTTCAAGTAGCTTATCTCAGCTTTTAAGCTTGTAGATCGCGGCAGTCCTTTTGTTGTTCGTATGGCTTCAGTATCATTTTCACTGAGATCCTTAACAGCTGCCTATACGTCTTTAAAATTGCCGCTGTAATAAACTGCTGCTTCTAGCCAAGTGCCTCATCGAGTAATAATTGGAGATGGTGGCAGAGGTGTAATTGGAAAAGCTAAAAGGCTGCCATCGAGAACCCCAAAAATTTAATTTTTATATGAGTTTCTAATGAAAATGCTCAAATATGAAAATTAACCTAAAATATGCTCTAAAGTACCAAATAGTACCAAATATGCAAAATGCATATGCAATATGCATATATGCATTTATAACATCTCTGGTCATAACATAATAAAATTTATTTATTTTAAACATAACAGAAACATATGTAAATAGAAGGTAAATTCCTAGAAGAGGGGACAGTCGGTCGGAGAGAGGAGGGAGTGTTGATGATCTTGGACAATGTTTGGAGGTGGAGGCGCGGGATGGAAGTAAAATGGCGAATATTTCTCCAATCGAAAATTTGAATGGTTTTTTGAAAAACTCCCTTAGGCCCTTAAGAGAACGTTAAGAATAACCTTTTTAGTATTTTTTTTTTTCAATAAAATTACCGTAGACTTAAAGTTTTGTCATAAGTTAAGTTATTGAACAGCGAAAAATTCTGGTAAAGCTCTAGCACTAACCACGAATACATATTCGACGCACAAGAAATTAACACAAAATTAAAATAAATTATCTTGATATTTACAAATTTATTGTTAGCATATTACACAAAACGCTTTCGTAAA
This sequence comes from Tricholauxania praeusta, assembly GCA_949775025.1. Classification (NCBI taxonomy): domain Eukaryota; kingdom Metazoa; phylum Arthropoda; class Insecta; order Diptera; family Lauxaniidae; genus Tricholauxania; species Tricholauxania praeusta. The sequence goes on from OX459029.1 coordinate 122,531,680, forward strand.
AGTTTTTTGGTGGTTGTCTGGAATCACTCCTTGAATCGTAAAAAGATATTTGGTGAACAATTTTAACCACAATCGACTCTTTTACATGGGTGCATGTGACACTGGTATGTGTGACTTTTTTATAGTTATGATACAATATTTAATGTGTTTTCTGATGCAGATACAAAAATATAATCTCTAAGTCTTAAACTAAATATTTTTTTCTTCAATCCATTTTGAAAACGCGGATGTACGGGTGTAGACATCAGGCTGTTCATTAGCACAAACCGTAGAGCCATATGAAACAATTCCAACTTGGAGAAAACGATTGTCTTTTCGCATTACCAAAGGACCACCAGAGTCACCCTAGAAAAAAATTGTTTTTAGAGACAAATGCTCAGTATATTAAAAACTTATAAGCTCACAATACAAGAACCTTCATCGGTCTTTCGAGCACACATCTCTGCATTCGTAAGGTTGGTCATAACTAACTTGCATTGTTCATTCGATATAGTTTTGTATATCAACTTTTGCATTCTAAGCGGATAAACTGCTTCTGTTGATTTGACAGAGCCCCAACCAGTGATCATTAAAGTTACGCCAGCACCTAACATTTCGTCACTACTGACATCAATTTTATCAACCTTTTTACCATCTAATTCTAATGGTGGATCAATATTTAAAATAGCAATATCTCCCGTCACAAGTTCTATATATTTTGGATGAATTTCATAGGATATTACTTGTGTACGCTGGCCTGTAGCATTTAGATCTCGTACCCCAGCAACCACGGATAATAAAACTGGATCAAGACCCTTAACACAATGAGCAGCAGTTAGAATGTGTCTCGTTGATATGATTGAACCACCACAAAAGTGCTTGTTTCGGCCACTTCTTGCCAAAACTTGCAAAGAGATTTGGTAGGGTATATATTCATCATCGGCAACATCAAAACCGCCTACGATACGATACTGTGCATCAACTATATATTAGAAATAGGATAAATAAATTAAACTTTAGGAAATAAAATGTAGAAGCAAATTTAACTTACTTAGAATTGTGTTAAAGATAATTACCGAAACAATAGATACTACGACGAGTTTTACTTCCTCCGAAATGAATAACATTTTATTAGGATGTTTGCAACGTTCTAATGTACATGTTCAAATCTCAGTCTTTTTATAACTTTAAAGCATTTACAAAATATTCGTTTTGCCTGTACTTGTTTAACCCTTAAGTTGAGAATAATATGTATTTTATTTTTCATAAAAAAACTTTTGTGCTATAAAATGCAGGTTTACAGGAGAGTTTTTTTTTTGACCTTAAATTATAAGTATGAGTAACTTCCATAAAAATAATGAATTGGATAGACCAGAGTGTCTATTCTCAGTCTGCAAAATTGTGAAGTACATTAAAAATTGTGCGTGAAGAAGACTTAAAAGTTTTCACTTCGATATTTCGTGGAACCGTAATGCTCAATTTCAGTTACTAGAGATTTCTGCCACATGCAAGATCAGTCTAACAAGTAATGGGATCTACATGGGTACAAGGAAACGCAGCCCCGAAGCACTTTTCGACATTTCTGGACCGAAATTTGAAATTTCGGGATCAATGCTGGGACTTGTAATACTTCTTAGAGGCCGTACATAAATTACGTAAGACAATTTCATGAAACTTTTTCCTCGTCGTCATGCCACTCTGCAACTTGACAAATCTCCCATTGTTTTAAAATGCAAAGGCTTTTCCCCTTTCCACGTTTCAAAATTGAAGCTGGTTGAATCATGTGAGTACGACTGCAGTCTTTTCCATAAAGTTTTTTGTGCAATACAGTAGCTTTTTTCGAGGCAAAGTACTGGCCACAAATATTACAAACTCGATCAGCTAAGGCGTTTGCAAGTGAAGAACAACAAAATCGAAAGGCATGATTTTGAACTGTAGATGTACTTTTGACCAATCGTAATTTAACCGTAAGCGAAGAAGAAGAAGGAAGAAGGAATCGAAAGCGAATCTTCTTGTTGAAGAGGGCAAAGGAGTGGCAAAAAACCTGGACAACAACAACAACATTTCAACGTCGACGTATCTGCGTGTAAATGCCTGAATAATAGCAAACTTGTGAGACGGTGTTACAAGTCGACGCTGCGTGTAAACAACATACATATATTTCATTGCATAAACGGAAAAGAAGTTGTCCCGTTCAGAGTCGATTGTAATTGATATTTCTGAATCTCCCGTGACTGTCGAAAATTCAAATATATTTCATTACTGTTACAAATGACGATGCGTTAATCCAACTTTGTATGAATACGCATTTTAAATCTTACGTAAGATGATCATTGACCACCCCCCTTTTCGTAAGATTTAGTAAGAATCCGACGACACCCCCCCCCCCCCCAAAAAGCGTCTTACGTAATTTATGAACGGCCCCTTACCAAATTAAGAATAAAATCAGAAAATTGAGCGAAAAGCTATAACAGATGTATAAAACTAAAATAACTTCAGTCTAAAAAAAAATAACCCTTACAAAACCTTAAAAAAAGGACCATAATGTCAAACAATTTTACTGATTTTGAAAAGTGAAGTGTCATACAGTTTTTTTAAGGAAAAATTTTATTACAAATTTATATTTAATATGGTATTAAGATTTCAAAAATTTATCTATTTGCCAAACCTCTGGGTTTAACCTTTTAAAAGAAATTTTTGATTTTATTACGTCTTATACAATCAGAGATCGACTTATTCGACATTCTTCTGATTCATTTAAATGTGCTATGATTTTTTTCGATATAATCGGGGTTGTGAAAATCCAAGAGCCATTCATCAACGCCTGCACAGTATGGTGTAGCATTACATCTGAAAACATTACTGGGCCTTACTTCTTCGAAAATGAAGATGGAAGTGCTGTATCCGTAAATGGAGAGCGGTATCGGTATATGATTGAAAATTTTTTACGTCCTGCTCTTTAAAACAGACTTGAGATGTGGTTTCAGCAGAACGGAGCCACTGCCCACACTGCCCGAGACACAATGACACTTTTAAGGCAAATTTTTGGAGAGAAAATAATTTCCAGAAATTCGGAAATCAATTGGCCAGCGCGTTCGCCAGATTTGACAGCACCCGACTATTTTCTTTGGGGTTATTTGAAAGAGAGAGAGTATGTAAACAAGCCTGAAACCATTCTTGAACTCAAGGCCAACATTGTTTTGACAGCTGTTATGGAAAATGCTCTAAAACGAGCCCATCATTGCGAAGCTGAAAACGGGGGTAATTTAAAAGACATTATTTTTCATACATAGTGTAAAAAAATTTCCATTTTATAATCTAAAAAAAAAAAAATTAAATAAATATATAAACGAAAAAGATATTAAATTTTTAAGCCCCATGTTGACTTTTGGCCCACGCTGTATAATGTTAAAAATCTATACAAATCGATTATGTTGATAAGAATTGAATAATTTAATGGTAGCGCATACGAGTAATATCGCAAATGTCAATAAGAGTCGAAAAATGTCAATGTGTGTAACGGAAAGTATGAAAGAGTATTGAGAAAATCCAATACAATTTGAAGAACGTTGATAGATTTCGAGTATAAAGATGTTAAGAAAGGTAATAGTTTTCGTCTGAAATATGAAACGTAATTTTATTTGGAAACGTTTCCAAGCGGTCTAGTTTTAGTACAGAGAACCGATGTAAGATTCGCACATATTTGATAAAATTTGATAAGTTTTGAAAGGCAAGAGTTGTTTTTCTTCAGATATTGATATAGTAATCATGGAAGTTTAGAACATGAGAGCGTACTTTTAAAGACTAAAGTATCTAGTTCTAAAAAATGTTTATGTGACTACATTTCGCGCTCCTTTAATCGGACTAGAGATAAGTAGAAGCGGGCCGTGGTTTTTTTCATGGTCCGCGGGCCCTACCTTTCCAGCTACGGGCTCGAAAAACAAGTTTCTATCGGTCCCGGGCCTAATAACGAAATTCCGAAGATTAGAGGCCCAAAAAAGCCCGAGTGGGCACTAAAAAATACGACATAAAATACATCTTTCATATTAATTTTTGCATAATAAATTTAATGCTATATGTGTTTTTTTTCAAACTTTAGGACAGGGATTTTGTTTATTTTTTCCTATATTATAGCTTGAGGAATAAAAATAATTATCCCAACATTTGAGCTTCCTAGCTCAAACCTGAAAACTGCGCGGACAGAGTTTATGTCCAATTCCGTTGAAATTTAACGAAAAAACCGACTTACTAAAACGTAGAAAAAGTCTACTTTAGGTGCCAAGATATAGCGTTTTGGGTTTTTTAGTTGAATGGGGGTCGCCACCCACTGTTGTACAGCCACGCCCACATTTATCGTGTGACTAAAAATGCGGAAAAAATACACCCAAAGGAGGTATTTTTATTTTTTTTTTAAATTTGCTGTGCTGTGTGCCTATATAATAGAATCGGGTTTGAAGAAAATTCTCCCAAAATTTTAGCTTCCTAGATCAAACGCGCGAGCCGCGCACTTACTTTGTTTTTTAGTACAATTCGTATGAAATACGAAAAAGCAAAACAACGAAAATCAGAAAATTTACTAAAACGCAAAAAAAAAATTTGTTTTTCGTTGTTTTGCATTTTCGTTTTTTGAGTAAAGACTGTGTAGAATGTAGGTGGGGTGGAACAAAAGGCAGTGCACGGGTTCGGCCATTGGTCAACTTAGCATAACACACATAAAAGTAAACGAGAAAAACCGAGAAGTATCGGCGATAACGAGACGAGACGATAACTATACCGATCAAAAATGTCTCGATAAGCTTGCCGCTACTACGAGCACGATACAATAATTTTTGAATCGTATCTCGTTTCGTAGTTTGAACGGAACCGAAAACCGAATCACTTTTTATAAAGGTTTGAGGGTTCATTCTGACCAATTTTCAATAGACAAATTTTCGCCAATTTTTTATTTTTTCTCTTGATAAAGACAGAGTTCAAAAATAAATCATTAATAAATAAAATCAGATCGCTTGATAATACAAAGCGGCTTTCATATAAGGTCGATGTTTTGAACTACTCTGACGAAGAATTATCTGAATTAGCTCAAATTATTTTTGGTGTTCCAGAAACCGAGGTTTCGGTAGAGAGAGCTTTTTCCAATCCTAAAGATTATTCTAGGAGACCTACGGGGAAATATTTACGAGGACTTGTTAGAAGATATTCTTCTCATCAATCTTAACTGTTATTGTAAATCAAATTTTAAATCAAATATGAATTTTTATCTACGTACTTGTAGCGTATGACATAAATTATTCTTTTAATAACTGCACACTTTGTTGTTTTTGACGTTTTTGAACATTTATAAAAAAATTTAAATAAATTTGTTAAAACACTAATTTTTTTAATTAAAAAATTTTTTCTCAAAATATTTTCCATTTTTTTTTTTTATTTTTTATATGTTATTCCTCAATCAATCCTAAGAATGCATGTGCTTTCATTTCGAAATTCCCGCCATAACTTTGGAAACTACGAATTTTTTACTGATGACGTACACCATGTTTTGTCAACATAAAATTTGACACAAAATTTTTTTTTTTTGTTTTTTGTTTGTAATGTATTTGACTTCGAAGAAAAATTGCTTCAAAAAGTTTTCGAAATGAAAACGTAACTATTTTCTTAGTTTTGGGCTTTAATGAAAAATATTCGTGCGGGCCTGGACTTTTTCCCAAATACATGTTATGTGTTCATGCCAGGGCCGGGCTTCGAAAATTATGCCCGTTCTCATCTCTAAATCGGTCTGTCTAGTTCACATTACTAGTTTTTGATAGATGTAGGCAATTTTTTCTTCCTTAAGTTTGTTATACATATGTACATGTTTTTGGTGTTTTACTAATCGCTTAGAAATTATTAAGAATATTTAAGTTTTTAGTTAATTCACTCTACTCAAAATGACACCTCGCTCCAACCCTCTTAAGAATCGAATTTTTCATATTTGCTACATATCTGTAATCTTATACATTTAAGGGTTAATGAATGTTTTATAACTTTGTGTGTAAAATTTTTCCATTGCTTACTGATTTTTTCTGCTTATTTATTTTCAGCCGTGTAATTGTATATTTACGATTGGATCATCATGTCGTTATTTAATATTATGTAAGCAATTCAAGCTCAATCAAAACATACAAAGGTACAATTTCACAGTGAATACAAGGGATATTTTAGTAGATCGAATTAAAAAAAATTAACTATGTACTTACATGTAACTACATACGTATTAAGATTTTGATAATAGTATGGTTTTTTAACGTGTGTAAAAATTAATTTTAATATTATGGCAATAGTTTAGGAGGGTAGATCAGACACTGAACAAACGTTTTGCACTTAACTACAACGATTATTCTGCTCCCCTATTGTTTAACCCATTAGAGCCCACAACAATCTAGAAAGGCTAGAGTGCTGACAGATATTCCTAGCAAAATAATAAGTTGTAATACCAAATTTTTGCTTTAAGTCTTTGAAAAGAGAGGCGTAGCAAGCCGTTACCATATGGTAACTGTGGGCCATACTCAGAGCAAAATTTATTGCGTTATCATAGAACAATTTGACTCAACACAAATTAATGTTTTTGTTTTTTTTTAAGTTCAGTATACAACATAATGATAAGTCTTAAAAAAGTTTAGTTATATAAAATCTAACCCTAAATTTTAAAACATTTTGTACAATCTACTGTACACTGCAACAGTTAACATATCTGCATTTGTGTTGACTACAAAGTTTCCGAGCATATCCTAAAGAGAGGTGCTCTTAGCACTGTTTGGAGGACGACGATACTCACCAATCGTCGATAATCAGCAATCTCGACAATCGTTCTCAACAAAAGAAGACTTCGAAAGGCTTAGGTAGCTTTTTGTGAAAATGATTTGAATGATGATGAGTTGTTTTTTAACGCTTTGGGGTGGTTGCTGAAACTAAGTAGTAAACTTTTATGAATTTGAGAGTCTCTATCTTCATTTAGAAGGTGTGAACTCTACGGCATCTTTCATTGGTGCAGTCAGCAAAGAAATGCCGATTTGTGAAATAGTATTGAGACCACTTTTAAGCGGCCTTGCATCCACCCAGGTGGAGAAGAATCCAAGAGACCATCACTTAAATTATTACATGAATCCTTCCTTGAGAATTTCATCGTTATCTAGGCAACTAAGAGCCAACATGCATCAGTTGAGATCAAAGCAAATTGCTAAAATCGCCAGGTTCACTCTCTTTTCCCGAGTCTTCATCTGACTGCCCATTCTCTGGTGGCTCCAAAAATATTTCTTGAGTCACCTCATTTGCATATTCGTTCTCCATAAGCTATTGGAAATATTCACAAATCTCTTCTCTAGTTAATTGAAATTTAAAAACTAAGAAGAACATGCAAAATATCCTTTAGAGCTAAGACGAAGTATTAAACGCATAAGTAGCGGCAATGTCCCCACTGTTACCATATGGTAACAGCAGAAAAAAACCGTTTATTAAATTAGAGTAGCGAATGGCCCACTGTTACCATATGGTAACATCGTTGAAAATCATTGTCTGTGTGCCACAGGTGCACAGTGGAATTTTGTGGCCATAAATAGGAAGAATTTGAAAGTGCTTGGAATTAAAAACTTTTGTAGTACAATCGTCAGATAATACTTAGGGGATGAAAAAAAAAACTATAAAAGTTTTAAATTTGTTTTGGATTTAGCGAGACAAAGTGGGCTCAAAGTTGAACTTTGCACTAAAAAATTTTCTTTGAATTTTTTTATATAAGCAACTGTTAGATAGGGTGCTCTAGTTAACTTGTTTGAAACAAAATGCAATAATGTAGCATATTGGCAAAAAGTACATTGTTTTTACTTTACAAAAATCAATTTAGTTTTCTCTTATCGGTCTTACTTATGTGAATTTTACGGAATTTTCAAAAATTAGAATGAAAAATGGTTAAAGTGAAAAATTTTAAAACTTTAACAGAAAAAAACAAAAAAGTATGTCTCCAGATTTAAAATTTTTTTTTTACATATTATGTGCGAAGCTATGGTTAGCAAAAAAAAAAAACAAAGCTACGCATATTCAAAACTTTTTTTTTATCAGATTTTTCTTAATGTAGTTTTAGAAGAAACAAAATATATCGACTTTTATTAAATGCTTTCACTAATTTGCTTGTATCAAAATTTACCAAAATTGCATTCTGGCAAAAAGTTCATAGATTTTACTATTTAAAAATTGTTTGTTTGAAGTCTTTTATTCTATGTGTGAATTATGCTGATTTTTTAAAAATTATGCCTGAAAAAGTCATAATTCAAAAATTTCGCAATATTTAACAGCAAAAAACAAAAAAGTATATCTTCAGATTTAAAAAATGTTTTTATATATTATGTGCGAAGCTATGGTTAGAAAAAACAAAAAAAAAACAAGTTAAGGTGTTATCTTCGGCCAGGCCGAAACTCACATACCCTACACTGCGTTGAAATTACCTTTTAAATAAATGTTAAAAAGGCGATGAAGAGGTTGAATAAGTCGAAAAAAATGTGAAATGTTAGAAAGGTTGACAGAGGTTGAAAAATGTTGAAAAAGTCGAAAACATATGCAAAATGTTGAAAAAAGTTGAGAGAGGTTGAAAAACTCTAAAAAAGTTGAAACAACTTGAAACAATTCAAAATGGATGAAAAAGTCGAAAAAATAAAGAAACTAATGAAGAAAGTTGAAAAAGAACAAATACATATAGAAAAAGTTACAGGGTTGAAAAAGTCGAAAGAATAAGGAAAATGTTGAAAAAATCGAATAGAAATGAAAAATTAAAAATATGCCACGCCCACTTGTCCAATTCCGCCCACTTTTGATTCAATAAACTATATTCGTGATCAATATCCTCATATTAAATTTCAGCACAATAGCTTGTATAGTTTGTGATATGTGCCGCAGTTAAATTTAAATTTAGGGCGGTGACCCACCCACTGGCACAATCCAGCCCGGTTTTGATCCAGAAATAGCTTTCCATAAGCAAACCTCTTACACCAGATTTTAGTACGATTGCTCACATATTTCGATAAATATGCCTCTTACCATATTTTATTTGTATGGGAGGTGCCACGCCCACTGGTGCCATTTCAGCCAATTTTGATTCAGACCTACTCTATAGCAACTGAACCACTTAAATAAATTTCATAGCAATTGTTGCAATAGTTCGCTTAAATTAGCGCTTTCAAATTTATGTTTATATGGGAGGTGCCACGCCCACTGATGCAATCCTGGCAAAATTAATTTATTTTCAAAGCTTATAGTAACTGACATCTATAGACCAAATTTTATGAAGATTACTCTCATAGCACACTATCTATAACAATTAACCTTTTTTTGCTTATATGGGAGGTGCCACGCCCACAGGAACTATTGAACCAAATTTTTGTTATAAGAGACCTACTTCATTAAGTTTCATAACGATTACGTTGTCAGTTCTCTTTATATAACGTCTATAAATATTGTGGGCGGTGCGACGCCCTTGAGCGAGTTTTTTCAGTAAAGTAGCGGAGATTGTATTGATGACTGCTTTCAGCGGCATCATCCCCAAAATTTTTATGGAAATCGTTTGTGCCAATTCTGAGATATACGGAATCAAAATTTTTAACAGTTGAAAAGTGCCACGCCCATTTTCTCGATTCCACCCACTTTTATCTAAATTTAAGATATATTTGATATGTATCCGATTACCAAATTTCATCGCAATACCTTGAACGGCTTACAAGATATGGCAGTTTAAATGATAAAATTTAGGGCTGTGCCACGCGACCTTTTGGAAACTTGAAACCCAGCCTAATCCTAATTTGGTTCACATGTGTACCAAATCACCAAGTTTCATCAAAATTGCTGCACCTTTTTTCAAAATTGGCCTGGGTAAATTTACATAGATTATGGGCGGTAGGCGTGTCCGTCAACCGATTTTGCCCATTTTCAATTTCAAGATGCCTGCAAGAAGATGTGACCTGTGTGTGAAAGTTTCATTCAATTAGCTTTCTTGGTTTTCCCGTAAACCTGATTTCAACGGACAGACAGACAGACAGACGGACATTGCTAAATCGACTCAGGTGGTGACGCTGATCAAGAATATATATACTTTTCCATACCTGCCACGCCCCCTTCGAGGTGTTACAAACGGAGAGACAAAGTATAGGGTATAAAAAAGCTGCACATGTTTATAACTTTTTTTTAATGAATTTTTTTCTATTGCAATATTTGAAGAAAAAAATATTTATGTATCTTCGCATTTTGCAATGCTTTACAACAATTTTATAAATTGTAAAAGCTTACATTGTGAAGGAAGTTGTTTGAATTTAGATAGGAGTTCCCTCAAATAGAGGGGAACTGGTTAAGACTGTTTTTTTCTTTTTTCATCCTCTTTGCTTTTGCTTTTCGATTAAAATAAATTTAAAAAAAAACATTGCTGTTTTTATGATCTATTTTTTCAAATTACGTTTTTTTATTGAACTTTCAGTTTTTCTTTAATAAACTTGAAAACTATAAAAAGATATCGCACAATTTGTAACATTTTTGAAATCAGCATTGCCAAATTATTAGAAATCGATACCCCATTTTGAAGAACAAGTCTCAATCACATTTTTTTCATATTCATAAATTGTTGTTTATTTAACCTAAAAAAACATCTGTGCCAAATTTCAAGACTCTGGCGTTATTCTTACTGTTTATGGGCCACCGATTTGTGGTCTTTCTCTAAGAACTTTAAAACTATAAGAGATATTGAGAAATTAATAGCATTGCCAAATTAATGCAAATTGATACCAACTTTGAAAAAATCACAACCACATCCCTTTGTATGGGAGGTAGGCGTGTCCTTGAACCGATTTTTTTAAAGTTCACCAATTTGTGTTGTCTTTATCTTAAAAACATCTGTACCAAATTTCAAGAGTCTAGCACAATTATTACTATTTATGGCCGCCGTTCCATACAAATCCATCCACTGAGAGGCGGAGCAAAAAGAAATATTTCTCTGTTTTGAAATATTCTATCCTTTATTAAATAAAAGTTTATGAAAAAAAATTTACAAAAAAAATTGAAATAATAAGATATAAAATCATTTTTAACTTTCACTATCGTCCAGTATTTGTTTTTTTTTTGTTTTTTTCTTGCACTATTTTTTTAGCCAAGTTTTTTGCACAAAATCAAAATCACAAAGTACCGTTAGAAACATAGTAGCATGTATTTTGAAATTTTAAACTGTTTTCGAAAATGAGGTAACCGAATATTACAATATGGTAGCAGTGGGATCTACTGGGTTAAGCTATGACTGTCTCAAAGTCGTTCTGATACCAAGTCTAAATATTGTTCGTTATTTTTTTTCAATAAATTGTTTTTTATTAACACAAGTTCAAAAAAAAAAATTTTTCCAAATAGATATAAGTTTTGCAAAAGCCGGCATCTTAAGTGACAAAAATGCACATAAATTTAATTTTTACGCGATATGATACTGATATTCGTCGTACACGCTTCGATTTATTGTCGAACTACGTTAGTAAAATATGAGGAGGGTAGGGATCAAAAGAGGCCAAATTGAGCCGCTTGGCTTATAGCCATGAAATGTTTTCACTTTTGTTTTAAAAAATGATGGATTCAGTCGACAAAAATGTCGGCATTTGTTGAGAGAATCGTATAACGGAAAAGAGAGTAAGAAAAACAATATTTTAAACAAATTTTTGCTGAGAGAGTCGTATGATACATGATATTTTCTTGTAGTAATTTATTTTTAAATTAAGGACCTGGAAATTTCAACAGTGGAATTGCTTAGTGAAATTTTCAGGAAAGTCTCATTTTATGCTATAAGTCTTCCCCATAAAAAAGGCTTAAGTTTACTTAAGCTGACATTCTCCAAATCAATTTATTTTTTAGAGGTAATAATAAAAGATTAAAAATAAAAAAATATAGAATTAAAAAAAATTCGTTCGGATCTAGTATCAGAGATATAGACATCGGAAGTTGCGGATATAGCTTTTGGAAAAAACTATTATAAGTTAGGAACCCCTGAACGGAAAATGGAAATGGGTGGCATAAGAAGGATAATTTAATGGCTTATAATAATGATACTCAAAGTTTTGAAATTTGACCTATAGTTTTGGAGATATTACGATTTTTCTGAAATTTCGACCAATTTTTTCTTGAAAAATCTTATTTTTTCCAAAAAATGAGTTAATGACCTGTAATTATTTTAGCATATTAAGAAAGCTTAATTTATTCCCTTTGAAATAGTATATAGTTTGTCCTAAATGTTTGCGTATTTACTCTATACCGGTAATGCCCCATATGTAATGTTCTTGCATTGGTAAACTGATTATATTATTTTGGTGTGAAATCATGCTTTATCATGGTTATTCTTGATGTCGATTATTGTGTATTGAAAACATGGATTCAAGCATGCTGTTTGGCTTCAAATGTATCTTAAATAGTCCGTCATAGCATGTAAATACAAGCGGTTGTTATTTGTAATGCTCACCTGTAACGATGAAAAAAAAAATTCACCAAAATATCACAAATCTTTAAGGAATACAGTCTTCACATGGGCGGTGTAGATATTATGGATTCCTCTTTGGGTCGTCTAAAAATTGGTTTGAAAAGCAGAAAATGGTACATACGAAGGTACTACCATATACTCGACCTTTGCATGGTCAATGCATGGCTACTTTTTAAAAGGGCAAACCCTACAATCCCGATGACCCAAAAGACGTTCCGTCTGGAAGTATGAGCATAAACCACCCCAAAATTTGCGACTTGATGGTATTGGCCACCTAGTTGTTATTGAAGGACGTCCTCGATGCAAAAGTAGAAAATGTGGGGATGGAGACAAAGACGTAAACAACCGTTCAATATTCAAATGCTAAAAGTGCAATGTGGACCTATGCTTGAATGATAAACGTAATTGTTTCATCGCGTATCACACTAATGACCAATTATAATAATTATATATGCTATAAAAAATTACCATACTTGTTATTTCTATTAATTTTTCATTAATTTCTAATAAAAAAAAGTTTCTAAATAAGAGTTTTTCATTCCAAATATACAGGCTTAATGCATAGTGACCCATATTTGGTACACAGCACAAATCACACTTTTAGAGCTTTCCGGGAAAACGGTGCATTTCCGAGGAAAATGAATGCCCATCAGATAGTATTACAAAAAAAAGTTCGAATGACTCCCCCCAGTTTGAAAGCTAATATTGAAAGATTTTTAAGGAAACATTTTTTTCTTTTCGACCTCTAAATTCGATGCGATTTTGTTTTTTTCATATGTCTCCGCCATTTGACGTGCGATCAACAAGTATATCGTTGTAAATGTCACAACATAGGCTACATTTCATTCATACATTTTTTTTTTTCGACTAGTTGTATACATTATCTCAGCTCCTACCACTCTAAAGTGTCAAGGGCACATCATCAAATTAAAGTCCGTACAAAATCATAATCAAAATCATCTCTGCAAAGTTTCCTCAAATTATTGAAATTGAAAAAGTTACAGCGAATCAAAAATTTCAGTGCAAATATTTAATCAGAATAATAAAATCGTATTTAACTTGAGTCCTAAATCTATGCAATGATTTTTTTCAATCGACTTCCAATATCATTGTGCTATGTTCGTTTTAAAAAAATTAATGTACTGCATATTTTTATTATTATCATTATTTATTAAAAAAGTAATAAATTTACTGTTTAAAACTTATTTACTAGCAAGTAAGAGCTTCAGCTAGGACTTAAAATATAATATACACATTACAAAATATAACTTTTGTGAAATGTTCTTGCTTCGGCAGAACATATTCTAAAATTGGAACGATACAGAGCAGATTAGCATGGCCCCTGCGCAAGGATGACACGCAAAATCGTGAAGCGTTCCACATTTTTCAAATATTGATGAGATGATCCAGCGAAGTACGCTATCACTGATCCCTAAACTATTATGCTGCAGTAATAAAATTCTTTATGATACTGTAAGAACTGTGTCGAAATATAAAAGGAATTTGAAAAGAAAATCCACCATTGTAAAAGTGCTTTCCCAAGCTAAAGAGCTAAATATTTTCTCACCTCCTGCTTTAAAGCCTTTTGATGCCTGTCCTTATTGGATCAAAACTGATTCAAATTTTGTGCTCGATATCGCTATTTGTGAAAAATCTAGCACAAATCCCATCATGTATCGCAGTATGTACGAGGAAGTGACTATGCCTTTGCGAGAAAAATCCTATAAGCTACTTTTTACAGACGCTTCAAAAACAGCACATTACACGAGTTTTGCATTCGTCAGTTCAGATACCAATTTGTTACAGATTGGACTCCTTTATCCACATTGCTCAGTTTTTACGGCAGAAGCTTATGCGATTCTCCAAGCAGTCTTATATGCCTCCAAATTCAAAGAAAAATTCTTGATTTGTACGGACAGTCTGTCTACCATTGCAGCAATAAAAAACGTATCGAATAAGAACGCATTAAGTGTGGCGATTCGTAATTTGCTTTATAAAAGCAAAATTAAAATAATGTGGGTACCAGGCCATGCTGGAATCCTCGGAAATGAAAAAGCTGATGAAAATGCTAAGCTAGCTACGAGACAACCCCTCTTCTACTTCCCTTTGGCAGGAAAAAAAGACAATGCTAGCCTTATAAAAAAGATCTTAGAGGATGACAAGGCAAAAAAATGTCGCGCAATTTCACATCACTATACCTCCATAAACAGTAATGGCAGTAAGCCAACATACCCACCAAACGGCCGCTGTAGTGATCATAAAGCTTTCATTCGCCTAAGGATTGGCCACTCTATCATTACCCACTCGCATTTATTAACAGGAGATGTAAGTCCTCCACAGAGCTTGAAATAAACTTTTATAAAAGTTTTTTTTTAGGTAAAAGTAAACTTTAAACTTTTATTTTTGTGAAATAAAAGTAAAAGTCTCCTTAAAACTTTTACATCCGAAAATAAAAGTAAAAGTTTTTTTTAACTTTTTCAAAAAGTCAAAAAAAACTTTTAAAAAAAACTTTTATTAATAAAAGTATATTATAGTTTTTCTGACTTTTATTAATAAAAGCTTTTTTTAAAAGTTTTTTTAACTTATATTTTTAACAGTCACATGCAAAGAGTTTTTTTGACTTTTATTTTTCAAAAGGCGAAAATAAAAGTTTTTTTTTGTATGAAAGAACGAGGAAAATCCAAAAATCATATCTTGGATCACTAAGCAAAAAATTTCAAAGGAGAAAACTTAGGATTATTGATAATAAAGTCCAAAGGAAAATACTTAAGATGTTTCTGAAAAGAAAGAAATTTATGATGCACTTATAATTTTTAGAAAAATTGTGCTTAACGCATCAATAGGAAAAGGCCGAAAATGGATTTTGGGAGTACAGGGGAGGTTCCTGACCCTCCAAAGAGGTGTTTTGGACCCATTTTTCGAAAAAAAAATTTATTTCACGAATCGATGGGAAAAGGCCGAAAGTGGATTTTGGAAGTGACAAGTGAGGTCCCCGACCCTCCAAACAGGATTTTTTGGACCCATTTTTTGAAAAAAATATTATTGCACGAATCGATGGGAAAAGGCTGAAAATGGATTTTGGAAGTGACAAGTGAGGTCCCCGACTAGTGATGTGTCAACTCGGAAATATTCCAAGCCGAGTTGAGCGAGTTGAAAATTCACCCAACCCGATTTCAACCGAGTTGACCGAGTTGTAAATTCAGCGAAACCGAGTTGGGCCGAGTCAACTCGAGTTATCTGAATCGAGTTCACCAAACCGATTTTATAGAAAAAATATGAGCTTTCGTTTCATTTATGACAATGTCATAAATTTAAATAAGGGAGGATTTACATGAAAATTAAAATTTAATAGGCAAGATATAATAAATATATTAAATGTAAACGTATTAGAGGCAGTTAATGTAAATTTTGTTTTTGTTTTTAGGTTTTAAATTACCTTTCAAATATGTAATACCAATCGTATTAAAATCACCTTAGGGATTTTGAAAATATATGTATATCCGGAACTTAAATTAGCTATAGAAATTATGCGAAGACATGCTTTCCACGTCCAACATATGTATGTGCGTCTGATTGATCAGCATTATTTTCTTTACTATGTGTATTTGTGATGTGTCAACTCGAAAATATTCCGAACCGAGTTGAGCGAGTTGAAAATTCACCCAACCCGAGTTCAATCGAGTTGACCGAGTTGGAAATTTAGCGAAACCGAGTTGAGCGAGTTTGATTTCAACTCGAGTTGAACCGAGTTATTGAACCGAGTTCGCCATCACTATCCCCGACCCTCCTAAAAGGGTTTTTTGAACCCATTTATCGAAAAAAAATTTACTGCACGAATCGATGGGAAAAAACCGAAAATGGATTTTGGAAGTGACAAGTGAGGTCCCCGACCCTCCTAAATGGGCTTTTTGGACCCATTTTTCGAAAAAAACTTTATCGCACGAATCGAAAATGGATTTCGGAAGTGAAGGGGTGGTCTCTGAACCTCCTTAACGGATTTTCCGGAAAATATTAATTTTTAGTTGAAAGTTAGGTCCTGGTGTTGTTTAAACTGTTTGATATGCGTTAGGATTGCTTGAAGAATAACCTATAAAAGAAATCAAATGAAAAAAAAAGATGTTATGTCGAAGAATATATTTTAAGAAACATTTTTACAACTTAAAGTAAATATATAAATTTAATTAAAATTCAAAAAAAAGAAGTGTACAGTTATTTATAGAATAACCTACAAACGTATGTGTATATTATGACATATCGTGTCATGTATAATTAAATAAAAATTGCATTGCAATAAGTGTTTAAGATGTGAAGTAGATGACAATTGAGTAGCTTTGAGCTAATTTTAATCAATTTGTTGATTTTAACGTCGTACCTGTATGATATATTTCGGAACTGAATATTTTATGTACAGGTATAGAATGTGAAATCTTTTTGCGAATGAAAGCCTTAGAGTATCAGAGAAAAAAAACTTACAAAGAATGATTCACACATAGGGCTACCAGATGCGATACTAAAGTAGCAAAAGTGCTACTTTTGCAAGGCTTTGCTACTTTGTTACTTTTGACTCGAAATGTGCTACTTTTGGATGGTTTTGCTACTTTCGATGTTTGCATTGTAAAATAAAATATTTGAACTGAAGTGAGGATTTTTTTTTTTTTTTTTTTTTTTTGCTCATCAAAGTTATTTGAAATTATTGTTTTAATTTGCTGGGGTTTTTTTTGTTAGGAAGTCAGGAACTTTTTTTTTTTTTTTTTTTTTTTTTTTTTTTATTGCTCATCAAAAATATTTAAATATTTGTATGAAATTAAAAAAAATGAAGGTTTTCATTTACAAAATTCCAATTTTTTGATATGTGCTACTTTTACTTTTGCAGTAAGGCCATCTGGTAGCCCTATTCATCCAGGTATACTCCTCATGTATGTACATACATATATACAATCGTTAAACGGCTACACTAGTAAATAAAAACACTTGTGGGTGAAATGAATAGAATTAAAACTTCTATTTGCAGGTAGCCCGAATAAAACATAGGTAGTTTCCATTTCTGAATATTTCGGAAACTTTGATAGTTATTTCCAATAAGCATCACAGAAAAAAACAATTAAAAATTTATTGCCTCCTTCATTTTTTATTACCCGTTCAGACCCTTACGCAAATTCCTTGAGTTTTTTTTTGTTGAGAATTGATTTGTAAGCGACAATTTATTAGGATTTTAGTTCACCGAAACAAAAAGCAAAACGCTCAACATAAATTTTGAAAAAAGGATGCAGCACAGTAAACGGTGCTTTTAAAAATTCAAATATTCGAAAAGAAATATTTCCTTAATATGCTTTTGATATATTTTTTTGCCTTAAAACATAAATTTTTGGCTGCAACATTGTTTGCATAAAATGGGTCCAAAACAGGTCGTGAATTTCTTCTGTCGCCTTTAAAATCCATTTTCGGTCTTTTCCCATCGATTCGTGCAATAAAATTTTTTTCGAAAAATGGGTCCAAAAATCCCATTTAGGAGGGTCGGGGACCTCACTTGTCACTTCCAAAATCAATTTTCGGCCTTTTCCCATCGATTCGTGCAATAAAATTTTTTTCGAAAAATGGGTCCAAAAATCCCATTGAGGAGGGTCGGGGACCTCACTTGTCACTTCCAAAATCCATTTTCGGCCTTTTCCCATCGATTCGTGCAATAAAATTTTTTTTCGAAAAATGGGTCCAAAAATCCCATTTAGGAGGGTCGGGGACCTCACTTGTCACTTCCAAAATCCATTTTCGGCCTTTTCCCATCGATTCGTGCAATAAATTTTTTTTCGAAAAATGGGTCCAAAAATCCCATTTAGGAGGGTCGGGGACCTCACTTGTTACTTCCAAAATCCATTTTCGGTCTTTTCCCATCGATTCCTGCAGTAAATTTTTTTTTCGAAAAATGGGTACAAAAAACCCATTTAGGAGGGTCGGGGACCTCACTTGTCACTTCCAAAATCAATTTTCGGCCTTTTCCCATCGATTCGTGCAATAAAATTTTTTTCGAAAAATGGGTCCAAAAATCCCATTTAGGAGGGTCGGGGACCTCACTTGTCACTTCCAAAATCCATTTTCGGCCTTCTCCCATCGATTCGTGTAATAAAATTTTTTCGAAAAATGGGTCCAAAACACCTCTTTGGAGGGTCAGGAACCTCCCCTGTACTCCTAAAATCCATTGTCGGCCTTTTCCCATTGATGCGTTAAGCACAATTTTTCTAAAAATTATAAGTGCATCATAATATTCTTTCTTTTCAGAAACATCTTAATTATTTTCCTTTGGACTTTATTATCAATAATCCTAAGTTTTCTCCTTTGAAATTTTTTGCTTAGTGATCCAAGATATTATTTTGGATTTTCCTCGTTCTTTCATACAAAAAAAAACTTTTATTTTCGCCTTTTGAAAAATAAAAGTCAAAAAAAACTCTATGCATGTGACTGTTAAAAATATAAGTTAAAAAAAATTTTTATTAATAAAAGTCAAAAAAAACTCTTATGAAAAAGTTTTTTGGAAAACTTTTATTCAATAAAAGTTTTTGAAGAAAGTTTATAAAAACTTTTGTAACAAAAAAGTTTCAAGAAACTTTTATTATGAAAACTTTTTGAATAAAAGTATAAAAGTTTCAAGGTCAGTTTGATTCAGCAATCCGAAGTAGATTAGAAAGACCTAATACGATTCGATTATAAAAACGAATTTTATTCTTAAAAAATTTCTTGGTACAAGGTTTTTTCAAGAAAACATTTTTCTTCATTATTTTGTTTCGAAAATAAAAACTATAAAGCTTCAAAGCATCATATAACAATGAATTCAGTACATACGAAACTATTCAACCCAAAAACCGATGTTCTTTATATTCTACAATTTAAAATTTGGTAGAATTGTTATTTAAATTATATTTTCAGAAACTTCACATTCTTTTACCAACATCACGGATTTCAGTTAAAAAAAATTCGACTTCTTTAAATGCGATAAAAACTTTTTTTCTGCATCTTTCAACAAATATAGCAGAAACGTATGTATATCAGGATTTTGCAGAAAATATTATTTTTAAAAAATATTCATATCGTCGGCAAAATTGACCATCTACAAAAAATCAAATTTAGTGGTATTGATGGTAAGCATACAAATTTTAATTGCTAATGCAAGAATGTACTCTTATAAGACACCTTATCAGGTATTGCATACATTTTTTTTTTTGTCATTACTGAAAATCATACATATATCACAAAGTTCAGAGGACTTTACCATAATTAAAATAATAATTAACGTTACCCATTAATAATTTTTTTACAGATAGTCAATTTTACTTGTAAGCAGACGATATATGAATTTCCAATTATTCTCTATGTTTTCTCCTTACTTACTTACTTAGATGGCCATAACAACCCGTTGTCAGGTTACGGCCGACCTCATTAGCTCTCGCCAGGCGCCTCTGTTTTGCGCGCGCCTTCTGCAATCGTTAATGCAAAGCGCGGTTAGGGCTTCCTCAGCTTGGTCTATCCACCGGAGGCATGGTCTCCCTCTTCGTCGTTGACCGGGGACCTTCCCTTCGAATACCTTTTTCGCTGGAGCTTCTTTATCCATACGATGGACATGACCCAGCCAGCGTAGTTGCTGTATTGTTATACGCTTAACTATGTCAATGTCGGCGTAGAGCTCATACAGCTCGTGGTTCATTCGAATGCGATAGTCGTCGCCAACTCGAACAGGACCAAAGATTTTGCGGAGAACTTTCCTCTCGAACACACCAAGAGCGGCTGCGTCTGTTGTCGAAACCACCCATGCCTCAGCGCCATAAAGAAGCACAGGTAGAATGAGCGTCTTGTAGAGTGTTAGCTTTGTCGATCGAGAGAGAGCTCTGCAACGTAATTGCTTACTGAGACCGTAGTAGCACCTATTAGCAATTGTTATTCTCCGCTTAATCTCCAGACTGACATCATTTTTGCTGGTTACGGCAGTGCCAAGATAAATGAATTCCTTGACAACTTCTAATTTACAGTTGCCCGCTGTAACATGAGAGTCTATATCCCGTGCTCTCTTGTTGTTGTTAGTAGACATCATGTATTTCGTCTTGCCCTCGTTTACCGTCAAGCCCACTTTGGCTGATTCCTTTTCAATAGCAGTGAAAGCAGCAGTAACATCTCTCTTACTCCGACCGATAATATCAATATCATCAGCGTACGCAAGGAGCTGAACACCTTTGAAGAAAATGGTGCCATTATGATGCACACCGGCTTTTCGTACGATCCCCTCCATAATGAAATTGAAGAGATCGCACGAGAGCGGGTCGCCTTGTCTGAAACCTCGCTCGGTATTAAAAGTTCCGGAGAGGTCATTCCCTACCTTGACGGAGCTAAACGTATTGCTCAACGTCATCCTGCAGAGCCTTATCAACTTTGCAGGTATACCGAACTCAGACATTGTTGCGTATAGGCAATCCCGCACTGGGCTATCGAACGCAGCTTTATAATCGACGAAGAGATGGTGAGTGTCGATTTGATATTCATGGGTTTTCTCCAGGATTTGGCGTAGTGTAAAAATCTGATCTATGGTGGACTTAAGCCACACTGATTGGATCCGATCAGCGTTTCTGTATGTCGCTTCAATCTTTCACACAATACGCTCGAGAGGATCTAATATGCGATGGAAATAAGACTGATACCCCTGTAGTTGGCGCAGATTGTCGGGTCTCCTTTCTTTATTACAGGACAAAGCACGCTGAGATTCCAATCGTCGGGCATGCTTTCCGCTAGCCATATTTTTGCTGATGAGTTGATGCATGCACCTTATCAATTCATCGCCACCAGCTTTAAACAACTCAGCTGGCAGGCCGTCAGCACCCGCTGCTTTGTTGTTTTTGAGTCGCTGGATAGCAACTCGAACCTCTTCATGGCTAGGTGATGGTACTTCCACTGCGTTATCATCGATTGGTGGTATCGTACAGATTTCCATTTTCGTCTCTACAAGTGGATGCTCCAGGCTTGAAACCTTGAGTTAGACGCTTAACTTGTTGATAGAATTTTCGTGCATCCTTCTTGCCCTGGTACACCTCAAGTTCCTCACGCTCACGCTTTTCCTGCTCCCTTTTTTTACGTCTAAAAATGCGCCTCTCTTCCTTCCTCTTTTCGCGGTAGTTTTCTCGCACGGCTTGCGTTGCGGCTGACTGCAGCGTCTTCTTGTATGCGGCGTTTTTTTCAGCAGTCGCATCGCGACACTCCTGGTCATACCATTGGTTTCGAGGTTGTGGGCGCCGAAAACCAATGACTTCCTCGGCAGCAGCGCGCATGGAGTGGGAGATGTGTGTCCAAAGTCCACCGGCGTCGTCGGTTCCAGAGGTTGGTTGGTTGAGCTTAACCGAGAGTTGAGCGGAGTACGCCTCGGCAGTCCGTTGTGATTGCAGCTTGGCAACGTCCAGCTTTCGTTGCATGCCCGTGCGTACATTCTTCGCATTGCATAGCCGCATGCGGATCTTAGCTGCAACAAGATAGTGGTCGGAGTCAATGTTGACCCCCCGAAATGTACGCACATCCAGAATGCTTGAAGCGTGCCTTCCGTCGATCACAACATGATCAATTTGGTATTTCGTTTTTTGATCCGGGGATAGCCAGGTGGCCTTGTGAATGTCGAGGTGTTGAAATCTGGTACTACTAACTACCATGTTTCGCGCCGCGGCGAAGTCGATCAGTCTCAGACCGTTGTTTGAAGTGGTCTCGTGGAGACTGAACTGACCGACTGTAGCGCCAAAGATGCCTTCTCTTCCGACCTTCGCGTTAAAATCGCCGAGGACTATTTTTACATCGTGGGTCGGACAACGGTCATACACGTCCTCTAGGCTCGCGTAGAAGTCGTCCTTGGTGGCATCGTCCTTTTCCTCCGTCGGGGCGTGCGCGCAAATTAGGCTTATGTTGAGGAATTTTGCCTTGATACGGATCGTAGCCAGCCTTTCGTTTATTGGCGTGAACCGGGAAACTGGGAAACTAGGTGGCGTAATTTTCGACTTACTATGTTTTCTCCAATCCTCTCAAATTTGAAGTCTATTTTCCCCAGTTGTGCTGGCATCAATGTCAGTTTTTTTCATTTAATACTTTGTTTGTTATGTTAACTTTCGAAGTGATTTTAAATAAAAATATTGTCAACAAATGAAAAAAACAATTTAATTAATTAAATAGTTTAAACTGATTGTTGGCCAAACTCGAATGTTGGTCTCCATCCTTTCAGCTACAAAAACCCATTTTCCGAAAAAGTTAACTTCCTATTCAATCGGAAGTTATACATTTTTGAAGCAAAAAATATTTTTAAAAATTTATTTTGGCTTTTAACTTTAAGCGGGGGGCCGGCTCCGTTAAGTACACTCAATTCTCTTTTTATGCGATTTCAAAGTAGTTTTTATTTATTTTGTTAGGCTTACGCAGTTTCCTTAGTTCGATGTCACACGACAGGCATTTGAGTGCGGGCAAACAATAATTTTTTACTCACTTTCACTTTTTGAGTGGAGCCAGTCACACAAAAGTGAAATGAGTCAAGTTTTGACGTTTATAATAATTTATTAATTTTTCTACTCCGTTCTTAAATGCGTTTTTGAAAAAGGAGTTGCGTTTCACTCGCTTTCTTGATGCTATTCAAAATTAGTATTTTTTAAGGTACTTTTTTTCGCTCCTTAACACAATACTTTTTTTATTCACTACCTCGCAACACTATTTTGAGTGGTGATTGCTGTCATGTTCGCCACTCAAAAATTAATTATTTTGCCCGCCGTACAAAAAATTCATTCTCTCTCGTTGTCATAGTATTTTTTAATTATTATTTATTTTTCTATGGAAACAACAACAAATTTTGCTTGCGCGCACTCAAATGCCTGTCGTGTGACATCGCTCTTAGTATTTAATGTTGTACGCAGCGTTGCCGTTTTTGGTAGTTTTCCTACCAAATCGGGTAGGTTTTTTTTCCTCTTGGTAGGTTGGTAGGTTAAATCTGATTTTGGTAGGATTTAGGATAAATTTTTATGAAAATCGAAAATTGAAATTTCTTCGTGAAGTTTTTCGAATCAGGAAGCAAATATTTACATCTGGAAATAAGCTTTTACCAACCCTATCTTCAACAAGTGGGTATGGTCTCTGTTTTCTTGCATACAAATTACGTTTAGGGAATACGCATATGCATGCACAATGTGACGAAATACTATAGTGTTGCGACTGATCGCACATCTAAATTGTTGCATGTGTGCTCAAACCCGGCGTATTAGAAACAAAAGTTACTAGCGCTATTAATATCATAATTTTTTTGATCGCAGCTGTGATCAAAATCGGGTCGCTAAAAAAGGTCTTAAGTTCTAAGAACTAAACTTTTTTTATGTACATAAGATGACATAATTAGAAAAAATATTTCCGGAATAATAAATTTGAATTTGTGGGCTTTAATAAATAGCATTTTAAAAACGGACCTGTAAGTATACGGTTATTGTCAGGCTAAAATATGGCGTTTTTTCAGAAACCCGATCACTTAGGGTGTGTGTACCATGCTCCAAAAGGAGAATATTTTAAAATGTGCTCTTTTGCGAAATTCAAGCGAAATTGTTTTGTTGATGCATGGCTTATCCTGTGCGACTCAGCCATTAAAATTATTTTTCCGGAGAACTTTTCGAACGGCATGGACTTCTTAATGAAAATTAGTTTTACCATTACAGTAAGTTTTTGAGTAGATGATATGAATGGATTTTTTAAAAATTTCTCGGATGGTACATTTTTCGTCTCTCGAGCTATACATTTTTTTTTTTTTGCCACCGTTCGTTGTTTATTTGAAATCCTTTTGTCCTCTTTATATCATTTAATAATACCGTGAACCGCTGGCAAAATTTGTAACTTTGCGATCGGTTTTGCCTTCAAAATGATTTTAATTACTATTTTTCTTTCTTCTAACGTTCATCGCTTAATTGTACGCTGCATGTGTCATGTCATTTGGTAACTTTTTGCGCACACTTGCCCGACTTTTGATGTGAACGATTTAGCAACAGAAAATTTGTGCTATATGCGGTTAAGCATTTTAAACGACGACATACAAGAATATGTATTTTAAACAGCATTAAATGTTAATAAACGAATTCAATGCTGCAAAAAGATTTTTTTTTTAATTTGTAAAGTTTTGGTAGGTTACAAACGATTTTGGTAGGTTTTCGAGA
Organism: Tricholauxania praeusta; assembly: GCA_949775025.1. Taxonomy (NCBI): domain Eukaryota; kingdom Metazoa; phylum Arthropoda; class Insecta; order Diptera; family Lauxaniidae; genus Tricholauxania; species Tricholauxania praeusta. The sequence continues at coordinate 122,556,364 of OX459029.1, forward strand.
AAATTTTGGTAGGAAAATAAATTTCTCAGTGGCAACACTGGTTGTACGCGATTCAAAATTGTTGAACTACGCAGTTTCCTTTGCCGAAAATTAGAAGCACATTTTCTTAATAATGATCCGAGTTCTGAAAGGGCTGCCAGATTTGGAGACTTGTCGCCAAATTGGCGATTTGAGGAGGTGTTTTAGCGTTGGAAAATAGCCCTAGGCTAGTTGCAATGCAAAAGGAGACAGAATGTTTCCAGATTTGAAAGCATTCGCCTTAAAAATTTTATCGTTGCCTAACAGCAACGCGAACTTTACTAAAATGAATATTGTGAAAAGCAAACTTAGAAACCGAATTCGGGTTAATTGAACAAATTTTTAACCTTCGGACAACATGCTCAAGATGGTTACTTCTGAAATCTACGAAAAGACCTCAGAAAATAACAATAATCGAGATTGCGAGTCCTGCGAGTTCAGCTTAGAAGACGCTTTCAACTTTTTTGATGATGGCAATTTCGAAAAAAACAATTTTAATTTCGTGTAGATGCATTCCGGATTACATATTTAATTTACTGAATAAAATTTCTAATGTATGTATTTAACTCCTTTAATTTCTTTTTTCCTCTCAAAAAATGTTGTTTCTTTTATTTCAGTTATTATTGGCTAGGTATTGTCAATTAATTTGCAGAAGCCGGACACTACAAGTGTATTTTCATAATTTCAAAAATCGAACCTACCAAACCTGAAGTTTTTTTATTTTCAATTTAGAAATTGAAATTTAACTAGTGATCTAACCTATGTTAACTCGTGTTAGATTGTTTGCTTGGTTTGAATTTAAGAACTGGAAAGGTAAAACACCAGGTTCGGTACGTTAGTTTAATAAATGCTAGTTTTGAATTTGAGGATTGGGAATTTTAGTTTCAAAACTTCAGATTCACTACTTTACATCAATTGTTAGGTTTTAATTCGCTTATTTGAAATGAAAAACTGGTGTTTGTCTTATTTTTCTATAAATTTTTATTTGGCGACTATTCTGGCGACTTTGAATTCAAGCATGTCGATTTGTGGCGATTTTTGGCGACTTTAACGCCATATATTGGCGACTTCGCGTCCAAGTCATCTGGCAAGCCTGAAAGGGCATTCAAATTCCAACGTGAGCTGAGTAATTGCATTTCTTGGTAGCTGGAACTTCATAAAAACTTTATAAAGCTTAATAACTGATTTTCTTGTCAAAGCAGTAGACCCTTTAGCAGTTGATAAGAACTGATGAAGAAGTAATCTCGTCACTTAATGCACTGACCATCTACTTATAACAGTAGTGATATTGATTTGGAACCAGAAATCGATAGGGAAATGTCGAAAATAGCCATTTTCAAGCTTTATCTATCGACTGGAACAAAAAAAAAATATATTTTGATCCACTCTTAAATTTTTTTGTTGCTCCAATCGATTATGAAAGGTCGAAAATGGCTTTTGGATATCACTTAGAGTGTCAAAGTCAAAAACGATCCTTTCCAGGGTCCGGAGCCACCTGAAATGGTGTCCAAAATCAATTTTCGACCATTCCCCAATAATTGTAGAAAAAAAAAAAGTTCCGAAAATGGGCCAAAAAACGTTCATTCCAGGGTCCGGAGCTACCTTAAATGATGTCCTAAATCCATTTTCGACCTTTCCCCATTAAATATAGAAAAAAAAAAATTCCGAAAATGGGTCAAAAACGGGCCTTCCAGGGTCCGGAGCCACCATTAATGATGGACAAAATCCCCATTAATTACAGAAAAAAAAACCACCACCACCCTGAGTGAAGCAGCATTAAGTTAAATTAAATGCATGCGTAAACACCCAATTTTTATAAAACCTAAAAGTATGCCACACTTTATGTTCAAATTCGCTCATTTCCGTAACATATTTTGTTCGCTCATTTCCGTAACGCAGGGGTCGGGGTCCATTATATTTGCCAAAGTAATCCTAAGCTTCTACATCACTGGAGAGAATTCTTGGTCTGGTTTGTTCAATGACAGTTGATAATCGGCACTTCGTTATCTCTGATAAAATGTTTGACATAAAATCATTATCTGTCATTTCTCCTCCTACAGTAGCTGAGTGGTTGGAAAAAATACAATGGAGAAACGCTCAGTTCAAACCGGCAACACGGCCTCCAAGAATTAATGAAGACACTCTTTTATTTTCGGAGGATACGGTGGGTTTTAACCAAATTTTATTAAAAGCGTGAGTTACAACAAAAATTTATTGGGAATTGTTAAGGATGTAAGTTGGTATCGATATATGCTAAAACAAAAGAAATCCTTTGAGCTTGTTCTTTTAATCTGATATTTACTGTTTTTTAATGATATGATATATGTATAACATACGTACGAAATTTAAAATAAATCCGATTTTGTTCAAATTTTGATACGTCAAAGAACCTTAATATATGGCACCACAGACCGTAAGGGGCCGGGGGTCCTGAGAAATAGTCATATTTTAGCCTGAAAATAGCCGTTTTTAGACCGTTTTAAAAATTTTAGTTCTAAAAGCCGACAAATCGAAATTTAAAGTTCTGGATATAAATTTTTATTTTATTATGTCATCTTAGGGGACGTCCATAAATTATGTGAGGTGTTTTTTTGAAAATTCGGACCCCGCCCCTCCCCTTGGTGAGATTTGGTGAGTTTTGACAGGACTCTCCTTCCTTTATAATTTTTAGTTGTAATCTGCTATAATAATGTATACTCTCTGAATTAAAAAGTTGAAGTGAGATTTTCGTTAGCCCCCCCTCCCCCTTGGTGAGATTTTGCCAGACCGCCTCAACTCTATTTTGACTCACGTAATTTATGGACTGCCCCTTATATGCTTTCAAAAAATGTAAGCTCCTAGACCTTAAGACTTATTTTTGCGACCCGATTAAGTGAAACAGGTCTTAGTAAAATATGACAGATTTGAAGATGGTGCCTCAAGTTGTAGTTTTATTCATGATAATAAGACATATCTAATTTTGTTTGTCTACCTATTCGCTTTTCAATAAGACACCATCTAAAGAAAATGGTTGACCAGGCTCAGAGATATTAAACATTGAATTCGGCTGTTTTCGCAAAAATTGCGTTTTTTTCGAAATTTGACCTAATAGCACTCAAGACTCCGAATACTTATGAAGCTGAAATTTGGGTTGTGGAACTGTCTTTTTAAGTTCTTTAACGTGTCTAAATTTGAGCACTATCGGATGTTTTTTAAATTTCAGGCTTGGGCCCATTTATTCTCTGATGATGCCTTTAATACAATTTCAACTCGTAGTAGCGCCAAGTTTGCTATGAATATGATGTGTCTTATCGTAGATTATGACGGCAATTTCACACAGTGCAACCTGGCTCAATTTATGGGAGTTGTTCAAACTTACTGTGTGGATCTTGCAAAATCTATTTGATCTGCCATTAACAAAGAATCGGATTATACCACTAGCACCAATGAAGCTAGATATGTGGCCACCGTATACAGTGTATTGTCACAAAAGAAGACACAAAGCCATTATGAAAAATGTAAGACACTGTTTGTCATCCAACACGTATTAACAAATTTGCTCATTAATACAGTAATAGATTCATTCATTCGAAAACAAATTATTCCATTTTGCTCAAAATTTTGAAAGGGAAATATTGGTTTACTTTCCGAGCCTGCTGAAGCATTCATTTTAAATATGAGAAAAGCATTTCTCAACTGGTTTCAGGAATTCAAAAGCAGCAGGATGACCTTAGCAGTCGACAAAAATCTCTTTATGCTACTGTTAGACGACTAGTTTGCCGATAAATGAACGAATTTAAAAATTAATAGCCTGTTAAATTGAAAGAAAATAATTTTACTACTTTTCAGCTTCACGCTTTACGAACAACTAACTTTATTTAACATTATTGCCTTAATCTATGACTACTAATATATGTTATGTTTTTATATGTACATATGTAATTCAATGCTAAGTGTAACTAAGTATAATACCTATATGCAAACTATATATATAAGTATATAGTTTGAAGAACCAAAAATGTCTAAATTAATTTTACGTGAATTTCATGAAACTAATTAAAAAAGAAAGTATTTCATAAATCATAAGATAAAAGTCGTGAAATGACTGAACAGCTACTATAATATATTTAAAATTTTCTCCTTTTTGGCATTGACATTGGTAACTTTGAAATACAATTGTTCGATTTAAAAAACAAGAAAACATGGAGTTCTTAATATGAACGTCTTTGTATTGATTTGAAAATACTGGAGAAGAACATATAGTATGTGAACTTATTTCACAACAAAAGTGGTCTGCTTTGAAAGACCTAGAGAATGAAGACATGATCTTGTTCAGCGTCTGGAATAGTATTACTGACTTTTATGAACAACTGAACTCGAGCTTGCATTTTTTTCCCTTTCGGTTCTACATATTCATACGGATAATCTTTTTCAAGCATGAATTTTGTCAAGAGTAAACTGAGAAGTCGTCTTATTGATAAAATCCATACAAACCTGACATATTCAAACTTTACAAGGAGATGCAAGGACATTGTTCGCATTGAGTGTTCAATCATTGTCATCATTTAAATTTATGGATACCTTACTTTCGTATTATTTTTTATCAATAAATAAAGTTTTTATTAAGTATGAAATCAAGTTTAATTCATTGTGCCGTAATTTAATGAAGGTCTAGAAGTATAATAAAGTCTGACTAAATTAATAAACAGATTTGGCTCTCAAATTTTTTTTTTAAATCGTTGTAATGTACATGTTTGGCGAATAAGTTTGCGACCACTGCCGTAACGCATTCACCAGTTTACCCCCATGCCAACGCGCGTATAGAAGTATATATAGTACTTCAAAAACATACAAAATAAAGACAAATCAAGCCAATGGAAATTTATTGAAAACCTTACATGCAGGTAAAGCATACGGGACAATTGGTTGAATGTTCATACAAAGTGTATTGAAGCAACTTGTTCAGGCTTTCGTGCTTTTTTTCTCTTCTTTCCTTGTTGCTCGGATACGTTACAACAACTACAATGTTGTCACTTTCATCTCGATTTTGATTGGAATCCTCAACATTCAAATGAACTTTTCGTCTAGTTAAGTCCTATATTGCTAATCCAATAGAAGGGTTCGAAATTATCTTTGAATTTAGTTTACCTTACATGCTTTTTTGCTAATTCTTTGTTCTACTGATCTGTCACTCGTTGTTCCTTACGTTTAGTGTGGCGTAAAATTATATCAAACATTTCATAAAATTGATTGGAATAATCTTTTTCAGTAGATGTAATTGCAACCAGTGGCTTCACCATAACGTTTCTGAATAATATTTCGCTTTACTGCCTGATAGTGCTGGCTAATAAGTACTATCTTGTTGTCTAAGTCATATGATTCCTCATCAGCTTATATGCACCCTTTAAGCTCAGCATCTGATGCTTCCGTTTCTATTTCGTCATTTGATGGAATATATTCAATTTCGGCATCAGACGCTATGAATCCCTCCTTTAACTCAATATCTCTGGAATTTCGACTGAATTGAATCTCTTTAAGCGTACTCGGTCCAAATTCGAAGCCATATCATCCCACTAACTCTTGAAATTATAGAAACGCCTCACTTTTTTGCAGTCACACGTTGAATAAATATAACGCTCACAAGTGCAAAGTCAACTTCAAAGTGCAAAGAATCACCGTGGGAAGTTATTTTGTAACATGCATCATAAAATGTAGTAAAATCTTATGAAAAGGGAGACCCTGAATGCGTATTAATGCTTATGAGACATGACAAATTAAAATTTTAGTTTAATGTCATTAAATATGTACAGTACGAGGAAAAATATTTAAAATTTCATACAAATTTTATAGGGGTACCCAGGTACTCTGTCACCTTGGGAAAGGCGTTATTTTTTGTCAGGCACAGAAGGGTTAATACGCTTCTGATGAACTAGTAAGGCTTATAAAAACTTGTTTATCCTAAAAACTAGTTTGGCCGGTAACATACCTAAGCTGTAAAAAGTTTCGGGCGAATCTAAAATGTCAAATCTAAATTGATGTGCGGTTTGTAAGAGAATGACGAATTATTGAAAAATTGTAGATATTGTGCGAATTCAAGAGATATATCGAATCGAATGTTTTCTGAATCAAAAACTTTGCAGTGTATTCGTATGCCGCATTCACAAGCCAAACCAAGTGGCATCTCGTTTTAAGCTGGAAAATAAGCTGTATACCAGGGTATTCAATTTGACCCCTATGTGCTCTGACTCTATTACACAACAAAAAAAACTGTCTTCACCAAAATAAACAGTTGACTATTTTCGCCCTTAGTCTAACAGAGAAAATGGAAAAAAGCATACAATTCATACAATTAGACTGTTGCGCGCCTTTATAAAATCTCATATTTTCCAAAGTTATGTCGGGAATTTCGATTTGAATGCAGATGCATTTTTAGGATTGATTGATAATAACATTACAAAAAAAAATAAGAAAAAAAATGTATGTGGCATTTTATGTTTGAAAAAACATGGTGCGCGTCATCAGTAAAAAATTCGTAGTTTCCAAAGTTATGGCGGCAATATCGATTTGAAAGCACGTACATTCTAAGGATTGATTGAGGAATAACATAAAAAAATCAACACAAAAAAAAATATGTTATATTGAAAATATTTTGAGAAAATTTTTGTTAATGAAAAAAATTAGTCTTCTAACAAATTTATTTAAATGTTTTAAGTTTTATTATAAGGTTATAGTCTATCTTTACAAAAATGATTTCGTGATTTTTTTCCTATCTATTATAGTTTTTGAGATATTTCCGATATACATTCAATAATAACATCAAATATTAGCTTTTAACAAAATTAATGATAATTTCAAATAATTCAAATGATTTTTTTTTTTTGATTTTTTGGTAAGTAGATACATAGCATAGTACATACATTTACTTTGTTTACGATTACTTAAAAAATCGTAAATTTCGATGAACGATTACAGTAAACCTAATTTTAAAAATTTTGAAATTGCGATTAAAATAATCGTAATACTAGACGTAATCAATTACACATGTAATCCTTATCGCCCAGCCCTGGTAAACACTTATTTTGTAATAGTTTTAGCTATGAGAAGAATTTAAAATTTTTTTTTAAAATCGAATCATTCTTTTATTGCCTAATGGAGACGATCGGTGATGTTTTTTTTTTAAATTTTTCTTAATAAGTGTTTACATTTTGTGTTTATATATTTTCCTTAAGAGTTTCCAGACAATTAATTGCATCAAGCGATGAAATCCAATCAGTTTTGCTTCAAATTGACATGCATAGACACTTATCACGAAAAATTGTTAACCCTCGAATGGATAAAAAAAACTGATGCGAAACGAATGAAATTAGAGACACGTTTGCTTCTTATTTTTTGGGTATATTTTAGCTGCTTAAAAACTCGATGCAACTAAAATTTTCTGTCATTTTTAGTTCATCACTTGACCTTTGCCATAAGTTACAATATAAAATTTTCCCTAAATTGGCTACGCTGTGCAGTGATAAGTAAACTTGCGCGAAAAAATAATATTTTTTAATAAAATATGCAGATATTCCATAGACTGTTAAGTTAAACAGAGACTAAGAGCTAACTGGGTCAAAAGGAATATGGAATACAGTATACTTTAAACATAATATCGGACTCTCTATTACAAACCGCACGCCAATTTAAAATTGACATTTTAGAGACGTCCGAAATTTTTTTTACAACATAAAATTATTTGATAAGTATATCAGGATTTTCCTCAAAAACTGTTTTATTTTTTTTTTTTTTCAAAAACAAATTTTCGGTTGATTGCTGAATATTCTCCAGTCTTCTCATACTTGGAGTCTATTATCTCCAATTCTACTTATGGGATCAATGTCGGTTTTTTAATTTAATGTTTTGTTATGTTGACTTTCGAAGTGCATTAAAAAAAAAATTTGTTCTCTGAAGAAATAAAATATAATAACAATTTAATTTTTTAAATAGTCTTAACATAGAAATACAACAACCAGACTGAACTTACAAAAATACACTCAGGTTCTTAATCCTTTAATCTACAAAACATATTTTACATAAAAGAGAAGTCCCTATTAGATCGGAAGTTATGCAGCACGCTCCACGTCGCACGAGGAGTTAACGCACGCTGCATGCGACGAGCCGAAACAGTGCGCTTCGACTCTTCATGCCGCTTGGAGCGTGCTGTGTGATTGCGGTCGAAAATATTTAATAACTTCCAATCTAACAGCGACTTCACTTTTTTTGTAAAATGGGTCTGGTAGATAAAAGGTCAAAGAGCAAAAGTGTATTTTGTTGTGTATCGAAACAAACACTGTAGTTTCCTTTAAGTTAATTCTAGTTCGGGGATTAATATATTAAAACTTTTTAAAAAATTAAGTTGTTATCCAGCAAATTATCAGAAAAAAGGTTTTTCAGCAAAATTCTGATTTGTGTGGCAAATAAATTTACTGAAAGTAGCAGGAAAAAAAATGATATCGTATTTAAAAAGTCTCATATATTTTTCCTGAAATCCGTACGAGTTGACAAAAAATTGAACGATTTACGTTATATGGGTATACCAGCTTGATCAAAAAGTTTTAGGACTCGTCACCGTGTGGCGCTCTCGTTCGTCCGATTTCAATTCTCTTTTTTTTGTTGTGTTGGTAGAAGTGTCATGGACGTTATGTCAAATTTTCAGCTTGACAGCTTGACATTTCTTGAAGTGACGCCGTATTGTGTGCATCTACTTTTGTGTGTGGTTTCGATTTTTTACAAAAAAATTGCATTTCATGCAAAAAAGGGACCGCGTTGATGACGCAAAAGACATGCTTTCCAAGGCTGAATCCGACCCAACATTCATCAAACGAATCATTACTGGTGACGAGACGTGGATTTACGAGTACGACACGCAATCCAGACATCAAGCGAGTGAATGGCGTTCACCCAATGAGCCGCGACCGAAAAAACCACGTCGTTTTCAATCGAAAAAGAAGGCGATGCTCACGGTTTTCATGGACTACAGAGGTGTTGTGCATCATGAATTCCTCCCAGAAGGTCAGACCGTCAACAAAGAATATTATTTGGGCGTTTTGAGACGTTTGCGTGAAGCAGTTCGCCAAAAAAGACCGGATTTGTGGGCAAACAACTCGTGGATTTTGCATCACGACAACGCGCCGTCGCACAATGCGATCATTATTCGTGAGTTTTTGGCCAAAAACTCCATGAATACCGTCCAACATCCACCGAATTCGCCTGATTTGGCTCCCTGCGACTTTTTCCTGTTCGGCCACCTGAAGAAACCGCTCCGCGGATCGCGTTACAGCAGCCGAGAAGAGGTCATCGAAAAATCGAAGATGGCCCTGATGGCCATACCGACGGTCGAGTATAAAAAGGCTTTTGAGGACTGGGTCAAGCGTTGGCATAAGTGCATTGCAGTCGATGGGGAGTACTTTGAAGGAGACAATATCGATTTTGATGAATAAACTTGTATTTTTCATTTTAAAAATAAAGTCCTAAAACTTTTTGATCAAGGTAGTATGTTACCGGGCAAACTAGTTTTAAGGATAAACTAGTTTTTCCCAGGCCAAACTAGTTCATCCAAAGCGTGTTTTATGACAGATAATAGTGGATTTATGTAGTTTGGTTGCTACATAATTAAAAATAAAAATAAATCCCACCATTTAGCGCGATTAAACGGCGTTTTCAAACTATTTCTGAAATGGATCGTCCGATTTTGTCATAAGTTCCTCTTGTAGTATCATAAAATCAATAACATATGTATTTAGTAGGATGTGTTTTTCAAAGTTTCGTAGATCGACTTTATTTTTTTGTCTATGTTTATTTTGAGGAATAAAAATAACTGTCCCAAAATTTGAGCTTCCTAGCTCAAATCTGTAAGCAGCTCGGACAGAATTTGTGTCCGATTTCGTTGAAAATTTACGAAAAAACCGTCTTACTAAAACGTGGAAAAACATCTACCTTAGGTGACGAGATATAGCGTTTTATGTATTTCAGCTGTATGGGAGGTGCCACCCACTGTTGTCAAACCACGCCCACATTTTTCATGTGGCTGAAAATGCGGACAAAACACATCTGAATGTGGGTTTTTTTTTGTCATCTTAAGAGGTAATTTATTAGTTTTAAATGCCAATTAAAACTTTAAAATTGATCCTTTTTTCTCAGGGAAAAATATGTATAAATTCAATTGAATACATATGCATATAAATAGAGTATTATATTAAGTAGAATATAACAGAGAGTTTTCACTGATGCTCATAGTGCTAATCATACGACTGTGAAACAATGAAATTTTATTAAATAAAGCAGTGATTTTTTTTTGTACAAACTGAAAAATCAGCTAAGACTACTGGAAAACAGTAGTAGTTTTTATACTGATTGAAGCAGTGAATTCGTTTTAGCCTGATTTAAAAAATGTCAATCCACTGACGATTTCAGGGAAATTTGTAATAACAATAAAAAAGGTTTTAAGTCTTTCATATAAATGTCAAGTATATTCTGAAACCATATCGTTTCGCATCCACGTTGGAGCATAAACAAAGTGTGCACTTTTATTGCATTTAGATTCGATGTAAGATATGCTGGCAGATTTTAAATTGTGAAATAGAATCCTACGAAATCGTGCACCCCTGTTTTTTTTATCGAAAAGAATTAACAGCATCGTAGTATAGTTGTTTCCTTATAATGAACAAAAGGAATAATAAAAAAATCGAATTTTTGAGGCAGCGTGGTATAATGGTTCGGACTGTGAACTCATAGCCCACAGTACGTGGGTTCGAATCTCGTCAGAAAAGATGGTTTTTTTCTATAAGCACGTTTTAAATTTAAAAGCAGGAAAAGTGCTTTTAAATATTTACAACCAGGTTTTAAAGTAACATTTATGTTCATTGATATCAATAAAAAAAAACATTTACATTTATGAGAATCGAACCCACGTCCTGAGGGCTATGAGATCACAGTCCTAACCATTACGCCACGCTGCCTCATAAATTCGATTTTTTTATTATTCTTTTTTTCACTGCGTCTACAATATTTTGTGTCAATAACGCAGGGTAATCAATTTCTTAAAATTATCTCATAATTTAATGCAAGTTTTTCTTTTTTTATGGGACCAGTCTGTATCTTCGATTTTGGGTAAAAACCAGGTTTTAACTTTATTTTGCGACTATGAATATGGGCCAATATCTTTAGCTTTTTTTAATGTATACCTTCAGATTATATCAATTCGGTTACAATTTATGCAACAGATCCCAATCTTAAGTGATTTTTAGAAATGATTTATCCACAACTTTCGACGGTTATACTTCTTTCATAAATACAGAGTCATATGACGATATAAAAGAAGCCTAGAAAATAACGCTCATTAAGCAATTATCAAAAAAAAAAAGTATAACGTTATCGAGTACGTTCAACACCTTGAAGGGTTAAAAAATGTTAGTACAATTAAAAGTATAACAGCAGTAGTATTAAATATTTCAATCATTACCTTGCAAACGACGAAACAAAATGGAACTTTTATTCAGATTGATATTTCTCTTGCTCGTGATTCTCCCCCGTTTAGATAAAAGTAAGTATCGCTAAAGCGTATGTCGACCAATTATTGTCATAATAATGTGTACATTTTCAAAAATAGTGAGATTTTAATTTTGTTTTCTGTCGTAGCTGATAACTGAATAAATCTTAAGACCGTAATTAATGTCTTAATTTGGGATACAAAGTAACATTAGATACAACTTTGGCACTTAGTGCTAGATATTATGAGTGTCAAATCTATATAGTTTTTACTTTCATTACTTGTACATATGTAACTATTTTTATTTTCAGTCAATGCAGCTTTTCGTATCGTTGGTGGAATTAGTTTGGCTGATAATGATTATATACCATACCAAGTATCCATACAATTATTAAAAACTAATGATGAGATAGAACATTTTTGCGGCGGTTCGATTATATCACCGAGAAGCATTTTAACTGCGGCACATTGTCTCCATGGTAAAAATCCAAATAATTTAAACGTTGTTGCTGGACTACATGACCTTAATGGTACCAACGGACAACGTTCAGAAGTGGTATCCTTTGAATTGCACAAGGATTATAAGGAATTTGAGAGCAATGACGTTGCCATCGCATATATTAACCCCCCCTTTAAGTTAGACGGCGTAAAAGTTGATAAAATTGATGTCAGCGATACACGGAGAATAGGAGGTGGTGTAAAACTAATACTTTCTGGCTGGGGTGCTACATCAACGAATGGAGACACTTATCCAATGAGATTACAAATATTGTCTTACAAATCGATCACAAATGAAGAGTGTAGAAAAACTATGAACACCCTCACGGATGCAGAAATGTGTGCAATAGTGAGAGCCAGAGGCTCATGTGGTGTAAGTTTGTAACTTCCAGTTTTTTTGAACAAAAAAAAAATGTTTTAAACAAAAAAATCTTTTTAAAGGGTGATTCCGGTGGTCCATTAGTTTTGAAAGACGGTAAGACTTTTCGTCAAGTTGGCATCGTTTCGTATGGTACATTGCTGTGCGCCAGCGAATATCCTGATGTTTATACGCGTGTGTCATCATATGTAGACTGGATTAAAAAACGAAAATCTTAATTACAAAATGCTAATGTGAAATGTACTTTTCGCAAATGAAATAATACATGATATGCAATTTAGTTCAACGAGTTGTCTTCCATACAGTTTCATATTTCTGGATCACTTAACCTCTATAATTTCCAAAATAATTTGTTTGCTTTCCTTAAAAGAGAAAAAATAGTTTTGTAGCATCAGCTACACTTTAGCCAAAAAACTATGAACATAATAATTGAGCGCAAAACAACAAAGTGAAGCTTATAAAGATGAGATGTGATAGGTGTGATGCTTATGTATTTTCTTTCAACTGGACGCTATATTCATCCAAAATTTCGTTTACTTTTAAGAGCCATTAATGAATATAAAATCTGGTTTGTTTCTTATTATACCCTATACACATAATTGTAGCGCATAGAAGGGCACATGTCAAATATAGAAAAGTAGAGTGAGATGTATGGCAAATGTGAGCCACCTTTTTATTTCACATATTAATGATCTTGAATGATCTTTCAATGAAATAGTTACGAGAACAGCTGATTGTCAATTTTATTGAAGAGTATTTGCTTATATATTTCAGTGTAGATGTATTTTTTGCCTATATTCAGCATGGGGCTTAAAATAATTTTCTTAAAATTTGAGCTTCCTGCTCAAACCTGTAAACGGCGCGAACAGAGTTTGTATTCGATTTCGTTGAAGTTTTACTAAAAACCAACTTACTAAGACGTAGCAAAAGTCTGCCTCAGGTGCCAAGATATAGCATTTTAGGCATTATAGTAGTTTTCTGGAAGGTGCCACCCACTGTTGTCAAACTACGTCCACATTTTTCATGTGGCTGAAAATGCGGACAAAATACACAAGAAGGGGTTTTTTTTACATATATTATATTGTAATATGGTATATAGAAATTTAATTGCATAAGGCATTGACATAACGAATTTAATTGGCAACAAATTATTGCATCAACCAATACGGAAAGGTCGCAAATTGTTTTTGGACACCACAAGAGAAAGTGCGAGGCACTCCAAGAGAACAACTTCGGACTATTTTTCGAAAAAATAATCTTTGCACCAATCGATCCAGATACCTTGGAAATGAGTTTCGATCATCATTTCAGATTTCAAATTGTACCCCGATGTGTCCGATTTTTGGCCGTTCGACATCCATTGATGTTAAAAAGAAATCGATAATGGGCAGCCTTTGGTGATAGTCAAAATTCATATAGCACCATCCTTCGATTCGGAATTCCAAAACGCCATTTTTTCAATATGGCGGCGCGAGCGTCAACAATACGAGGTGGCAAAGTTGAAATTCGGAAAGAGCACTTCAAAATCTATAAAATTACTCATTTTCAAAACTACCGGGAATCTTTCCAGGCAACGTCTTTTCTTAAAACCAAATGACTGTACTAAAAAATGTTTCTCAAAATATTTACAACATAACATATTTTTTGAAGTGAAACTTCTTAAACACGAGTGGGATTTGAAATTAGGTGTGTGTAATGAAACTCAAAAAACGACACTATTTTTTTAGCCGTACATTTGAAAAGTTTTAACTTCGAAGGTAATGCTTAGTTGACGAGAATAGTTACTGCAGTAAATTCTATGTCAAATTAAAGTACTTACAGGGCAGAGTGCCGGAAAGTTATCGCCATCAAGATCGGTCAACCAAAAGCGTGGAAAGATTTCCTATTTTTTAAAATTTTTTTAAAAGCATCACACTGATCAACTGCAAAAGCCTTGTCATAGCGAAGAGAAAAAATCTACATACAGCTCTCTCTCTGTCTCTCTAATTGTTACTGTGTGTGTGCATAATGTATGTAAGTATTTCCCTTCAGTGGAGCTTGATATTTGATGAGAAAGATCAAAAGAAAAACAACTTTCGTGTTATGTTCTTGTAGTCTGGAAACTTTTATTTTGTGATGCATATTTTTCAATTCTAGAAACTTATCTTTCAAATATGAATTCGAGCTGTTTGGCACGAAGTGTCGTCCTGTTGGAACCAAATGTTGTTCATATCCATATCATACAATTTGGGAAAAAATATCATCGATCGGTAGCGCTCTCCGATGAAGGTGATGGCAAAGCCATTGTCTTGTTCGAAGAAGTACGGACCGATAATGCTGCCGGCCCACAATCTACGGCAATCAGAGACTTTCTCCGAATGCATTGCCATTTGATGGATCTCATGTGGATTGGTGCCGTACCAAATCTGGCAATATTGATTTTTGACATACTCATTCATATAAAAATAAGCCAGACATTGCCACGGTTTTAGTGACTAAAATATAAAAAACACAAACCTAAACAGCAGATAAAACAACACGGTCGCCATTAAATGTCAAAATGTCCCTATTAAAAACGCTTTATAGGTAATATGTATTTAGGATTAAAAATTTAGATAAGGGGAACTTTTGTAACAAGAAACAGGCTACGAGTTCAACGTAGTCAGAACAGCTAATACTTACATATGAGCAGTTTCATTTTTCAGTTTTGTTCAAATTTTGGGATATTGAAGTACATTGTATAAAACTACGATCCCTAAATTTTTGGTCCTTCAAATGTCTCTGGTGCAAAGATATGAATTTTTAAAACTCAAAAATTTACGTTTTTTGCCCTATATTCGAATATCTGTATCTTGGGAACTTTAGCTCCAAATTCAACGTTATATGTCTAATTTTTTTGGTATTTATTCAGCTTTTTGATAAAAAAAAGTTTAACATACTCTCGCGTTTGGAAAATTATTTGCCATCTCATTTCTCAGAATCATCGAATCAGATAAACATCCCTTTTTGAAAGTGATGCCAAGTAGTCAAATTTCGATAAAATCGCTTTTACTTGAGCTAATTTTTTCGTCTTTTTCAGCCCTTCAAATAGCGACCTATAAAGTTAAAAAATTCGTCAAGGAACCCGAGAAATAGCAAATTTAATATGGTAATTTTTTCGAAATTCTCATTTTTATATTTTCAACTGGCTATATCTCCGTTCTACCTAAATTTTTTTGGACGCAACTCGACTTAAAATTTGTGTTTTATAACCCCAAAGTGGATCCAGAAATATGGAGATTGGAAAAGACTCTCCGGCTGCGCTATCGAGCTCCAAAAAGCGCCTGTTTTTGCAAATTTTTACCGCGAATTTCGAACCCAAAATTGTCTTTACGGTCTCTGACGCACACCGACATACGTGCAGACATTCAGAGATACATCTACACACACAAATACATACATTCAAGCACACTCGAACAGTTATACGCACCACTTGGGCGTTTTTTCATGGTTCTAGAGTCCCGTTTTTTAAATTAACTAGAGTTCGCTCAGTGGTTGAAATTCAACCATTAAAAATGCTTTTGGTAAAAAAAAACTGATTTAAAAATAGTTATTTTTTGTCATCCCCTTTAAAAATAAAAATCATCCTATATCTATCCCTTCTAGAGTTCAATATATGTAAATACATGGTGTGTCTTCACACGAAATTTGATCAAAGTCAGTCAATTAGCTTAGCTAAGAAAATATATTCTCCTGTTAAGAGCGTGACACCATTCACATAAAAACTAGAGCTTCAATCTATCTCCATACCAAATTTCATCAAAATCGGTCCATAAGTTAAATTGTGAAAACATATTTTCGTATTGAAGAGGTGGTACCCTCCACTTTAAAACATATACGTTTCCTCAGGGTTCAGGCACCTTCCACTTTAAAACATATACGTTTTCTCAGGGTTCAATCTATTTATGTATCAAATTTCATCTAAATCGGTCCATTATTTCAGCAGTAGAACGTTTTTACCTGTTAGGGGTGCGGTACTGCCCGCTCAAAACAAATATCTTTAATCAAGATTCAAACTATCTACTAAACTATCCCAGTTTTCACTGCTAAGCTAATGAGCTGATTTTGATGCAATTTGGTACAGAGATAGATTGAACCCTCAGAAAAGCTTTTTGTTTTAAAAAGGGACGGTACCAACCCCCAGTAGGAAAATATGTTTTCACATCTAAGCTAATGAAAGACTTTGATGAAATTTGGCGTGGAGATAGATTGCATCCTAAGGAAGAGAAAGAGGTAGGGAGAAAGCAACATGATACCATGATTTTAATTTTTGAAAGAATTGACACAAAAAGCTCTTTCCAGCCTAGTTTTTTGTAACTAAAAAATAGTTTTTAATACTTTTATGCAAGCTTCATTAGAACATGCCTTTATGATTTGAGCTTAGTCGATCTTCCACACAATCGAAAATAGAGTTGAGATATACAACAGCTTCTTACTCTTTGTTTGTGAGAGAGTGAGGATTATCTTTATATAACTAGGCAGTTGCAAAACGGCTCCATCCTTTTTTAACTGCCATAACACAACATAATCGCTTAATTTTTTTTTTTTTTTGATGAAAAGGTTATGAAGAGGAGCAGTGCAGAATGTGATTTTTTTAATAGCAAGTTAAATAAGTGGACTGATGTTGATGAAATCTGGTTTGGAGATAGATTGTACCCTAAGAAAAGGTAATAAAATTTTCAAGTTCTTAAAGGAGGCATGGCATCGCCCCCAATAGGAATAAACGGTATCACGGCTGTGCCACTACACCGATTTGATGAAATTTGGTATGTAGATAGTTTGAATCTTGATTAAAGATATTTGTTTTGAGCGGGCAGTACCGCACCCCTAACAGGTAAAAACGTTCTACTGCTGAAATAATGGACCGATTTAGATGAAATTTGATACATAAATAGATTGAACCCTGAGAAAACGTATATGTTTTAAAGTGGAAGGTGCCTGAACCCTGAGGAAACGTATATGTTTTAAAGTGGAGGGTACCACCTCTTCAATACGAAAATATGTTTTCACAATTTAACTTATGGACCGATTTTGATGAAATTTGGTATAGAGATAGATTGAAGCTCTAATTTTTATGTGAATGGTGTCACGCTCTTAACAGGAGAATATATTTTCTTAGCTAAGCTAATTGACTGACTTTGATCAAATTTCGTGTGAAGACACACCATGTATTTACATATATTGAACTCTAGAAGGGATAGATATAGGATGATTTTTATTTTAAAAGGGGATGACAAAAAATAGCTATTTTTAAATCAGTTTTTTAATAGCAAAAGCATTTTTAATGGTTGAATTTCAACCACTGAGCGAACTCTAGTTAATTTAAAAAACAAGACTCTAGAACCTTGAAAAAACGCCCAAGTGGTGCGTATAACTGTTCGAGTGTGCTTGAATGTATGTATTTGTGTGTGTAGATCTATCTCTGAATGTCTGCACGTATGTCGGTGTGCGTCAGAGACCGTAAAGACGATTTTGGGTTTGAAATTCGCGGTAAAAATTTGCAAAAACAGGCACTTTTGGGAGCTCGATAGCGCAGCCGGAGAGTCTTCCCCAAACTCCATCCTTCTGTATCCACTTTGGGGTCATAAAACACAAATTTTAAGTCGAGTTGCGTCCAAAAATGTAAAAGTTGAAAATGTAAAAACAGGAATTTCGAAAAAAATTACCATATTAAAATTGCTGTATCTCGGGTTTCTTCACAAATTTTTTAACTTTATAGATCGTTTTTTGAAGAACTGAAAAAGACGCAAAAAATGACCTCAAGTAAAAGTGATTTTATTAAAATTTGGCTACTTGTCGTCACTTTCAAAAAGGGATGTTTATCTGTTCGATGATTCTGAGAAATGAGATGGAAAACAATTTTCCAAATGCGGGAGTATTATGAACTCGATTTTAACTCCAAAAAAAATGAGACATATGACGTTGAATTTGGAGCTAAAGTTCCTGAGATACAGATATTCGAATATAGGCCAAAAAACGTCAATTTTTAGTTTTAAAAATTTATATCTTTGCTCCAGGGGCATTTGAAGAACCAAAAACTTAGGGATCATAGTTTCTTATAATGTACTTCAATATCCCAAAATTTGAAGAAAATCAAAGAATCCACTACGGACGGTTCTGCCGAAAAGTAATGAAACTGCTCATATATATTTTTTTTATATATATAATTTTTACGTCATTCAACGCAGAATAAATCAAAGTTTTATTTAAAAAAAAAAAAAAAAATTTTAAATATGGGTTTTAAAAAAAAAATGCAAAAATATTTTTCAATTCGCAAAATTTTTGAGAAAAATTTTCTTTTTTCAAAAACAGTATTTTTTTTCGAAAAGTACAAGTAAAAAGCTAAAAATATAAAAACAAAAAAATTATCCAGAAATGCATTTTTCAAAAAAAATTCAAATATTCATTTCAATTTTCAAAATCTTAGCTCTTTAATTTTTTTTAAAATTAAAAAAAAATATAAATAATTTTTTCCCCATAGAAATTTTTACGGCATTAAGCGCAGAATAAATCAAAGTTTTTTTTAAAAATAAAAAAAAAATTTTTAAAAAATGGTTTTTTTAAAAAAAATGCAAAAATAATTTTAAATTCGCAAAATTTTTGCGAAAAAATTTTTTTTTCAAAAACAATATTTTTTTTTCGAAAAGTACAAGGAAAAACCTAAAATCGTAGGTATACCAATTATTAATTTATAGAGTTTGCTGTAAGCTATGAGTTTTCGAAAAAAACACTTTTTCTGAAAAAGTACGAAAATCGTGAATTTCATACCCGCGTATCTCAAAAACAAATAATACTAGGGCAAATTCCTGAACGCAGTTCTATTGCTGGACACCGATATTACAATAATGCCAAATTTCAGCCAAATCGGAGCCAAAAAATTTTTTCGCTGGCGTTTTCGCGTGTTTTACCCCATATACAATTTTAGCTCAGATACGATTAGTTGATAGATACTTTAAAGCGTTACATATCGTGCAAAAGGTTTTCAAAAAACGAAAGGCAGAAATTTCGAAATAAGTACTTTGATTCGATACCAATATACAGTAATCCCGCGGTAAAAGTTTCGTAGCAGCGCGTACGTATTTCTTCATTTCTCTTTTTATATTTTTTCGCACTATTTTTCATGCAATATATGTACAATATACATTGTATAAGCACATAAAATTTGGTGAATCCTCTTGAATTGTGTGATGTGGGTTGTAATTTTTATTATTTAATACATAATTCACATTTTGTTTTCGAAACTCTTCATGTAAAGACCAGTAAAGACAGCAGTGAAAATGTAATGATGTAAAGTTTTTGTTTTGTCATACATACATATGTACATATGTAGGTATGTATTTTTATAAATGAATTTATAATTTTTATTTATTTTTGTTTATGTTTTACGTTTATTTATGTATAATACAACTAGTCACTTAATAAAGACTTAATTTGAACTATGAACCCACATAAAATTAAGTTTTTTATAAGAAATTTAGGATTTGGAACGTTATCCCAAAAGTGGGTTCACAGTGCGCAGTTTCGGCCTGCGCGCTGTTTTTTCAGAACGTAACTACCGCGTAGTGTGAGGGATTACTGTACTTGGTATCGAGATTTTAACGTTTGATATTTTTGATTGCCATAAATTTCGGAGTGGGATGGCAGAAAATTCTAAAATGACAATCAAATAGAGACGGCGGCATCTAATTTATATATGCATTAGCACACGAGTGAGTTTTCGCAAAGCGTGTCGAGTTCTAATGCTTCCTCCGTCTTTATTTGCTTGTCATTTACTTATTTCTTACTATCCATTGGAAAGCGAAAAGTTAAAATTTTTAACTCAGGACTGAATAAAATATTATTCATAACTTCATTACCTTGAACAGTGATTGCAATTAGTTTTAATTTGATTTGCTCGTTATAATAAACTTCTTGATTAGTGAGCGTACTGAATTGTTCCGAGATCTTGTAGGCTTAAATTCATTAGTTCCACATGCAGGTGTGAAATGTTGGACTATATGACTTTACTGAATTAATTGGCTGAAAAAAATAACAAGGTATGTTTAAGTTCGAAAACTTTGAAAATATTTATTTACGTAAGCTATGCATTTACGACCTTCATATGTATGTAGGTCTTTTAGAAGTTACACAGTCAGACAAAAAAACTTTGACATAACTCAAAGAAAGTGATAGAAATTTGAGAAATTTGATTTACAATAAAATGTAATATAAACTTATCTCTAATATTTATATTGTTAAACTTTTTACTAAAATTGATTATTATAAATATTATTAAAAACTAAAATTAAAGATCTTAAAGTGTAATTAAGTAGATATAAAAAAAATTGTTCAAATGAATTTGAATATGATTTTGGGCATATTAGCGCCGCGACTCGCCGTAATACAGCCTCCGTGGGCGCATCTCGGCAATAATATGTTGGACGTTGGCTCCCAAATGGTCTAACGCCGCTGCCTTATCCTTGCTAAGTAATGATATTTTTCCAAAAAAATATTTCAGACTCGTCAAATCGCACTATCTTAGCGGTTTTAATTGCTTTCATCATTAAGCAAATTTTTTGCTAAATTTTCAATTTGCGGACTTGCAAATTAATTGTTTGCCGATTTCAATACTTAGCTGTTGCTGCTTGATTATGACATTTTTTTGCAAAACGTCTTATCTTTGTGAAGGCGAAAGTTGTACAAAAGCAACGAAAGCATCCCAATTAATCTTTGTTTATTTTTCATTCGATTGTTTTTTATCTTTTATTACGTATATTTTATAGTAAAAATAGGAAAACAATTAAATAAAATAAATTTTTGAATTATATTTAATAAAAATTGTGTAACATTAACTAGTAGAACGGCAACACTTAGCAGTTCGTGTAGACTTGAAGAACAGTTCTTCATCTTCTACACTATATGGTGAAAATGGCTATAAAAGCAACAGCTCACCACGATCGGATCGGTGATCTCACCACACGAACAACTAGAAAGCCGTTAGCAGGGCTGTCGTTTTGGAATTTTTGACCGCAGTGAAAATTCCGAAAAGTTGAGGAAAAATGAAGTGTTCGCAGTGGTTCTAAAACAAAAGTGCAGTGAATTTTGCAGTGTTATAAGAAAAAGATACATTCTACAATATTTTTAAAATCACATAAAAAAAAAACTCTTTTTCGGTACATTTTTAATAAAATGTAATCAATAGTTAAAATTAAACAAATAACATTGTCATTTTGTGCCTTCATAGCATAAAGCAGTACATTTTATAAAAAAAGATAATAATAAAAGTTTATATATTCTATGTACTGTGTACATCAAAATAAACTAAAAAAAATTAGCGGCCAAGTATTCCATAGGGACAACATAAAAAGAATTGAGAAAATCTTAGAGTAAAACAGTTTTCCAAAACACACAACAAAAAGATTAAAAGACAATTTTTATAAAGATAAGGGACCAAGACAGGAAAGGGGTACAGTCATATATAAATGGCTGACATATATTCCAGGTTTGACACAGAGATTCGATAAATTAAGTGCTTTTAAGGACATAAAAATTACTAATAAGACAGATAATAAGGTAGGACAATTTTACAGCAATATCAAAACTTGACAAATCCTGCCTTATTTACAAAATTATTTGTGACGGAGACGGGTCCAATGTCTGCCAGAAGGTATATGTTGGTACTATAAAAAACAAATTAAGGACAAGACTCTCAGGACACAGATCGGACCAAAAAAAAAGAAATGGACAAGCCCCTAAGACAGCCCTTTGAGCCCACTGTGCTGAGCTTGGACATTTTCCTAATTTTGACGCTGTGGAGATCTTACAAGAAGACAATAATCATGAGAAGAGATTCATATTAGAGATGCTCCACATTATTAACACCCCCACTGACAAGAGAATAAATTTCAAGAGCGACACAGAAAATTGTGCTCATATATACAGACATTTAATTGACAATTAGGTTAATTTAAGTTTGGCTTTTCTATAATTTTAACGTAAGTTTTGTTTTGTTAATTTATTCAATTGTGTATTGTTTTAATTATTATTTCTTAGTCACCCCTGAAGATAAGGAAGGATCTTCCTCGAAATATTGGGAAAAATTATAAATAAAACACTGACCTAAAGCCAGAAAAAGTGTTTTTATTTAAAAAAAAAATATAAAAATACGATTTATGTACGACTATTTTCTGTAATTTGCTAGTAATTGTTTTGATGGCACCCAATTTTTAAAATCTTCATTAGGAAACGTTCCTTTAATGAGCATGATCGAATTAACCGTCTCCACTTTTAAACCATTCTAAGTTTAATTTTTTATTTGATTTGTAAGTGAAAAAATGCGGTCTTTGGATGCGCTACTGTGAGGTAGGCATAATAGTGCGCCATCAAATTTCTGTAAACCAGGATACATGTAATAGTTTCACCTATGGCTTTTTTTAATGAAATATAGCGAGCCAAAATTCTTCCAAATTTTTTTCTTCTGGCTTCGACATCATCTATGTCATCATGATTTATCAGATTAGGAAAAAGCAGAATCAGTGTCAACAAGCTTACGAAACCGGACTTTCAGATTGAAACGCTTTTAAAGCAGTATCTTTAAAATTAATTATTTTTAGCACTTGTTTGCATAAAATCATATAAAATTGTTGACATTTCTTTTTGATTTCTGTAGCTTCTTTCTCACTTAACAAACCATCGTGAATGAATGTTTTAGCTCTCGGGCCAAGGTATACATCCCTCAATGGCTTATAAATGGAAATGGCTTATGACTGAACATTTTTTGCTAGATTACTTTTGCGACACTTTTTTCTGAAAGTGCAGTGTTTTCAAAAAAGATGCAGTGTTGCAGTGTCATACTTTAAATCGGAGTGAAAAACTGCGATTGAAGTGACAGCGTCAGCCCTGGCCGTTAGTCAAGTTAGCAGTACTCACAGGAAGTTGCTAGACGTGACGTAAATTGTGCAGCTCCGGCGATTGAATGATCAGAATAACCCACAGAATCTGTAGGATCTGTCGGCGTCGGTGCAACACCGAAATCCGTGCGACAGTGAAAAAGCTGAGCGGTAGTTTAAGTAGTTACTGCGAAATCTGTGCGGGCGTACGTCTGCGGAAATTCGATGGACATTGCCGCTCAAAGAAACCAAATCACGGAAAATATTGCTATCGCGAGTAGATTAAGTCGCTAAGTTTCCCACTCGTTGTTTATACAAGTATTCGTTTGATGTTTTTTTTTTTTTGCTTATTTTTGCCAACAAATAAAACAACAATACAACAATACAAACAATAAAACAACACTGTTTTATTTTCTAAAGCTATTTTTGTTCACTCAGTTTGCAATCTGCAAAATTATAAATTTTTGTAGCCGAACCTTGGACAGCGACGAGTTAAAACCTCGGCGCAAAGTTCGTTACAATATCGCCTGAGCAGTGCCTCTGGATAACAACACTCTTTAAAAAAAAAAATAATAAAATGAAATGTGTGTAATGGCGAATTATCCGTCCAAAAGTGCAGAACGAGCTTAAAATTAAGCTTTGTGTTCTAAAATTACCAATGGGTCATTCCATCTAAAATTTGCTATTTTTACCCTGACGTGTTTTAAATTGGCTGAAAATTTTTGAGTGGTTAAGGCATTATCTAATATATAGAAACACATTATATCAAACTTTTTCGACCATTAGTTTTGAAAAAAAAAATTAATTTCTTACCTCTGTTCAGAGCCACTTGTAAATAACATAAAAATTTGAATGATGAATATTAACAAACAAACACAATTCAAGTTAGCTTTCATATTATTTTTAGATAGCTGTGTACTAGTGGATATCACAAAAATTGCAAGTTTGGAAAAATTATATATACACTGAAAGAAAAAAAAATTTACGTTTCAGGAAAACATCGATTTCTCAAATACTCCAAAATCGATTTCAGTTTTTTTAGGCTCAAAATGTTCAGAACATATAGGAGTACCATCCTTTAAGCTTCCGTTTATGTTTCTGCACCCAATTTGATTTGACTAGCATTTTAGTGAAGATTTATGAAACTTAAAAATAAAATTGGGGTATGATATTGGTATTGATACTTGTGTTAATTTTTCGAGGTTTTTTTGTAATTTTTATAATTTTTTCAGACTTTCGAAATCTTCAGCTTTTTTCAGTTTTTATAAGTTTTTATATTTTTTTAAGTTTTCTATTTTTTTTGAAGTTTCAAAAATTTAAGAATTATTAATAATTTTAAAAATAGAAAAATTTCAAAAACTGGCATAAATTGAAAATAGTTGAGTTTTTCATTTTAAGCCAATTTTTTCATTTTTAAAATTTTTAACATTTCTTAAATTTTTGAAATTTTCAAAAAAAAATGGAAAACTTAAAAAAATTGAAAAACTTTTAGAAATTGAAAAAAGCTGAAGATTTCGAAAGTTTGAAAATATTATATAAATTACAAAAAAATATCGAAAAATTAACAAAAGTATCAATGGAAGATCCAAATTTTATTTTTAAGTTTCATCAATCTTTACTAAAATGCTTGTCAAATCAAATAGGGTACAAAACCATAAATGAAACTTTCAGCATGGGTTGTTTCTGGGACAACGCTTACTCCGTACTTCAAATCTGCTGGAAGCCTTAAGTCCGTACCAAAAATGGCTTTTGCTGGCGTGACTGTAGTAGTATCGTGTATTGACGACCGATAAGCCATCAGAAACATTGGCAGATGCTCATCCCAATTTTTTTTCTTTTATCGACAACCTTTACGGTTGAACCTTTCAACCATGCCATTGGACTGTGGTTGCAAAGCTGTGGTACGTGTCTTCTGTATTCCAAGCATGTAACAAACCTCCTTAAAAAGTGTCGACTCAAAGTTTCGTGCTTGGTCGGAATGCAACTCAAATGGAGCTCCATATCTGCAAATCCAATTTTTGATGAAAATGTCTGCCACTGTTTTTGCTTCTTGATTGGGAATGGGATATTCTTCTGGCCACTTACTGAAGTAATCAATTACCACAAGGATGTACTTATTTCCTGCATTGCTGATTGGAAAAGGTCCCGCTATATCCATGGCTATCCTCTCAAAGGGAGCTCAAACGTTATATTGATGCATTTTTCCCCGAGTGCGTTGCCTTGGTCCTTTAGCAATTGCACATTGGTCACAACGGCGGATCCAATCAGCAACTGATTCTTGGCATCCTACCCAATAAAACTGTTTCTTTATTTTCTCTGTGGTTTTCGATATGTCCAGATGTCCACCACTCGATCCATTGTGATAATCCTCGATAATTTCCTTAAATTTGGCCTTTGGAATAACCAGCAGTTTTGAACGAGTTTTATAATCCTCGCTTTCCCAGATTCGGTAGAGACAACCATCATGCAACTCCAAACTTTGCCATTGCGCCCAGTATGCTTTACAGATTTGGCTTTCACTTGAGATTTCTTGCCACGCCGGTTTCCTACCCAGCTCTTTATACTTAATTATAGTTGCCAAATCTGAATCACTGCGTTGGTCCCGTTTTACCTACTCTTTTGTCCAATTTTCTTCAGACAAATCGTTCAAAAGGCGCACATCAATTATTCCAGCTTTATTTTCCGTTAGTGAACAATGACCGCATTCTATTTTACATGGACGACGGGAAAGTGCATCCGCATTTCCATGCTGGCTTCCTTTGCGATGTTCTATGGAGAAATCATAGCTCTGCAAGCGTTCTATCCACCGTGCGATTTGACCTTCAAGATCCTTGAATTGAAGTAGCCACCTTAATGCCGCATGGTCTGTCCTCAGGAGAAAGTGCTGTCCATAAAAGTACTTATGATAGTGTTTCACGCATTCCATTACTGCCAGTAACTCTCTCCGAGTTACGCAATAATTCCTCTCAGGTTTCGACAGAATTTTGCTGAAATATGCGACAACTTTTTCTTGTCCATTGATAATTTGGGACAAAACTCCTCCAATACCATGGCCACTCGCATCGGTGTCCAATACAAATTCTTTGCCGGGTATTGGGTACGCAAGTATTGGCGCTGTAGACAGTAATTCTTTCAGCTTTTGGAATGCAGTTTCCTGTGCACCACTCCATTCGAATTTCCGATTTTTATGAGTCAGCTCATGTAGACTGCCTGCAACATTTGCGAAACCAGGAACAAAGCGTCTGTAATAAGTGCATAGACCCAGAAAACTTCGCAACTCATGAAGATTAGATGGTCGTGGCCAATTTTTCACAGCTTTTATTTTATTTTTATCTGTGTGTATTCCTTCTGACGTAACCTTGTGCCCCAGATATTTGACTTCACGCTGGAAAAGTGAGCACTTTTTCGCACTTAATTTTAGTCCAGCTGCCTCCAAGCGCTCAAACACTTCCTCCAGATTTTTCAAATGTTCATCAAAATATTTTCCCATGATGATTATGTCATCGAGATACACTAGACAAGTCTTCCAATGTAGTCTTTTGAGAACTCGTTCCATTAACCGCTCAACCGTAGCTGGAGCGTTACAAAGACCAAACGGCATGACGTTGAACTGCCATAGACCATTCCCAATATTAAAGGCAGTTTTCTCCTTGTCTTTTTCATCTATTTCCACCTGCCAATATCCACTTTGTAAGTTCAGGGTGGAAAACCATGTTGCTCCAGATAACGTATCCAGTGTATCATCGATTCTGGGTATAGGATAGCTGTCTTTTTTGGTAAAGTCATTCAATTTTCTGTAATCCACACAGAATCGCATACTTCCGTCCTTTATGAAAGTTATCACTCTATATTTTTATATTTTCCAATAAATTTATTTTACGTTTTTAATGTCTTGAATATATGTTCAGGAAAAACTTGTGTTTTCTTTAGAAACTAAACGTAGAGTGTTTCAAAAGTCATTGCGACCGAATATTGCTTTGCGATTAATATTTTACAGTTATTTTATCAAAACACATACAGTTAAGACAATTCTCCATTTAACAAGTTCCGGAGAAGTTATATAATTTCTCTTTGTAATCTTTTTTGTTTCAGGTAGATCAACACTTCCAATGCGACCAATTCTTCTGGTTCTCTGGTCCAAGGGAAATGGTTGTTCAATGATAGGAACTTTCCTTTCTTTTGGACAATTGCATGAAGAAAAAGAAATGTATTTACAAGCAGCGATGTCAAATAATTCTGCGGCAGAAGAGACAAAGTAGTCTCTTTTAGAGCGCAAACCTATTTGGTTCCTTAAAAACATTTGTTTAAGTGTCAGAAATTTCTTATGGTATGTGGTGAGCATTTGTAGAACTCTGGTGTGTGAGACTATCGGAATAGATGACTTTTTGAAATTATGTTCAACCTTTTTTGCAACTATTTCTGAAACCTCTTTACTCCTAGGTTCATGGCTGTCGCCTCGGAGTCGCCCTATACGAAATCTTTCAAACTGATAACACAAAAGAACATCTTGGAAACTGGGTAGCTGGGACTCAGTGAGATCGTACGGATATATGCCAATCACAGGACATTTCTGTCTAAATTTGCCTCAGTTAGGTCAGCCATAACTAATCTCAGTGTCCTTATCAAGTACTGCATAAATTCATTTGAGGATAGCTGTCAAGTTGATGTTATCTACTCGGATATCTCTAAGGCTTTTTTCACATAATCCATTGATTTCAAAACATGCCAGTTTTGGTTTCCATTCAGTTTTTCTTTCATGGCTAATTTCATATACTTCCAATAGATTATCTTTTGTTGAAATTGGAAATGCTAAGTCCAACATTTTTGCAATAACCTCCAGCGTACCACAAGGTAGTATCCTTGGCCCTTTACTTTTCATTATCTTTATTAATGACATCTCTTCCTGTTTTTCTTCAGCTCGCTTCTTACTATATGCTGATGACTTAAAAGTTTTTTATAAAGTCAAAGATATTTCAGATTCTAATACTCTTCAGTGGAATTGAATAATGTATGTGCTTGGTTCAGAGCGAATAATTTATCTTTAAATCTTCGTAAATGTTTTCATGTAACTTTTTCGAAATGCAGTACGCCAATTTTGTGCACATCTTGTTTTGATAATATGCCCTTAAAAAACATTGATGAAATGCGTGATCTTGGAGTTTATTTTGACTCTCATTCTTGTCTCAATAGT
Source organism: Tricholauxania praeusta (assembly GCA_949775025.1). Classification (NCBI taxonomy): domain Eukaryota; kingdom Metazoa; phylum Arthropoda; class Insecta; order Diptera; family Lauxaniidae; genus Tricholauxania; species Tricholauxania praeusta. The sequence goes on from OX459029.1 coordinate 122,584,842, forward strand.
CATATAAATCGTATTTTACCAAAAGCATATTCGCTCTTTGCGTTTGTTAAACGTAATTGTTCTACTTTGAAACAACTATATACATCTTTCGTAAGGTCCAATTCAGAGTATGCATCCTTCATTTGGAATCCATATTATGGCTTACACATTGATCGTATTGAGCGTATTCAGAAGAAATTCGTAAAATTTGCTTTGCAATTGATTCCTTTTACTGAGCCCATTCCTTCTTACAAAACACGCTGCATGCTTATTAATTTGGATTTGCTCGAAAATAGACGACTTGTGCATAGTATGATGCTTATTTATGATATTATTAATGGAAATATTGTTTGCTCGGATCTTCTTGAATTGATTTTATTTAATATTCCATCGCGAACTTTAAGATCATCAGACTTTTAAGATTATTACACTAAAGTTAAATTATTAGACTTAAGTTTATTTAAGATCATTTTAGCCTACAATTTTGTTCTAGTCTGTAAGGAATTTAATTTAATAGGCAAATACATTACATTACAAATTTAAATTTAGATACAGACATGTTGAGTTTTGTGTTCTGTTGAGAGAATGTAAGTGATAGCACTCGGCAGAATCAACGACAATAGTCAAGGAACTCGATGAAAAAATATTTGTGTGGAGACCTGTCCGAACGTGTCTTATGGCGAATGGAGAATACACGACGGAGCAAGCTGGTGGCGGCCGGCGCGCGGCGGCAGTCTAGTCTAGTGGCGGGAAGAGGAGAGGGGTGGGGGAAGAGCGAGACGCGACGAAGGGAACAGCCCGGCCGGTCCGAACCCGACGCATGCAGCATAGAACACATCTCCGCAGCGCCGGCGTCACTGTTGGCGCATTCAAGTAGAAGTGTGGCCGCAATCCGATTTTCACCTTGCGCTGTGGCGCGCCACCTTTTCGATTGTATCTCGGGAACGGTTCGACCTGCGGCCATGATCACAAATACTATTTCGGTAGCTAATGACGCTACAAACAACTTTTGTTTTATACATTTTGCCATGAGAGGCGTATTTCAGGCACTAGGTAAGCAATTTCACGATTTTATGCAAATATCCGAAATTTCAAGGCCTGAGTTGGGGTTGAAGATGCAGTCCGATCTCAAAACGAAAAATTGCATTAGAATCAAGAAGTATTAAGGCAACTTTTCCGCACTATTAGAAATCTCGAATCGAAAAAAGTCCTGAATCGACCCACCCTAGCCTGCATGTCAGTTGCTGGTACCGGAAATGTGGCTTTTATGGAAAATACCATGAGTGTGGATATGTGTCTTCAGGTTTTAAATGACATGTCTGTTTACTCGAAAATCTGGGCAAACAGACAAATTTACGGTCTTACCAATATAAAGACCCAAAACACAGAGCGGGCATGCTTCAATCCTGGTAAATAAGTAAGTTCCCGAATTAGTGTGATTGTAAATTTATGGACGATTTTAAAAAAAAGAGTTCGAAAATAAAACATTTCAAACAAAAAAGGTCTAAAAGAGGCACTTTAAATTGAATGTCCTAATATCCCGCCAGATACCACTAAAAAACTTGCTGCTTCGATGCAAACCACTTTTAAGCCGTAGTTGACCGAATAGGCTACCACAATAAATATAAAAAATACAAAATCATTATTTTTGACAATGAATGTATTTACAGTTTAACATATCTGCATACAATAAGCTGTGACTTGAAATTTAGTAGTATGTTTTGATTTTCTATGTTTAAAATGTCATTTAATATTTTTCAACAATAAAAAAAATTATTTTTTAACTAAACATTTTTTTCATATTCCATTTAATTTCAGAATTATAGAGCGCTGAAGTTAAAATTATGCAATGCATACAATAAGTTGTGAGCCACTGTAAGTGGCCCAAGCCATTCATGAATCTGAATCAATGTGAGTGTGAGCTTCATACGCTTTTATATTCATGACCCCAGAGCTACTACAAGCTCATGAACAGCATGTTATCTACTAGAGGTCTGCACGGATACCAAAAATTTACTCGTTTCAGTACTCGTTCACTTTTCTGTTCCTCCAATTACAAGTACACATTTCCTTTGAGTACCATAGCGTAAAGTAAAAAAAGTTGAATAAGCTTCGTGTATGTGTACGCACAACAAAACTGAAGGTAATGAATCGAACTGAATGACGCGCTAATTTATTCGATGAAAGTGAGGAAGAGAGAATTCATTTATGCACCAAGGCGTTGCCAGAAGATTTAAATGCGCAACTTTTTTATTTATTTATCTGAAAACTAAAATAAAACGAATGTCCGGGATTATATAAATTTTTTACCATCATTGTGTTTAAAATACTTTTTGGTAGTTTTATCTTTAGAATGATGCTAGAAAAATGACTATAACTACTGCCATATATTTACATTTACAAAGTCCAAAGTTTTTTTAGAATAATTTATTAATCACAACGATAAAACAAAAATGTTAGTTCAGTCCATATAAAAGAAATAACAAAATATATAAATAAACATAATTCATAAATAAATCACATACGCTTTTTGTAACGAAATATCTCAAAAACTATAGGAAATAGAATAAAAAACCCGGAATCTTTTTCGTTTAAAAGTACTTATATTACATCACTTTTTATCAAAAACGATTCAATGTTTTTCATGCTATTTTCCATAGTTTTTCTGATTTTTTCGTTTCAAAAAATGAGTGAAAAAGTAAAAAAAAGGTTTTAAAGGTTGATCAAACGCCCCCTAACTATTTGCTTAACCGAAAAAAAGTTAATTTTCTTTTTTCGGATGAACCAGTCCAGTCTCCAGATATCTTGCTCACCGCAAATTTTGAGGTCGTTCATGGCATTGCACTTTTCTAACTTATTGATAAATATTTTTGGACCAAAATTTCAGAGATAAGTCTTGAATAGTTATACTTTAATAATGTAAAAAAAATTTGGTCTAAGATGAAATGCAGCTTCAAAAAAAATTTAAAAAAATGTCTTTTTATTTTTCGAAAATCTCCCGAATGCCCTTAACAAATATTAAACAAAGATTTATATAGATTTTTGATATACATACATATATACATAAGTATATGCAAAAAGCTCAAGCTTCACAAAGAAACACTTTATGAATAAATTTATAAATCACTTTAAAAGTCGAATTTCACTGTACTTATCACATTTTAAAAATATTTACCAATGCTGGACCAAATTAAAAAAAAAAAAAATAATAAATAAATTAACAAAGTAACAAAGTGGCAACATTGCCAACAATATCAAAAGTTATAATAAAGGAGAAGCAAATAAAACATGTTGACTTTAATATAATATTTCACTTTGTGTACATATGTATAATCTTACATGGCTCATATTTGTTTTCAAAAACTGTTTTTATAATATAACATAAATTTATTTAGAAAACAAAGACCTCACTCGCCTGCACACATTAAATTTTCACTGATCCTCACTAAACATTCTTACGCATGTTAAAGTGCATTACTGCGTAGTACAAAATATCAAATGCGTAGTAATCGCGCAACTTGTTGTACTCGCAGCATACATGCATATTATCCGTACACATGACGCATTCATCTACGTACAGTTGGTTACGAGTAAGAAGAGAAACTTATAATGATGGTAACAGTAACACAAGCAAACGCTATGTATACGCATTCAAATCAATAAAATTGACTTCGGTAACAGTTTCGTAAGTTAACGATTATACTTATGCAGACCTCTATTATCTACGTATTCACTATAAGTCAGTTTTAGTATGATTCACGCTCACTATTGCTTGCAAAAGGAACAATCACGTCTCATATTTTTGGTAGTGGGTCAAAACCCGCAATGAGCTACTCAATGACGTTCTCTGATGTAGAGACAAAACAAAGTATCAGGAGCTTGGCAATATACATTTGTATGTACTATGAACGCTGCATGTGAAAAGAATACGTGAGTAATTATGGAGGTCTGCTTCAATTTTTTCTTGCCCTTCCACGATGCCCCGTTTTACGTTAGACATTTGATTTTCTGAAAACAACTTTGCTTCACAAAAAGATCACTCAAAAGCAGACCTTGAAACTTTTATACTTTTATTCAAAAAGTTTTCAAAATAAAAGTTTCTTAAAACTTTTTTGTTATAAAAGTTTTTATAAACTTTCTTCAAAAACTTTTATTGAATAAAAGTTTTTCCAAAAAACTTTTTCAAAAAGTTTTTACATAAAAGTTTTTTCAAAAAACTTTTATAAAAAACTTTTTCATAAGAGTTTTTCTGAAAAACTTTTAAAAAAAACTTTTATTAATAAAAGTTTTTTTTAAAAGTTTTTTTTGGCTTTTATTAATAAAAGTTTTTTTTAAAAGTTTTTTTTAACTTAGATTTTTAACAGTCACATGCAAAGAGTTTTTTTTTGACTTTTATTTTTCAAAAGGCGAAAATAAAAGTTTTTTTTGTATGAAAGAACGAGGAAAATTCAAAAATAATATCTTGGATCACTAAGCAAAAAATTTCAAAGGAGAAAACTTAGGATTATTGATAATAAAGTCCAAAGGAAAATACTTAAGATGTTTCTGAAAAGAAAGAAATTTATGATAATTATGCACTTATGATTTTTAAAAAAATTGTGCTTAACGCATCAATGGGAAAAGGCCGAAAATGGATTTTGGGAGTACAGGGGAGGTTCCTGACCCTCCAAAGAGGTGTTTTGGACCCATTTTTCGAAAAAAATTTTATTTCACGAATCGATGGGAAAAGGCCGAAAATGGATTTTGGAAGTGACAAGTGAGATCCCCGACCCTCCTAAATGGGATTTTTGGACCCATTTTTCGAAAAAAAATTTATTGCACGAATTGATGGGAAAAGGCCAAAAATGGATTTTGGAGGTGACAAGTGAGGTCCCCGACCCTCCTAAATGGGTTTTTGGACCCATTTTTCGAAAAAAATTTTATTGCACGAATCGATGGGAAAAGGCCGAAAATGGATTTTGGAAGTGACAAGTGAGGTCCCCGACCTTTCTAAATGGGATTTTTGGACCAATTTTTCGAAAAAAATTTTATTGCACGAATCGATGGGAAAAGGCCGAAAATGGATTTTGGAAGTGACAAGTGAGGTCCCCGACCCTCCTAAATATGATTTTGGACCCATTTTTCGAAAAAAAATTTATTGCACGAATTGATGGGAAAAGGCCAAAAATGGATTTTGGAGGTGACAAGTGAGGTCCCCAACCCTCCTAAATGGGTTTTTGGACCCATTTTTCGAAAAAAAATTTATTGCACGAATCGATGGGAAAAGGCCGAAAATGGATTTTGGAAGTGACAAGTGAGGTCCCCGACCCTCCTAAATATGATTTTGGTTCCATTTTTCGAAAAAAACTTTATTGCACGAATCGATGGGAAAAGGCCGAAAATGGATTTTGGAAGTGACAAGTGAGGTACCCAACCTTCCTAATTGGGATTTTTGGACCCATTTTCGAAAAAAATTTTATTGCACGAATCGATGGGAAAAGGCCGAAAATGGATTTTGGAAGTGACAAGTGAGGTCCCCGACTCTCCTAAATGGGTTTTTTGGACCCAATTTTCGAAAAAAAATTTTATAACACGAGTAATATTTATTTCAAAAAATGGGTCCAAAAACCCTTTTAGGATGGTCGGGGACCTCACTTGTCACTTCCAAAATCCATTTTCGGCCTTTTCCCATCGATTCGTGCAATAAAATTTTTTTCGAAAAATGGGTCCAAAAATCCCATTTAGAAAGGTCGGGGACCTCACTTGTCACTTCCAAAATCCATTTTCGGCCTTTTCCCATCGATTCGTGCAATAAAATTTTTTTTCGAAATATGGGTCCAAAACACCTCTTTGGAGGGCCAGGAACCTCCCCTGTACTCCCAAAATCCATTTTCGGCCTTTTCCCATTGATGCGTTAAGCACAATTTTTCTAAAAATTATAAGTGCATAATTATCATAAATTTCTTTCTTTTCAGAAACATCCTTTGGACTTTATTATCAATAATCCTAAGTTTTCTCCTTTGAAATTTTTTGCTTAGTGATCCAAGATATTATTTTTGAATTTTCCTCGTTCTTTCATACAAAAAAAAACTTTTATTTTCGCCTTTTGAAAAATAAAAGTAAAAAAAAACTCTTTGCATGTGACTGTTAAAAATATAAGTTAAAAAAAACTTTTAAAAAAAACTTTTATTAATAAAAGTCAAAAAAAACTTTTAAAAAAAACTTTTATTAATAAAAGTTTTTTTAAAAAGTTTTTTTTTGACTTTTTTAAATAAAAGTTAAAAAAAACTTTTACTTTTATTTTCGGATATAAAAGTTTTAAGGAAACTTTTACTTTTATTTCACAAAAATAAAAGTTTAAAGTTTACTTTTACCTAAAAAAAAACTTTTATAAAAGTTTATTTCAAGCTCTGCTCAAAAGTAAAGTAAGGAAATGAGCCAAAATGGCATTGCATATAAGAAAATTTTATTTTTGACTTAAAGCTTTCTAGTTGAAAAAAGTAAAAATTACAATTTTTCTGTTTATTTTTAACACAAACAACTTTAAATTCATTTTGAATTTGAAAATTTAACTTTTGGTATTTCAATTGCAAAAGCAATTATGGTGATGGTGATTTTTTTAAAACAACCCCGAATTCTCAGAAAAAATTAAGAAGTAAGTAAGGCCAAACAATTTTGCATTTAAAGCTAAATTTAAATAAATGAAATTAATCTAGTTATTGTAAAAACATATCTAAAGTAGAGTAGGAATTACTTTCACACTCAATTGCTTTAGTTGTTAGTGGGATGAAAATTCAACTCGCTTGTATTCGCAGGGAAGTTGCAAGAAAATTGATGAAAAAACATAATAGATAGATTTTGATCTGCTCTTTGTGATGGTGCCATCATTTTTTGCTCAGAAAATTTTTTCGTAGTGTTAAATGAGTTTGAGGCATACAAACAGGCGGCGCTAATTCAGTATTCAATATTGATGGAAATCTCTTGAGGAGCATTTTCAAGATATGTAACGCTATAAATATCCGCTGACACATCGTAAAAAAAAACATTTTTTTGAACCACTCTACTTTCAAAATGTTATGTACACACATGTGACCGAAATGTGTCTCTAACTAAATTTGTGTACGAAATGGTCACATTTTGAGTCACTTTTACTGATTTGTGGCTAAAATATCGTGGTTACTTACAGGTAACTTTTATGAGGAACTGTGTGGTTATTGTTACTAAAATTTGACCCAAATAGGATCAATTTGGTACACAAAAATTACTGAAATGTTACCATAAAGTCAAACTGACCTTATCAGCATTTTTTCAGTTAATAATCGGTTAATGTGACTCAATACAGGAAAAGTTACTTTATTTACACAAAATGTAGTCACAATAACCACGCTGTGACTCGCACGCGAATTTTGTGACCTTAAAATTCACAAATTTCTACTTGGGTTAGTACTCGACATACTTCCAGGGCTCGTCGCTTTGAGAAAAATCGCACGTGCCGAAAACTATAGCTATATGAAGTATGCTCGTGACAACAACATATAAAAATAAAATTTATTTAGAAAATTTGCTCTTCGTTTGCTCGTCCTGGAAATATTAAAAACAAATTTTTGATGCAAGATTTTACACAACATTGCCAAAAAAAAAAAAAAAATAATCACCTAGCTCAGCACCTCAAGCCATCGATTAACCTTTTATTAAAAAAAATTACTCCTCGCTTGCTCTTTCAGAAAATATTAAAAAATCAAATGTTAGTACAATATATATGAAATATATGAAACAAATTTTGTAAAATGTGAATATGATAATAAAAAATAAGATAATAATAATATTTTATACAATATTGTCAAAAAATACCTAGCTCAGTCCATCAAGCCATGGAAAAAACTTTTATTCATGGCAATTGCTTCTCATTTGGTCGTTCCGAAAATCTAAAAAAAAAATGTTCGTGCAATATTTTTAATAATGCATATTGCCAAAAAACAAAGCAAATCGTGGCTTAGATCTACAAATTATCGAACATTATTAGCAAAAAAAAAAATTGCTCCTCCTTTAGCCATCCAGAAAAACCAAAAAAACTGAAAAAAAAATGTTCGAGCATTATTTTGCAAAAAAAGGAACAATTTTTTGCAAATAGTTTTCTGCCCAATTTTTTTTTTTTTGCTTGAAACGAACCGTGTCGCCCAAAGTGCTAACCTTAAAATGGTCATAAAACGAGTAAATGAGCAGCTCCGATTTTGCGGATTATGTATTTGGAGTCTCCGTACACTATATAATAATTGTGCATTTTCAGATTTGGTTGATAATTGAATCGATCTTGATCTTGCTTGAAGCGAACCGTGTTTAGGCTCATTGAGCTCTATCATTTGACATACATTTTAAGCTGAAATCTTATACCATAAAAATTTTTCTTAAATATTTTGGGCCAAAACTTGGGTGGCAACCCTTGTTTTGGACAAGGCAAGGCAATCCTATATATTCTATTTAGGCTCATCGAGCTCTATCATTTTACACTCATTTCATGCTGTAATCTTATACACTTTTTATTAAAAAAAATTTAACCAAAAAATGGGTGGCAACCCTAGTATAGAACAGACCTTGGTAAGGCAACCCTATATGTTCTATTTAGGCTCATTGAGCTCTATCATTTGACATACATTTCAAGCGGGAATCTTTAACCATCAAATTTTTTCTAAAATAATTTGGCCCAAAAATCGGTTTGCCACCTTGTTTAGGACAGGTTTTGGCGAAGCAACCCTATATATTCTATTTAGGTCCATTGAGCTCTATCATTTGACATTCATTTCAGGCTGTAATTTTATAAATTTTTTTTAAGAAAAAAGTCGACCAAAAGTCGGTTTTTGCGGCCATCGGGACATGTTTTAAAAATGTCTTCGGAAATGATCCACATCTGCCCAACAGCATTCATGACCCCTTTATTTGCCGACCTGTGCAATTTTAAAATTAAATATCACTGAAAAGTTTTACGGCTTTATGGTTTTTATAGTTGTTTTACCGATCAAAATAATCAATTCGACAAAATCGCACTAATCTTAACCATTATTTCGATCAAGTTACTGATGGATTTTTTTCAGTCTACTTTATTTAATTTATAGTATAATTTAATTTAGTTTAGTTCAAAATATATAATTCATATAATTTATTTAAATTTTTAGGATTAATTTTGAAAAACAATTTTAATTTGTATCATGTTTGTGGGCTTATCCGCCAAATAGATACCTCACGTATCAGTATTGCGAAGTTATTGCGAGCATTTAACAAGGAGAAAATAAATATTAAATTTGTTTGGGTATTTTTACTTCCCAAAATGAAAACGTGCAAAAGTATTTTTATTGTCGTCAAAGTGGATTTTGCCTTGAAGATGATTAATTATTTTCACCAAACTACAACTACCAAAAAAGAACTGACCTGCTTTTGCACACTTTATTACCGTGAAACGCGCTTAATGGGCCTAACAATGAAAGCCTTAAAGCCGTTATAGACATATGACACACATGCCTACCTAAGAAGCCGTCACATCACTAATAACCTTTATTTATAAATGGTTTTGTTCAGGACAACTATGTGTTTTATTTTCACATTTTACATCACCAAGCAATTTGTGACCACGACCAACTAGTACTTGCAGCAACAGTTTTTTTGCGGTCAGTCTATTTTTAAGTGATAAATGATTATAGGCTTGGACGCAAGCGGCGCACAGTGGCTTCTTTTGACTTTTCTTGCTACAAAAATCTTATGTTTTGTACAAATAAACATGCATACTTCTATTTTTTTAGACAGAAAATTTCTTTAGACTTTTTTGGACCTAATTTTGTTTGGATAATTCTGCACAGCTCGATGGAATACGTCATTCAAGTATGAAATTCTACAGGGAGTAAAACTTACATATTTTGTCAACATAATTAATGGCAATATTTCAGATTACATAGTGATTAAATATATTCATTACAACAAATAAGTACAAAGTAGAGTTAATTAGGTTAACAATGGCAAAAAAAGGTCGAGAGAAGCGAACTTTTTGAAGGGCACTAAAATTAATGATTATGTTAATACTCGTATAATGGTATTAAATTTAAAAACATATTTTAATTAGATATTTATTTATTTATTTTATAGACATCATATTCTAAATACAGTACTGTCGCGCTAATCCGGATACATATAGTTTCGGGGAATGTCCAGATAACTGGATTTGTCCGAAATACAGAAAGCTCAATAATTATTATATAAATAATATGTAAAATGCCTATTTGATGCGGTATAATATATATATTAATTTATTTTTTTTTTTTTTTGTTTTTATTAAGAAATTGTAATCATATAAGTAATGAATAATAATAAGTTAGCATGTTTCACAAAAATACACATATACTTATATGTACATCTACAGAGGTATGAAATCACATATACATATTTAAGTGCATATGAAGAGCTGAGATGCAAAACTCGCCAAGTCCAAAAAAATAAAAATGTGTGATATTGTAGGAGGGAACAGAAAAAATGTAAAAAAAAATTTTACCTCCACAAACTTTTGGTTGCAATAATGTCTGATAAATTATTTTTATCAAAACCCGCCAAGTCCAATTTTTCATTAAAAAAGATTCGGCTTTCATAAATATAAATAGTTTTATGTTATAGAAATTATATTGTGTGATTTAAATTTCAATCTACATTTGAAGAGCTGAGATGCAAAACACGCCAAGTCCATATTTTTCGTGTTTGAGAAAAACGAAAAAACTGTATTCCACAGATATTTAACTATAGTAAAAAGGATATTAATCAATTGTAATAGTTGTCAAAAGTTATTAAAGTCCTGATTTTTCATTACATTTTATGATCTAATTTATAAGGACTATAATAAAAAAATGTTTAGACTTGGCGGGTTTTGAAACAAAAACTGTGGACTTGGCGGGTTTTGAAATGCACGTGCATTTTTGCCTGTTTTTCCATTTTTTTAATTTTATTTGCAACAATCTTTATATTATGTGTAATAATATATACAATATATATATTAGGGTGGTTCTTACGGGAAAAAATTGGGACGTCCCCTTAATCAGTTCGAAATAGGATAAAAAAAATTTAAAATTAATCTAAAATGTTTGTCTTTAACCTATTACGGACCCTATTTTAAAGTGAAATTTGACCTAACCCGGCATTTTTTTAAACAATTTCTTCTTGAGTGGCTTTTAATTTTAAGAAAGAAAGAAAAGTATAATTTGGATCTAGTTTATCAACACATCTGAAATTATAAAAGGGGTATATAACAACACAAAATTAATATGAATTAACATATGTCATAAAAAAACAATATTTCTTCAGAAAATATTTAGATTAGATGAAAAAAAAGTAGCCCTTTCGCGTCCGCTCCATGGTCAGCGGACCTATTTTTTTATTGGCTTAAATCATGCCCACGATCAAATAATAAAGCCCACGATCAAATCAGACTTTCAGAAAATCATCATTAAAAAAACTGAAACAAAAATAATATATCTTACTTTTAAATAGAGACTTATCTCTTTTTCTATAAAAAACATATGGGCATTTCTCTCATGTTGAACGGGACGGAAGTACACTTTTAAATTGGAATAAAATTCAAAGTAAAACACTTTTATTTTTTTCTGATATTTTAAGGAAAAGCCCTTTGGTAGCACTATATTGAGTTTTAAAGTTGATGCCAGACGTAATACTAGTTCCAAGATAGAGGCAATAAAAAAGAGATTCGGGCGGGACAAAAAACGGAAGTGTTCTTCATGCCATCTATAATGCGAATATTTTTAAAATGTTATGGAATAATATTACTTTTTAATAGATTTCGTTTGATTGAAATATCTTATTTACTTTTTTTCTTGCAGTGCATAACACTCCATTCGAACGGAACATATTTTTCCGTTTTGGCTAACTTGGGCAATTTTCAAAACGACTTTTATGCTTACATAAATAATATTATTTAAGATATATGTATACAGTAATTAATAAAACAAATTTAATGTTTATATTTATCAAATTAATTAGTCATATCAAATTTAACAAAGAAGAGAGGAAGGATTGAAGTTTCAATCTATCTACATACCAAATTTCATCAAAATCGGTGTAGTGGCACAGCCATGATACCGTTTCTTCCCATTTGGAGCGATGCCACGCCCACTTAAAGGTCTTAGAGTCTCTACTGACCTTTTATATGGAACATTCTATCTCCTACCAAAAAAATTATGCGATTATGTTGTGCTATGGCTGTGAAAAAGTGGTTTAACCGATTTGAACTGGTTTTTACCGGTTGACCTTCTGGCGGAAATGCCCATATATCGGATTTGCTTATCTGACCTATCACAAAATTGATTTTTACCACCTGTTGTAGGTAAGCGAGCCATTGTGCGACGGTAAGAACAACTAACTTGACTATTTATCGTTTATTTACATGACTGCCAGATGTGAAAATGTTTTTACGCTTAAGACTTACATGGGCAATATTGCCCTCAGAAGCGAAAAAGGCGTATCTCACAAAAAAAAAAATGCGTTTCGAGATAATTGATTTATTTCAATTTGTTGAAATACCTTTAAAATTGAGATAGAGAAAATTATCTTAGGAGATTATTTATTTGTCTGACCTAAGATACAGGCGATTGGAGTAGTTCATTAGACGCATAATTCCCTAAGCTATCCGATGCCATAAGAATCACGGATATGCATTTTTTTGAAATACGCCCTTTTCGCTTCGTAGGGCAGAATATGTAGTAACAAGTTTTTATGTTAAATTAGATTTGAAGAGAGAGTGAGAGTGAAGATTGTTTAAGACTTGACGAGCTTTTGCTTGCAGCATACTGCGTCATTGCGCTTTAAAAACAGTATTTCAATGACGTATGATCTCATCATCGAAGTTACAATATAATGGCATGTATGTTACCAGCCAAACTGGTTTTCCTTAAAATAAGCCAGTTCATCCAAAGAGTGTTGAAAGAACTAGTTCAGCGTATGAGCATTTTGACATGTTAGGTTAAGATGGCGGTTTTGGCTGGCCAATACTTCCAACACCGACTTCGGGGCAGCTTTCGGTCACTTATCCTCATATACTAAGACTTCAAGAAAATCGGGAGTGAAGCCTTTAAGGTAAATAATTACTCTAGTTCATCATAAGCTATACACGTTCATCCTAATACGCTTCGGATGAACTAGTTTTGCTTACTTACTTAGATGGCCATAACAACCCGTTGTTGCAGCTCTGGTAGCAACCTTATTAGTTTTTTTTTTCAAATCGAAAATCGAGTGTTCCCAAAGAATTCTAGAATTCGTGCCTCCCCCCTCAATCTTAAATCCTAGATCCGCCACTGGATGAATGGAAAAAAAATGATCGTCAATGTATCGAAATCGTGTGCATTTGTTAAGAGGTTTATTTATGAATCCATTCCATTTAGGAAATTTATTAATACTCTTGAATTTCGAGTACATCCAAAGAATGTCCAATTGGCTATGTATGAGTAGTAGCATGACTGGTTCTTTTTCTGATGATTTTATTTTAGTTTTTTTATATCCTATACCTACGGAAACTAGGTATGCTTCTATTGGAATATTTCCTGTTTCAGCAATGATTCAGATGGAGTCTTTTTTAAGCGTCGAATGTCTATCCTTTATGCCATCACCTGGAGTAAATATTTCAATGGATTTCATATTAACGAAAGTTTCTCCGCCATCAATTATGTTTACATTTAAGCCCTTTTTTATTCTTATCGGACTTGCCATAGTCGCTGAAACTTCAATTAATTGTGCTTCTTTGTACGAAGCACAAAACCTTATACTCTCATGTGGAACGATACGGAAATACACTTTTAAAGTGAAATAAAAGTCAAAGTAAAATGCTTTTATTTTTTTCTGTTACTTTAAGGAATAGCCCTTTGGCAGTACTAACATATATTTCATGGTAAAGTTGATGCCATACGTAATACTGGTTCCAAGATAGAGGCAATAAAAAAGCCATTCGAACGGGACAAAAAATGGAAGTGTTTTTCATGGCCATCTATAGAAAAACAGAAGTCAAATGTTATGGAATAATATAACTTTTTAATAGATTTCGTTTGATTGAAAAATCTTATTCACTTTTTTTCTTACAAAGCATAATAATCCATTCGATTTGGTCATTTGGGCAATTTTTCAAAACGACTTTTATATTTATATAAATAATAACATTTAAAATATACACAGTAATTAAAGAGCCAATTTTAATGTTTATATTTATCAAATTAATTAGTTAAATCAATTTTAACCCTAGATAGATAACGTTATTTTTATGGCGTGAAAAGATAACGATACATCTGAGAGACGTGTCGATTTAATAATCCTCAAATATTTATTTATTTCAATTATTGTTACATTTTTATACTTACAACACATATTTAATTATTTTTTCGTAATTAAAAGACATTTGTTAAATAAAATAATGTTTATTTGCTTATTAAATAAAAAATATAAGATCGTATCGTATCGTAACATCGTATTTAAATTAAAAAAAGCGTACGTCTCGGAGACGTATGTTATCTAAGCAGGGTTAACAAAGAAAAGAGGATGGAGTGGATATTTTTCTTAAAAGAATATAGAACTTGTCTTTTTGATTTTAAAACGTTTTTCCTGTAAGAGGCGTAGTACCACCTACTAAAAAAATATATTTTTACTCAAGTTTTAATCTACCTACATCCAAATTTCATCAAATCGGTGTAAAGGCTCAGCCGTAATACCGTTTTTTCCCATTTAGAGCGATGCTAAGCCCCCTTTAAAGAATCAGAGTTTTTAATAATCTTTCTTAGGATTCAATCTATTTTTAAGCAAAATTTCATCAAAATCGGTACATTAGATTAGCCGTGGAAACTTTTTTTCTCAGTAGAGGCGTGGCACCGCCTACTATTGAAAAAAAAATTATAAATGTCCCTCCTTCTCTTCACAACCTTTCCAACAAAAAAAAATTATGCGATTATGATGTGTTATGGCAGTTAATAACTGGTTTGACCGTTTTCAACTGCCTATTTATTACACTTATGTTTGCGAACATTACCAACTTCAAACAGCTACAAAAATTTTAAATTTAATATTTTTTGCATTCCTTTTTTTTTTTTAATTACGTACATAAAACTCTGTTCGTGCAACAATTTTGACACACTTGCTGCTGTTATCAATTTCGAAATAAGAACATATTGTTACGAAATTTCTGTCCCTTTGACGATAATTTCGATCTCTCACACTTTTCTGAGTTCGATCACTGGATTGTGTAACAATTAAAAACACACAAACTTATTTAGTTATAAAATGGTTTATTTTATTAACGTTCAAATTCTAATATTAATTTAACACTGTATAGAAAACTGTTTTGTTCTACTACGGATCACACTGTATTCACTTTATTGCTTACTGCTTCGCTGGTTTAATTCTACTGTGTGCTCAGCTCAGATGACAACCCTTTTTATACTGCAGTCATCACTCTCTCGAATAATCCAGTACCTTCTAAGTGGCGTATATTCTACCATTTTCTACAACCCACCAGTGCTACTTTGTAGCGTGCATTCTACTACTATCCACAATTCACCACAATGGTGAATGGTGCGCATGGCGCACTGACGTTGAGCTAGCTATTATGCTAGATGTTAGATGGCGTTGTACGTTGTACGACGGCGATAATTTCTCTCGGTTGTTGACTTTTTATTTATAGTGTACTGCAGCGTCTGTTCAGTTTATTATTTTGCCGCTAGATGGTGCTAGTATGTTTATGCTAGCTAGTATCGTTTAGTTTTCTTTCGTTGGTATTTATTTCAAGAGTTTTCTAGCATAAACCAAATTTCGCTACACTGCCCTCCGCTTAAACTTGTTCGTCCCGAACAAGAGTCTCTCCGTCCCTAGTATAAGGTGCCAGCCTTTCGATGTGGACTACCTTTAATTTACTTTTGTTCCCGGGGTATTTTTGGATTCGATACACAACATCATTAATCCTTGTGACGATCCGGTAAGGTCCCTCCCAATGAGTCTGTAATTTAGGAGACAAGCCTCGTTTTCGTTGTGGGTTATGTAGCAGCACTAGTTGACCTTCTTTGAACCCTTCAGTATTTGCTCGCAGGTCATACCGAGCTTTCATCTTGTCGCTAGCCAATTGAGTACGTCTTCTAATAAGCTCGTGTATATCTGCTAATTCTTCTCTTTTCCGCGACATGTAATCGTCAGCATGGGTCGTTTCTGGGACAACGCTTACTCCGTACTTCAAATCTGCTGGAAGCCTTAAGTCCATACCAAAAATGGCTTTTGCTGGCGTAACTGTAGTGGTATCGTGTATTGCCGACCGATAAGCCATCAGAAACATTGGTAGATGCTCATCCCAATCTTTTTGCCCTTTATCGACAACCTTTTTTAAATGTTCCTCTAGAGTACGGTTGAACCTTTCGACCATGCCATCGGACTGAGGATGCAAAGCTGTGGTGCGTGTCTTCTGTATTCCAAGCATGTCACAAACCTCCTTAAAAAGTGTCGACTCAAAATTTCGTCCTTGGTCGGAATGCAACTCAAGTGGAGCTCCATATCGGCAAATCCAATTTTTGATGAAAATGTCTGCCACTGTTTTTGCTTCTTGATTGGGAATGGGATATACTTCTGGCCACTTACTGAAATAATCAATTACCACAAGGATGTATTTATTTCCTGCATTGCTGATTGGAAAAGGTCCCGCTATATCCATGGCTATCCTCTCAAAGGGAGCTCCAACGTTATACTGATGCATTTTTCCCCGAGTGCGTTGCCTTGGTCCTTTAGCAATTGCACATTGGTCACAACGGCGGATCCAGTCAGCAACTGATTCTTGGCATCCTACCCAATAAAAACCGTTTCTTTATTTTCTCTGTGGTTTTCGTTATGCCCAGATGTCCACCACTCGATCCATTGTGATAATCCTCGATTATTTCCTTAAATTTGGCCTTTGGAATAACCAGCAGTTTTGAGCGAGTTTTACCATCCTCGCTTTCCCAGATTCGGTAGAGACAACCATCATGCAACTCCAAGCTTTGCCATTGCGCCCAGTATGCTTTACAGATTTGGCTTTCATTTGAAATTTCTTGCCACGCCGGTTTCCTACCCAGCTCCTTAAACTTAATTATAATTGCCAAATCTGTATCATTGCGCTGGTCCCGTTTTACCTCCTCTTTTGTCCACTTTTCTTCAGGCAAAACGTTCAAAAGGCGCACATCAATTGTTCCAGCTTTATTTTCTGTTCGCGAACAATGACCGCATTCAATTTTACATGGACGACGGGAAAGTGCATCCGCATTTCCATGCTGGCTTCCTTTGCGATGCTCTATGGTGAAATCATAGCTCTGCAAGCGTTCTATCCACCGTGCGATTTGACCTTCAGGATCCTTGAATTGAAGTAGCCACCTTAATGCCGCATGGTCTGTCCTCAGGAGAAAGTGCTGTCCATATAAGTACTTATGGAAGTGTTTCACGCATTCCATTACTGCCAGTAACTCTCTCCGAGTTACGCAATAATTCCGCTCAGGTTTCGACAGAATTTTGCTGAAATATGCGACGACTTTTTCTTGTCCATTGATGATTTGGGACAAAACTCCTCCAATACCATGGCCACTCGCATCGGTGTCCAATACAAATTCTTTGCCGGGTATTGGGTACGCGAGTATTGGCGCTGTAGACAGTAATTCTTTCAGCTTTTGGAATGCAGTTTCCTGTGCCCCACTCCATTCAAATTTTCGATTTTTCTGTGTCAGCTCATGTAGACTGCCTGCAACATTTGCGAAACCAGGAACAAAGCGTCTGTAATAAGTGCATAGACCCAGAAAACTTCGCAACTCATGAAGATTAGATGGACGTGGCCAATTTTTCACAGCTTTTATTTTATCTTCATCTGTGTGTATTCCTTCTGACGTAACCTTGTGCCCCAGATATTTGACTTCACGCTGGAAAAGTGAGCACTTTTTCGCACTTAATTTTAGTCCAGCTGCCTCCAAGCGCTCAAACACTTCCTCCAGATTTTTCAAGTGGTCATCAAAATCTTTACCCATGATGATTATGTCATCGAGATACACTAGACAAGTCTTCCAATGTAGTCCTTTGAGAACTCGTTCCATTAACCGTTCAAACGTAGCTGGAGCGTTACAAAGACCAAACGGCATGACGTTGAACTGCCATAGACCATTCCCAATACTAAAGGCAGTTTTCTCTTTGTCTTTTTCATCTATTTCCACCTGCCAATATCCACTTTGTAAGTCCAGGGTGGAAAACCATGTTGCTCCAGATAACGTATCCAGTGTATCATCGATTCTGGGTAACGGGTAGCTGTCTTTTTTGGTGACGTCATTCAGTTTTCTGTAATCCACACAGAATCGCATACTTCCATCCTTTTTCTTCACAAGTACGACCGGTGAACTCCATGGGCTTTCTGATGGTGCAATGACATTTTCTCGCGCCATATCTTCTATAAGGCCCGTCACTTCTTCTCTCTTAGCGAGTGCTAGCCTCCTTGGAGGTTGACGAATCGGCTGAAAATCACCTGTATCAATACGATGTTTGACAACTGATGTTCGGCCATTATTTTCTCCTTTGGACGCAAATATCCGCCAACGTTTTTGCAGAAACCTTTTTGCTTTATTTTTGTTCTGGGCAGACAACTCCTTCGTCCATTCTTTCGTCAATACTTCCATGGCCGACGATTTCGTTAAAGTTGGGCCTTGTGTGTTCTGCTGGTTATTTTCACAATTTATCACAGCCGTAACTTTCTCACATTGCGCTATAAGTTCACCTTTTTGCATCCATTTCGGCTTATTTGTTGGATTCAAAATTCGCACCGGTATTTTTCTGTCTATTCTTGTGTTTACTAGGGTCTTTCCAATAATCAGGTCTTTCTTAAAATTTTTCTTATCTGCTTCCACTACCCACAGATGGCTTGTCCCACAGTCTTCATTTGTTGTGGCCCAAATAATTTCTTCGGTGTTGGGTTCGATTCGACAGCGCTCACTTATGTAGACTCTTGCAATTGTTAATTTTTGTCCACAGCCAATGTCTAAAGGTAACTCTACATTGGCATACCTTAACGTTTTTTTTTTAAGATCCAAAGTGAACCCGTGTCGAATCATGAAGTCCACGCCAATGATAACCTCATCGGTGATGTTTGCAACAATAAAATAATGTTCCACAGTTTTGTTGCCGATAAGAATACTCGCTGTAACTTTTCCTACTATTTGCGCAATTTCTCCTGTCGCTGTTCTCAATTGGATCCCATTTAATGGCGTTACTCGTCGTCTATCAAATAAGTCTTTCCTCACAATTGAATGCGATGCGCCTGTATCCAAAGTAAGCTCACATGGTCTTCCGTTGATTTTTCCACCGATGGTAAGGCTGTTGGAATTTCGGCAGAGCTTCGAAACCAAGACTATGGGGCAATCATCTGTAAGAGTCAGCTCACGCCCCGCTGTACTGACTCTCTTTAGTTTAACGACTGCTGCTCGCTAACATTTTCGCCATCGTTCACCCTATTTCCAATTCTTCTTTTTGGTGAACGTGATGCAGATCGTTTACGACGTGATTTGCAGTCACGTGCCATGTGTCCCTGCTTACCACAATTGTAGCATTTTCCGCTGAAGCTACCGCTGGCGAACGATGAATTTTTCTTTTCAGCCTCCACCTCCATCCGACGAGTTTTCAGTGATGGGCGGCATGTTAACGCAATCGTCTCCTGCGTGAGGGCAACCGTTATTGTTTCATTAAATGTCGTCTTCGGGCTCCTCATTGTCTCGCGTTTTGTTTCTGAGTCACGTATGCCGTCAATAAACGCCTCTATTTTGAATTTTTCTGCTACGACACTTAACTCGTCAGGATAGGAAAGGTGTGCCAATCGCTCAATATCCGCAGCATACTCCTGCAAGGACTCACCAGATTTCTGGATACGACTTTTCAACTCCAATCTGTGAATCTGCTTCATGTGGTCACTGCCATATTTTCGCTGTAAGGCATCCATCACCGCCTTGTAATTTTTCTGCTCCGCCACTGGAACCGTTTGCAAAACTTCTGCAGCTGCGCCTTTTAATGCCACAATTAACGCTGCAGCTGCGCTTTCGTTATCCCAACGGTTGTGACCAGATGTTGTTTCAAACTGGAGCTTGAAAACACTGAATGGCGTTGTTCCATCGAATGAGGGTGCCTTAAGCCTCTCTGCGCTGATTTCTCTGATAACTTGAGTGGTTGGTTCACTTATTTCCAACTGTTGAATCCTTTTATTAACGTCCTCAAAATTATTTTGAACTTTTTCAAGATTATTTTGAACTTCTTCCTTGAACGATTCAACGTCATCTCGTAATTCAGTCACTTTTGCATCGAGGCCATCTACCATTTTGGCAACCTCCGTTCGAACAGCCTCGTGGATCTGCGTCGCGTTCTGACTTAATTTTTGATCTATTTGCAGTGCATTTTGACTTAAGCTCTGATCAATTTCTTCTCGAACCGCCTGGATCTGCAGCGCGTTCTGACTTAACTTCTGGTCTATTTTATTCATCTGTAGTGCATTTTGACTCATTGTCTGCGTCATCGCCATTAACATTTTCTCGAACTTTGACATATCCACAACTTCACCACTTGCCGCTGATCCAGAAGCTTCTTCCACTTTCGCTGCTGATTCTGATACATCACTATAAAATTCGTGCTCTTCCAGGTTTACACCTTGAGCCTCAAGAGCCTGCCGTAAGCGTTTCTGTAACTCCACCTTTCCGCCAGTAGATTGCAGATTCAGCTGCTGCAACTCCTTCTTCAGTTGGTCCACTTTCAGTTCGTCAAACATAACCATTTTTATTTTTTTTTTTTTTTTTAAGTGATTGTTAATTCTTTTTACACAATCCCACTTCTGACACCAATTGTTACGAAATTTCTGTCCCTTTGACGATAATTTCGATCTCTCACACTTTTCTGAGTTCGATCACTGGATTGTGTAACAATTAAAAACACACAAACTTATTTAGTTATAAAATGGTTTATTTTATTAACGTTCAAATTCTAATATTAATTTAACACTGTATAGAAAACTGTTTTGTTCTACTACGGATCACACTGTATTCACTTTATTGCTTACTGCTTCGCTGGTTTAATTCTACTGTGTGCTCAGCTCAGATGACAACCCTTTTTATACTGCAGTCATCACTCTCTCGAATAATCCAGTACCTTCTAAGTGGCGTATATTCTACCATTTTCTACAACCCACCAGTGCTACTTTGTAGCGTGCATTCTACTACTATCCACAATTCACCACAATGGTGAATGGTGCGCATGGCGCACTGACGTTGAGCTAGCTATTATGCTAGATGTTAGATGGCGTTGTACGTTGTACGACGGCGATAATTTCTCTCGGTTGTTGACTTTTTATTTATAGTGTACTGCAGCGTCTGTTCAGTTTATTATTTTGCCGCTAGATGGTGCTAGTATGTTTATGCTAGCTAGTATCGTTTAGTTTTCTTTCGTTGGTATTTATTTCAAGAGTTTTCTAGCATAAACCAAATTTCGCTACAATATGATGTTTTTCTATGTTATTTGTGACTTTAGAACTTAAACTTAAGCAAATTAAAATTTTACAGTTAATAGAGATTGGTTTGATTATTTTGCATTGTTTTTAGGTAATTGACGTTGGAAGAGAGATTTTTCGGAGAGACTATCATCATATATCACCTCTCTTACACACTTAAATATTTAAGGAAAAATACTATTCAATAATACAAAAATAGAGAAACTGCATTTATACGTTTGCAAGTGGTTTGCTCAATGTGAAAAATTAATTCTTGTGTAAATTGTTTAAATTAACAAAATTTGAATATTTTCCCTAGATAATATCAGATAGTAACTTACTTACTTACTTAGATGGCCATAACAACCCGTTGTCAGGTTACGGCCGGCCTCATTAGCTCTCGCCAGGCGCCTCTGTTTTGCGCGCGCCTTCTCCAATCGTTAATGCCAAGCGTGGTTAGAGCTTCCTCAGCTTGGTCTATCCACCGGAGGCATGGCCTCCCTCTTCGCCGTTGACCGGGGACCTTCCCTTCGAATACCTTTTTTGCTGCAGCTTCTTTATCCATACGATGGACATGACCCATCCAGCGTAGTCGCTGTATTGTTATACGCTTAACTATGTCAATGTCGGCGTAGAGCTCATACAGCTCGTGGTTCATTCGAATGCGATAGTCGTCGCCAACTCGAACAGGACCAAAGATTTTGCGGAGAACTTTCCTCTCGAACACCCCAAGAGCGGCTGCGTCTGTTCTCGAAACCACCCATGCCTCAGCGCCATAAAGAAGTACAGGTGGAATGAGCGTCTTGTAGAGTGTTAGCTTTATTGATGGAGACAGAACTCTGCAACGTAATTGCTTACTGAGACCGTAGTAACACCTCTGAGCAAATGTTATTCTCCGCTTAATCTCCAGACTGACATCATTGTTGCTTGTTACGGCAGTGCCAAGGTAAGGGAATTCCTTGACAACTTCTAATTTACAGTTGCCCGCTGTAACATGAGAGTCTAGATCCCGTGCTCTCTTGTTGTTGTTAGTAGACATCATGTATTTCGTCTTGCCCTCGTTTACCGTCAAACCCACTTTGGCTGATTCCTTTTCAATAGCAGTGAAAGCAGCAGTAACATCTCTCTTACTCCGACCGATAATATCAATATCATCAGCGTACGGAAGGAGCTGAACACCTTTGAAGAAAATGGTGCCATTATGATGCACACCGGCTTTTCGTACGATCCCCTCCATAATGAAATTGAAGAGATCGCACGAGAGCGGGTCGCCTTGTCTGAAACCTCGCTCGGTATTAAAAGTTCCGGAGAGGTCATTCCCTACCTTGACGGAGCTACACGTATTGCTCAACGTCATCCTGCAGAGCCTTATCAACTTTGCAGATATACCGAACTCAGACATTGTTGCGTATAGGCAATCCCGCACTGGGCTATCGAACGCAGCTTTATAATCGACGAAGAGATGGTGAGTGTCATTTTGATATTCATGGGTTTTCTCCAGGATTTGGCGTAGTGTAAAAATCTGGTCTATGGTGGACTTACCAGGTCTAAAGCCACACTGATAGGATCCGATCAGCGTTTTTGTATACGGCTTCAATCTTTCACACAATACGCACGAGAGGATCTTATATGCGATGGAAATAAGACTGATACCCCTGTAGTTGGCGCAGATTGTCGGGTCTCCTTTCTTTATTACAGGACAAAGCACGCTGAGATTCCAATCGTCGGGCATGCTTTCCGCTAGCCATATTTTGCTGATGAGTTGTTGCATGCACCTTATCAATTCATCGCCACCAGCTTTAAACAACTCAGCTGGCAGGCCGTCAGCACCCGCTGCTTTGTTGTTTTTGGGTCGCTGGCTAGCAACTCGAACCTCTTCATGGCTAGGTGGTGATACTTCCACTGCGTTATCATCAATTGGTGGTATCGTACTGCATTCTCTCTGTGAGCGGAATTGGTGGAATCATCGCCCGTAAGCAAGTTGGAGAAATGCTGCCTCCATAACCTCAGTACACTCTGTAACCAGATTCCCATTTTCGTCTCTACAAGTGGATGCTCCAGGCTTGAAACCTTGAGTTAGACGCTTAACTTGTTGATAGAATTTTCGTGCATCCTTCTTGCCCTGGTACACCTCAAGTTCCTCACGCTCACGCTTTTCCTGCTCCCTTTTTTTACGTCTAAAAATGCACCTCTCTTCCTTCCTCTTTTCGCTTTAGTTTTCTCGCACAGCTCGCGTTGCGGCTGACTGCAGCGTCTTCTTGTATGCGGCGTTTTTTCAGCAGTCGCATCGCGACACTCCTGGTCATGCCATTGGTTTCGAGGTTGTGGGCGTCGAAAACCAATGACTTCCTCGGCAGCAGTGCGCATGGAGTGGGAGATGTGTGTCCAAAGTCCACCGGCGTCGTCGGTTCCAGAGGTTGGTTGGTTGAGCTTAACCGAGAGTTGAGCGGAGTACGCAGTCGGCAGTCCATTGTGATTGCAGCTTGGCAACGTCCAGCTTTCGTTGCATTCCCGTGCGTACATTCTTCGCATTGCATAGCCGCATGCGGATCTTAGCTGCAACAAGATAGTGGTCGGAGTCCGTGTTGACCCCCCGAAATGTACGCACATCCAGAACGCTTGAAGCGTGCCTTCCGTCGATCACAACATGATCAATTTAGTTTTTCGTTTTTTGATCCGGGGATAGCCAGGTGGCCTTGTGAATGTCAAGGTGTTGAAATCTGGTACTACTAACTACCATGTTTCGCGCCGCGCCGAAGTCGATCAGTCTCAGACCGTTGTTTGAAGTGGTCTCGTGGAGACTGAACTGACCGACTGTAGCGCCAAAGATGCTTTCTCTTCCGACCTTCGCGTTAATATCGCCGAGGATTTTTGTAGTAGATATCACAGTTCGTCCGTTTAGAGCAGCCTTGTCCTTTCCATCGCATCTCCTGGATGGCGGTGATGTCAGCCTTTATTTTTACGAGGGCTTCCGCCAGTTGGATAGTTGCACCTTCCCTATGGAGGGTCCGGACATTCCAGGTGCATATCCGTAAATCATTGTCCGTTTTTCGTTTGCAGTGGTCGTCATCGTAGTGGGGGCTATTATTCGAGGCTGACTTGGTTTTCATTGAAAATGATGATAATGTGTGGTGGGACCCAAACCCTACGCACACATTCCAAGTTTTAAGTCTAGGAGGGACTCGCCTTCTCACAACTAGCTCACCCCCGGACGGGTGTCCAAGGGATCTCCAGAGGATACTTGGCCAAAAAGGCCGGAAGTTTGTGAGCTGCATGAGCTGTTTGCAAAAGAATCATCCGTGGCCACTCCTAAGTGAGTGGCAATCAGGAACTTTCCCCACTTACGTGGACTTCTACAAGCAGCTCCATCCTGCACTTAGTTTTGCTTAGTTTTTCCTAAAAACTACTTTGGTCAGTAAAATATGTATGAATATCGTATCTTTAAATAACGCATACTTGGTATACCCTACACCGAGGGTATATTCACTTTGTCCTTTACACACATAGGAGGCGTGGCAGGTATGGAAAAGTATATACATTCTTGATCAGCGTCACCACCTGAGTTGATTTAGCGATTACCGTCTGTCAGTCAGTCTGTCTGTTGAAATCACGTTTACGGAAAACCCAAGAACGTTAATTGAATGGAACTTTCATACATAGATCACACTTCTTGCAGGCATCTTGCTGTTGAAAATGGGCGAAATCTGCTCACGAACACGCCTACCGCTCATGCTCTATGTATAATTACCCAGGCTCATTTTGAAAAAAGTTGAAGCGATTTGGATTAAACTTAGGGATTTGATGATCATATGAACAAGATTAGGATTAAGCTAGGTTTCAAGTTTTCAAAGCTTTCTGCGGGGCGTGGCAAAGCTCTTTATTTTAACATTTATGCCACCATATCTCGTATGCCGTGCAAGCTATTGTGAAGAAATTTGGTATACGAGTACATTTCAAATATATCTTGATTTGTGGTAAGAGTGGGCGGAATCGTAAAAGTGGGCGTGGCACTTTTCACCAGTTAAAAATTTTGATTCCGTGTATCTCAAGCGATTTTCATACAAATTTTTGTGATGATGCCGCTGAACGCAGTCATCAATACAAATTCAGCCACTTTATTGAAAAAACTCGTTGAAGGGCGTGGCACAGCCCACAATATTTATAGACCTTATAAAATTTAGTAAGGCAGATATACTTGCTAGAAGGCATGTTTATTCAAAAATTTAGCGCAATGGATAAAGTGGGCGTGGCACCTCCCAAAAAACAAAAAACGTTTAATACTATAGATGGTGTGCTATGAGAGATGTCAGCTGCTATGGGCTTTGAAATTAAATGAGAATTGATGGGATTGCAGTAGTGGGACCTCCTGTATTAGCATAAAATTGTAATCGCTGTATTAATTGAACTATTTTAACAATTGGTATGAAATTTAATTTAGGTGGTTTACTTGCTATGAGGTATACCTGAATCAAAAAAGGGCGAAATAGCACCAGCAGGCGTGGCACTCCCCACACAAATAAAATACCTTAAGTGGCATATCCAACGAAATATGTGATCAATCAATCTAAAATTTGGTGAGAGAGTTTTGCTTATGGAAGGCTATTTCTGGATAAAAGTCGGACCAAATTACACCGGTGGGTGTGCTACCGCCCTAAATTTTAAGACAAATTACGGCATATATCATAATTTGTACAACCTATTGGGGTAAGATTTGGTATGTGGATGCCAATGGCAAATATAATTTAGTAACGCAAAAGTAGGCAGAATTAGAAATATGGGCGTGGCACCATTTAAATTTCTTAGTGTTAAGTCGATTTGTTTCAATATTTTACATATTATTTTGACTTTATCAACCTTTTAACTTTTTCCAATATATCCGATATGTATTTGTTTGACTTTTTCATTTTTCTTCATTATTTTCTTTATTTTTAAAACTTTTTCAGCGATTTTCAATTGTTTCATAATTTCTTAACCTCTTTTAACTTTTTTGAACATTTTCATATTATTTCGATATTTTGAAGCTTTTTCAACATTTTTCATATTTTTTCCACATTTCAAATTTTTTTCAACTTTCTTTAATGGTTTCCATATTTTTTCGACTTAATCAGTCTTTTACAACTGTTTCAATATTTTTCAACCTCTTTCAGCCTTTTTTAAGTATCACATTTTTTCGACTTATTCAAGACTTTCAGTGCAGTGTAGGGTGAGTGAGTGAGTTTCGGCCTGGCCGAAGATAACACCTTAACTTGTTTTTTTTTGTACCTTTTTGAACATATCTTGAAATGAAATATCTCAAAAACTGTACTGCCCTCAGAAACGATCTTAAAAACAAAATCATATCCGTTATTATTATGGCATCGGATAGCTTAAAAAATTACGTGTCCAAAGGACTAAGCCAAATAACGATATTTTTGTTCAAATGTAAGTATAAGAAATCTCCTAAGAAAATTTCCTCTATCTCAGTTTTACTCCAAATTACTAAGCGGCGTAAATCAAAATACGAAGATAAATAGTCGTATACGACTAAAAATCTTGAAAACTCAAGTTTTGCCGCCACCAAGGAAGAAAACCACTCAAACCGGCATATCACAAACCTAAAAAGAAAACATTTTGAAATCCCTTCACCATCAAATACCCGAAAATAAAATGTCCTTTTGGGAAGAATTCCCTACTTTTAAGGCTTGAGATTTCATAAGTAACAATACTGTATGCTTAATTTTTTAAATATTTCTTTCAGTTTCGAATACGAAACGAATTGGTTTGTGCGCATTCCTTTTTTTGCAAGTAAAACGAATTCGTAACGGACTTCAAATATAAATTCGTTTCAAATTTGATTTTTTTTCATAAAACGAATTTCGTTTCGAAGTAAACGACATAAGCAAAACATCAGTTATCTCGAAACAGATTTTTTTGAGATTCAATTCAATTCAATTTTATTCAATCATAATTTTTTACAATATACAGAATATGCATAATCTTTACAAATTCATATGTTACTACTCGTATTAAACTAAATTTGGCAAGAAAGAAATAATATTGTTACGAAATTCCTGTCTCTTAGACGATAATTTCGATCTCTTACACTTTTCTGAGTTCGATCACTGTATTGTGTAACAGTCAAAAACACACAAACTTATTTAATTATAAAATGGTTTATTTAAATCACAAAAGTTAATTTTTACACGTTACAATTGTTTATTTGTATTTATAGACAATTTACTTTCAAAATCAACTGTATCACTCAACTATTTCACTTTATTGCTTAAATTCAACTGTTCTGCTTCACTGTTTGAATTCAACTGTGTTCGACAACTCAGATGACAACCTTTTATACTAAAGTCATCACTTTTTCGAATAATCCAGTTCATTCTAAATGGCGTATCGGCGGCGAATCCACAATGATCCACAATTTACCAATACCTTCTAAATGGCGTATCGACGTGGAATTCACAATTATCTAGAATGTTACTATTACCTTCTAGATGGCGTTGTACGACGGCGGTAATTTCATTTTTAATACAAAACTGCACTTGGCCGCTAGATGGTGTAAAAGTATTTATACAGCCAGTGATGCTAGCTAGTATCGTTTTGTTTTCTTTTGTTGGTTTTTATTTCGAGAATTTTCTGGCATAAACCAAATTTCGCTACAATATATATGAACAGGATGTTGTACAAAAAATAATTGAGTGACTAAAATCTATAGCCCCAAGGGATCTAGAGGCGAAAGTAGTGGGGTATTTTATGATATAAATAACAACTATTTCAAAGTGGGGTCATAATTATTTATAAAGAAACTAAACAAGAATAAAATATGAAAATAAAAATCGATAAAATTGCTTCTCCATGAATTGTTTTCGACTTAAAACGATTTCCAGCATTCAAAAGATATTTTTATTCCCTTTCTAATAGTATGCTGTTTGTGTGATTCGGATAAGATTTGATGGAGTTACAAGTTTTCAAAGTTCAAAAAGACTGACTTTTTTGGACTTTTTTAAAAATCACTAAATTTCAATTAGTACTTTCACTGCGAACTTTTTGAGTATTAGACGAATGGAATGTTTTTTCGAAGTTGAAAGCCGATATTCGTTATTATTATGCGTCCAACCCCAACATGTCAATCCATACTCCAACTTTGACTGAAAAATATCAAATTATATGCACTTTAAAAGACGAACAGCAATATGGTTTCAACAAGTGTAAATGCCTAGTCGCGGCCATAACATACTTTTTCAGTGTATGTGTATGGTCAGACCAATTCATCTTGCAATCAAGCACAATTCCGATATATTTAAGCGATTGAAAACAAATTCAACCTTGAAACATTTAGACGAGCATGAATGATCTTCATAGTAGAATTGAGAGAAACTATTAGACTAGCAAACAGCGTTCGAATAAGAAAACTTTTCAAATTTACCGTAGTGAAAGAAAAAGTTTCCAAAATCTATGTCTTTCCCAAAAACATTGAAATACATGATTCTCGTTATGTCACCAAACACCAACCCATAAATTTTGATTATAAATTTCTAAATCATGATTTATGTCCGCAACTATGTTTAATGGGGAAATACTAGTGAAAGAACAGGCCATATCGTCAGCGAATGCATTTATACTGCTTACAAACTTTTGCTAAAATAGTGAGTTTATGAAGATCAGCAAAAGTATTGGACCAAGCACTAAACCATGAGGTACACCTAGAGCTGTGAGCAACGAAGAGCTCAAGAAGTTATTGAT
This sequence comes from Tricholauxania praeusta, assembly GCA_949775025.1. Classification (NCBI taxonomy): domain Eukaryota; kingdom Metazoa; phylum Arthropoda; class Insecta; order Diptera; family Lauxaniidae; genus Tricholauxania; species Tricholauxania praeusta. The sequence continues at coordinate 122,614,063 of OX459029.1, forward strand.
CATCACTTTTTGTTGCCTATTACACGGTTAGAAATCTTGGAATAAATTTTAATACAAGCAAAGTATTACAAAGATTTTCAATACAATTTTGATTAAATTTAATACTTTTGAATATATCACAAAATTTTGTGATACATTTTGTATTAAATTCTAATACAGTTCAAACATTAAAACGATATTTTATAACATTTGGAATCAATTTGATGTTATCGCAAGTATTACATTTAGCCAACGTAAATATTATACTACGTTGGCTGATGTCGTTAAAATGTTCATGCAACCCTTGTATTGTTACCTCAGGTTTTTGAGGTAATTAAGAGGGAAAGGTACTTAAAAAAATCCCTCATAGGTACCTCAAGGTACTTAAAAACTCCCTCTTAAGTACCTCAAGGTACTTAAGAAAATCCCGCTTAGGTACCTCAAGGTACTTAAAAATAACCCGTTTAATGCACTAAGGACAATCTCATGGAAGTGTCTCAATTTTCTTAAGCAACAATGCTTATGTTTATACATATATAACTTACTCAAATCCATTTTATTAATCAAATTTTATTGATCAAAAATTAAAAATTTCATACATTTGATACATATGTACATTAAAATTAACAGTAAACAAGACTGCATTCTTTTACAATGTATGTATGTTTGTGCATGGATTGCATTTTATTATGAGATCACTCTTAAAAAAGATATATTTTTTATTTACTAACTAGAAGTTAATGATTTCATTGAAAAATAAAAAACAATTTTAACTGGGATATTTCCACCATTCATAGCATTTTAAGAAACCGCAAAGGAGTAGAGGCGGCCGCAACTAAAAATAATTTAATTTACTTTAATTTTTAAAAAAAAAAATTGTAATTTTTTTCTGATAACTATTTTGAAATTTGCTCTTGAACAATTTTTCCTCCAAAACCTCAAGCTCTTCACTGTCCATACTATTAGAATCCAAAAAATTTTGAATAATGTTAAGTGCATCTATCATCATGCATCATCACATTTTTTGTATGGAAAAATCGAATTTTGGGACTAAAAATGATCTATAACAGAAAAAATGTTTAACGTTCAGTTTTTTGCAAGAACGCAATCTTTATCTTTCAAGCAAATTCAGGCTCCATTCTGTGAAGAAATAAAAGTTACGAGCAAAAAACAAGTTTTTTTTAGACAAATAGAACCTTCAGGAGAACCAAAAGCGCTCCATTGGTTTTTCTCGGAACGAAAAAAAAAATTACCCAGATATCGTTTTTAAGGGTCCTTTTAACTTTTGAGTCGGTGTCTGGCTGAATCTATTTTTCGACCCGGTATAAGGGACATAAAAAGGGAAAATAATATGTAATTTTCATATTAAAGCGCAAGTTTAAGAGGCATTTAAGCGGGAGTGGTACTTAAGCGAGAGGTACTTAAAAGGGGGAATCTGTATGTATATTTTCAGAAAAGTGTTAGATGCAGCAAGTTTCTGGTACTTAAACGGGAATGGTACTTAAAGGGGGAGGTACTAAAACGGGGTTTACTGTAATTAATTCAACAAAATAGCGTGGTCAACGGTATCAAATGCCTTTGTATATATTAATAAGTGAACATCGAATTTTGTGGTACACTTTTTTAGTATTTACTATTAAGAGAGGGGAATGAAAAATATATCATTGGAAAGGTACTGTTCCATAGATGTGCAGGAAAAAAAATCAGGTGCACATTTTGCCGTTAAGGCAGGTAGAATAAAGTGAACATATTTACATGGTTCCCCCATACAAAACGCATTAACTCCTAATGGGAAAAAACGCTGTCACGGCTGAGCCGCCTCACCGATTTTGATGAAATTTGACATGGAGGTAGGTTGAACCTTAAGTAAATATATTTATTTAGAGTGGGCGGTTCCACGTCCCTAACAAGAAAAAAACGTCTCTACGACTAAACTAATGCACCGATTTTGATTAAATTTAGTTGGGATACAGATTGATCCCAAACCAGATTTCTAAAAATTGTAAGTTCTTTTGGTACCACTCCTAACAGAAAAATCGTTTTCACTGCTAAGCTAATAGACCGATTTTGATAGAATTTGGTACAGGGATAGATTGAATCTTGGGCAAAAGTATTCAGCTTAAAATATACAGTGCCACGCCCCTAACAGGAAAATATGTTTTTACATCTAAGCCAATGGACCACTTTTGATGCAATTTGGTATGGAGATAGATTGCACCCTAAGGAAGACAAAGAGTTAGTGGTACGTATAAAGCAACATGATAACATGATTTTAATTTTTGGGAGCGATGACTAAAAATAGCTCTTTGAAGCTTGGTCTTTCAATACTAAAAAGTGTTTTTTGTTTCTCTTACTCGCGATTCATTAGAACATACCTTCATGATTTGAGCTTAGCCGATCTTCCACATAATCGAATGCACAGGGTTTAGATATACAACAACTTCTTACTCTTTGTTTGTGAGAGAGTGAGAATTATCTATGTATAATTAGGTAGTTGCAAAATTGATCCATCCTTTTTTAACTGCCCTAACACCTCATAATCGCTTAATGCAACAGTGAAATACGTTTCCACGGTTAAAAATTTGGACTGACTTTGATGTAATTTGGTTTGGAGATAGATTGAACCTTAAGGAAAGATACTAAAATCTTCAAGTTCTGAAAGGGGGCGATAAAATTTGGTATGTAGATAGATTGAATCTTTTTTGTTAAAAAGGGTTTAGTTTTATAAAATAAATATTAAAAAAAAAACTTAAATAAATTGGTTTGAACATCAATTTTTTTTTTTTTGAAAAAAATGTTTCTCAAAATATCTTCGATACTACATCTTCTTTTTTTGTAATTTTATTATTTTCATCTGCTTTCATATCGATTTCCCCCTCCCCACCCATACTATTTTTGGAAATTCTGAATTTCTTACTTTTTCAAAATATGATTGACATGATTTTTTTTTTTTTTTTCTTAATGATATTCTTTAATCAATACTGAGAATGTGTCTGCTTTCTAATTGAAATTCTCGACTTAACTTTTGAACAATTCATTCATTTAGACTGGTGGGTGCTTTTATAAAAAATTCATATTTTCCAAAGCTATTGCGGGAGTTTCGATACGGAAGCAGATACATCCTTAGGAATTATTGAAGAACAACATATTATATATAAAATATCAAAATAAAAAATATTTCGAGAAACATTTTTATGAAAAAAAAATAAAAAAATTTTGTTTAATAAAATTAATTTAAAGTTAATTTTATCACAAAATTGAAGCATTTTTAAACAAAGGTGCTGAATTTCTTTATTCTGTTCCTCAGTTTCTGAGATATTTTGATTCAAAATATTTTCAAAAAGTCGCAAAAAAACAAAGTGTGCAGTGATTTAAGGAATGACTGATATTTTTGCAAGACTCCTTACTACCATCACTATAACAAATGAAAATGATAATTTTGCGAAAAACTCCTTGATGTGTAATAATATTTTTTTTTTTTTTTTTTTAAGCATAAGCCAACGCTCAGGGGATGCCCCCTATAAATGCAATGCACCGTGTTGGTTTTAAGAAAAGGAGAAAGGTTAGAGGGAAGGGGGATAGATGGAGTAGTGTCGGTGAACATTAGTCTTGAGTCTATGGATGTCACAACTGCCGGGGAAGACAGACGCAGGTAAGCAGTTCCACAACTTGATGGTTCGGCCAAAGAAAGAATTATCACGAAAGTGTGATGTCCTGTTGAACACCGGCGTGACGCAAAAAGGATGGGCCTGATGGGATGCCCGAGTGCTGCGAGAGAAAATCCTGGCTGATGGGATCAGTTCCCGTATTTCTCTAGAGCACATCCCGTTATAATATCTATAAAAAAGGGTTAAACACCCTACGTTACGCCGGTGGTGAAGGGAATCGATAGAGGCGATGATAGATTCATCACCTATTAGTTTCAACACACGTCGCTGGACACGATCTAGCAGCTCCAAGGTGGTTTTAGGAGCCCCGGCCCAAATGTGTGAGTTGTACTCTAGTTTGGGTCTAATATAAGTGAAATAAACAGTACGAAGATCAACAGGAGTGAAGTATTTCTTACACCGTTTCAAAAAACCAATACACTTGGCCGCATCTTTCGACACATTGAATACATGATCAGACCACCTCAGGTTTGATTGAACCGATATGCCCAGAACGTCAAGAGTTGTTGACCTCGCAATATCTAAGCCAGCCATATTAAGGGAAGGAAGGGAGAGATCCATTCGTCTGTGAGACAACAGACAGCACTGAGTTTTTGAAGCATTAAAATTGACTCGGTTAATACGACCCCACTCGGTGATTGTGTTGAGGTCGAAAACGAGTGAGTCATTCATATGCCGCCTTTTACTCTCAACCTCCACAGAGCTCGGGCGCTTTTTGAAGCAATAAGAATGACATATGTTGCTGTCGTCCGCAAAGGAATGGATTGGGTTGGTGGTCGAAGACAGAAGGTCATCGATAAAGACCAGGAAAAGGGTAGGAGATAGGACAGAACCCTGGGGAACTCCAGCATTGATGAAGTGTTTTTATTTGGAGGTGAAACCGTCTACCACAACACGGATAGAGCGATCACTGCAGAAGCTCGTAATCCAACGAGCAAAGGAATTACCGACAACAAAGGCAATTAGTTTTGATACGAGGGCGCGATGCCACACTCGATCAAACGCCTTAGAAATATCCAGAGCGACAACCATACTTTCACCGAAAAGGTGAACGCAATGGTTCCATTTTTCAGTGAGGAACGACATAAGATCACCGGTAGAACGAGACCTACGGAAACCATATTGGTGATCACTAAGTAATTCGTTGCGCTCCAGATAGTTCACTAGGTGAAAGTTTATTACACTCTCCATAACTTTGGAGAGCGCAGAGCATATCGCAATGGGTCGATAATTATTAGGGTTGGAAACCTCGCCTTTTTTGGAAACTGGCTGAACATTAGCAACCTTCCAACAAGATGGAAATATCCCACTAGTGTAGGATATGAAAAAAAGATTGCGTAATGGCCGAGCTAGTGTTGAGGCACACTTTCTCAACACATGGGCTGATATGCCATCAGGCCCTGAGGCTTTATTTATGTTGAGGTTTGCAAGGACTCTTTTTACTGCCCTTGATCGAAATTAAATAGTTGGCATAGCCGAAGACCTATTCTGAACAGGGGGTAAAGGCTGACAGCTATCTGGGAGTGTAGCATTTTTCGCAAAGATGCTAGCCAATAGATCGGCTTTGTCAGCAGGGTCATTGAATATTTGGTCGTTCATTAAAAGAGTTGGAATAGACGATGAGGACTGATTCTTCACTCTCTTAACAAATGACCAAAAACTTTTGCTACCTTTCGGTAGTGAAATGATTCTTTTGCGCAGGTTTTGTTCGTAGAGAAACTTTCTCGCTGAATCGTGGCATTACAGCAATTTCTAGCCTCAATGCGAAGCCTTTCAGTATCAGCATTTCTAATGAGCCGCCAATTCCGAAATGCTTCCTCTTTGGACCTGACTGCAATCCTGCAAGTCTCATTAAACCAAGAGTGGTCCTTTGGCTTAACGTTAACTTTTTTATAAGGTATGAAGGACCGAATACCTAATAAAATTATTTCTTGAACCATTAAAGCCGCGGCATTTATGTTCCTATCAGCGAAACACAATTTCCAATTGAAATTACGAAAGAAATTATTTAGCGCAATCCAATTTGCTTTATCATAAAGCCATACAGTCCGCTTCGGGGCTTTCGGCGAAACAGTGCGTAAACTTTTAAATGGGAAAGCAGCGGAAATAGTACAATGGTCCGACTACGACGACATCGTATTTTTCATGATGTGATGTCAGAAAGAGGTCTAGTGTACTTAAGCTATGCCCCCCAACGCGTGGAATGTACGTGGGGTCATTCACTAGTTGAGTCAGTAAATTGGACTCGGCAAAAAACTCAACATAACGACCTTCAGGAGTTGTAAGGCCAGAATGGCGCAACCAATTAGAGTTATGAACATTGAAATCACCAGCAACTACAATTTCACTGTCTGGGTACGATTCTAAAATTTTGGAAATCGAATCAGAGAGGACGTCTATCTTATCAAAAGTAGGAATCCTCCCTAAATTCGGGCTTCTATATAGGAAGCAGAAATGTAGAATGTGGGACTGGATTTTGAACATAGAACTAAATTCGGCATCCGTCGTGTTCAAATGTTACTGACACTGGTACGCAACATCGCTACGTATATATACAGCGAGGCCCCTATGGGGAGAAAATAATGGCAGAAGGTGATAACCAGGTATCCGGAAATCCAGTGGATCAGCATCCCCACACACCTGAGTCTCACCAACCGCCATTACTTGGGGAAGGAAACTAGAAACATGGGCATAGACCGAAAAAAAGTTTGACCTGAGGCCACAAATATTGCAAAAATCAAAGCGAAATCTCTCCGACATTTGCGACATCACAAAAACCTAAGAAGAATATTAATGCTAAATTGTAAGTGGAGTAAAGGCCAGTAATTAAGAGCGAAGAGAATAAGAGTGGGCAAGTGTTATGCCTTTGACCACTCAAGACTCAAGCTCCTAACATAGCCCCAGCCACACTTTACAATTAGCTTAGGATGGGAATAGGGAGAGAAAAGGCTACCAAACAACAGAAATTACAAAGGAGAGGGCATAGAAAAGCCCTGTACGTTAACATTAACTTTAACGTCAAATTTATCACAAAATTAAGAGAAAACTCCCTAATCCGGGAGCACTGCTGCGACTTGGCAGCGTCGTCGGTATGTAAAATTTAAACTGCAGTTTATGATGCTGTTGTTGTTTTATGGCAGTATTATTTTATTTTGTTTTGTTTTGTTAAGCGTCTAACGAACGACTTGTCGGTTTGTTATTGCGGTGTGTAATAGAATATGTATTAAACGGTAGATTTTGTTATTGTTTAGTAGTAATAGGACTTATTGTTTTCTGTATTTAAGCATAGGTAAAAGAACACGCGACGAAAGCAATATAAGAAAAGACACGAGTCACAACATTAAGACATAACATTAAAAACATCAAAACAAGACGCAACAGAACAATAAGGGGGACTGCGCGACACGTCCTCTCCCTATGAGATGTGAACTAAGTACTACAGCAATTTGCTATTAAATATTATATGTAGTTGAGTTGTATTATTCGAACTATAACTCGTATTGCGCCTTAGCACTAGCTCTTTATCCAACTGTGGTCAATTGTTTCAGATCAAGTTGCAGCCACGTTTTTATAGTTTATTCAAGTCATAACGTGCTGTTTATCCTTGTATAATTTTAGCCCAGCATTAGATTATAAAGGATTTTTTCAAACGCAAATTATGATATATTTTCTTGTTGTTGTTTTTGTTGTTGTTATCGTTAGTGTTTTTAAAGTTGCCCATGAGTCAACTGAAGTTAGGAAAATTATTTTCCCCACTTTGTTGCTTTCGAGTTTTATTATTTTTGTTGTTCTTTCCGGTTATTTTAACGCGCTCCGTTAAGTTCGTTGACGTTATGGCTCAGTCGTTGATACTGAGCTGGCAGAAACTGTTTACACTGTTAAGGCTCATAAAATATTTTATTATTTTTCGCCCCTACTTTTTCGTCATGTGTGCTTACCTTTTTTTTGCAAATTTTGCGCCCGAAATATTTTTGTTTTTCAATACATGAAGAACTGAAATATGTGACATTTATTATTTTAATGTCTTTTTTGCTACTCGCATGCAGATCCGTTTTTTGTTTAGGTCTCATGTTTATACAATGGCCATTAATTTGCATTTAGTTAATATTTTCTAAGCGATGGATATTTTTTTTAGCTGCTGTCATGGCTCTTTTGTAATAAAAGACCTTAATATAAAAGTTATACATTGGTTAATTTATTTATTTATTCCTTTTTAGTCAATTTAATTTTGCTAATGTTTATTGTGATTTATACCTTAGAAGCAACACAATATTCCAAACCTTTTCGTTTAGCATTAATAGGTCGATTTAATGGATATTTAAGCTTTAGTTTTATGTGATTTCAAAAACTCTTGAGGTAGAAACTAATATTTGAAAGTGCTTTTAATGATGTCAATCATTATAATAGTACTCTAGAGCATAGATGAGCAAAATTTTGGAAACAAGAGCTTCTTACAACAAACGCTTCTGATTCTAATAGAATTTCAGATTCTCTTTTAAAATCTTTAAAAAAATTTGAAATTTTTATGGTTTTTCGTTAAAAGTTTTAGGATATATTTGGATCGATATGAAGAAAAAATGACTGGAATTTTATGAGGGCCAAACGATATATAAGGTCAGGAAAATTTTTTTTTTAAATCCGATATTTAAATTTTTTTTAATATTGTCAAGCATTTTACGGTACTATTTTCAAAGTAAATAGCAAAAGTAACATTGCAACTTAATTTTTGAATATCGTTTACTGAAGTTCTAAAAGAATCAATAGAGAAAAAAAAATTATTTTGATTAACCCTTCGTTTATTGAAGAATTTTTAATCGGTCGTTAGAGTATTAGTCACCCGGGTGACTAATCAAATAATGGACGTAAGGGGTTGTCCATTAATTACGTGAGGTGTTTTTTTTTTGAAAATTCGGACCTCCCTCTTCCTTTAGTGAGATTTAGTGAGTTCTGACGGGAACCCCCCCCCCTTACATGACACTTGCCTTATAATTTTTAAATGTAATCTGCTATTATAATGTATAGTCCCTGCAATTAAAAGTTCACGTGAGATTTTTATTGACCCCCCGTCCCCCTTGGTGAAACTTTTCCGGACCCCTCCCCTCCTTTTTTGACTCACGTAATTTATCGACATCCCCTAATGTTTATAAGCCAAAACTTAATACGCATAAGATTGATAGGCAAAATAAACGTTAGATATTGCCGACAATCTATTTTCAACAATTTAGATGATTTTTTGTTATATTTGCGTCTATAATAAGAAATGTTGAGTGAGTATAAACAATACACATACATTAAAAGTTCGTTATAACAGTGTCAAAATTAAAATTTGAAAGTGAATTTACAAAACAATTATCGGCCGCTGTCCTTTTCGGCAGTACATTCCTCTAAGGCAAACAAATACGGTATAAAAATAAATTGGTCTGCTGACTCGAGGACTCAATATACGTTCCAAAGAGAATTCTATTGAGGGAAGCTACCGGATGAAGCCCGAGGCAAAGGACTTGGTGAGATAGTTGTTTTATGATTGGTTAAATATTGGAAAAATTACGAGCAAAATAACGCAATGGATAATTTTTTTACCACATTGGCGCAGAAGAGCTTGTGAGTAAGAAATTGAGCATGATCGGTACAATGCGCCGGAATAAAAGATGTATCCCTGCAGAGCTAATGTGCAAGCGGAAAGATCCGGTTGGAAATAGTACATTTACATTTCGAGAGAACGTAACATTGGTATCATATGAGACTATGAGAAATGAATCGGTAGCCTTGCTTTCAACCATGCACATCACTAAGGCTGTAGTCATAAACTCCGAAGCCCGCAAACCGATAATTATCTTGAACTATAATAAGACAAAAGGAGGCTTGTATAGTTTCTTTTCACTAGCGTCAGTAATGCATCAATGGTCTCTGTTTTATTCTATATTTTGAAAGCGTCGATACGATGGATGACCCCAAACTATTCATGTAAACGTGGAACCAGGACGCTGGCCCATGACTCTGTTTTATAATTTGGTCAACATCGCTACCATTGCCACTTACATCATATACCCTGAGAACAACCAGCTTGACCAGTTGTAATTAGAACTGTGCAACATTCTCCAACGATTGCAAAATCTGCATGTTATAGGGAAACTTCATCTTAGGTCAGCAATATGCGACATGCTTGGTTATGAATTGTCTCTGAAAACACAATATGAGTTTGAGGTGCCACAATTGGATGCTAGTGGTTGCGATAAGATTCAGGGCCAGTGTCACCAATGCATTTCGAATGATAAGGGATAAAGAAATTCGCTCGAGTGCTCCAGACTATGCAAAAAACCCAGTATGGGCTCAGCACACTAAAAGGAAATAACCCGCCACGCGTGCTAGGCTAATTTTCTATTTTCCTATTTATAATTTCTTCACTTGTGTTTCATTCCATAAAATTTGATAAAAAATTTAACAGTACATGTTGCGTGCATTATATACGTAGTCACCCGGGATGACTAATACTACAACAAGAGATTAGACTTGAACTTTCAGATAAATACACCCATAGGTAAGAGCTAAAAATTCGAAATATATCTTAAAATGGTTCTAGCTAAAATCGTAGTAAAGTCAGAAACGCCTTCCATCCTAGATAAATTTGAACATGAATAAATATTGCAAAACAACTGAAAAAGTCACCCGGGGTGACTAATACTCTAACGGAGCGTTAAGATGGAAAAAAAAAATTTAATTTTATCATTTTTGGACCAAAATGGAACAAATTTTATTTTCTCATTATAATGGAAATTCATGTAGTGCCATTGACAATTTTAAATTATAGTGTATTAAGGTGAATGCAGTGAAAAAACAAAGGATTTGAGCTGTGACACAGAAACACCAAAGCTCTACTCGAGGAAAAGACCTCAGTTTTTCTCCTTATGTATAGGCTTAAAAAATAGCGGCAAATTGTTTTTCGATACTTCCTTATGTGTGCATAAGGAAAATCGAAAAATATTTAAAAAAAAATATTATAAGTAAGAAAATAAATAAATTTTCATCATTTTTTTGGACAAATTCCAAAAAATTAAAATTTTGCAGCTCTGGTAGCAACTATAGGGTAATTTTTTTTTTTATTTTTTTAAATTAGGAAATACTCGAATATGAATAAATTTTCGAAAATCGAGTGTTCTTGAAGTATTCTAGAACATGACCTTTTTTTGAACATGTCTAATGTACACTTTAACGAATCGAAAGCAGTTGTCCTCAATACGTGCATTGTTGTTTCCTTTCTGGCTCGCTTTGGTTTTTTTCTGAATGACGCAACAATAGCAATAAATTAATGGCGCTATTTTGTAAATCACGGTGGTGCAACACAACGCAAAGGCAGCGCGATTTAATATCAGTATTTTATTAATCACCACGCAATTACGTTAGCTGTGTTACGTTTTACGATGATCTCTCAGTCAGCTACAGTTGAGCGTTGTCCGATGTAAAAAAAAATTAAGTATAATTTTCTTGTTATCTGGTATTAATATCAGCAGGGAATTTTTTTTTCTTATTGGTGAGATTTGAGATTCAAAAGTTCAATAGAGCGAACAATGACATACGACAAACTTGAATTCCAGTAATACATTTGCATTTGAGAACATTTCGAACTGTTAATTAGTTGTTGCTTTCTTTAACCTATATTTCAGACGAAGCGGACAATGCAAAAAAAATGAGATTCAGAAATTTGTCCATATTCGGCTTAATTGCACTTCTAGAAGGTGCAAACACATAATTTTTTTTTATATAAGGCTTAGTTTTCAAGTTGCGGACTTCCAAAAATTGACGAAATATGAAAAATGGATTTTTCGGAAGCCTTTTTTCGAACTTAACAAAATTTCAATAAAATATGAAACATTGTGGTTTCAATAGGAAATTTACTGTTCTTTTCAATTATGAAATCATATTGGAAATTTGATGTTTTTTTCTTGTGGGAAACCGAAAGTGAACATTTCATCTCAGAATTGAAATAATTTCGACATATTTTATTTTATTATTAAGTATACCGGTAATATGCTAAAAATTTTTTAACGTGATCTACATTAGTTTACTAGATATATGAATTGAAGTGTATACGTGCCGCACTTTGTATGGGACGTGGCACTTTCTTAAGTACTTTAATTTATATATCTTCTTAACTAATAGCGATCATGTTAAAATTTTTTTTGTGGAACATTCATATTCTAAAGGCTTTTTCTTAAAACAAAATATTTAAAAAATATTATGTAGAAGTTATTGAAAAATTTGATTTAAAATTTTTACTTCCAGTTTTCCATACTTAAAAAAATTTGAAATTCGAATTTAACTAAAAATTTAAAAGAACATCCTTTTTTCTAGTTGAATCAATATTTTTTTATGCTTAATCATAAATTCCTTGATTCCAATAATAGCGTTCAAAAATTACGGTCCTTAAACTTCGCTAATTCTTCAGAAGCCCATAACTCGGCAATCAAGCCTCATACGAAAAAAAAAAAATAAGTGTACAGATTTATGTCTAACTAGATATATAACTTACCGGAATATAAATACATTTCACGACCCTCACTTTATTTTCACTGCCCGCTTCGCGTGAAATGCCCGATATAACAATTATATTGTAACATTTATGAATGTATAAAAAAATAAGAAATACACTGCACGTCACTTGAATAGGGCCACATATTTCTTCTTGTAGATGTTTTGAACATATTTTTATACCCTACACCGAGGGTATATTCACTTTGTCTCTCAGTTTGTAACACATAGAAGGGGGCGTAGCAGAAATGGAAAAGTATAAATATATTCTTGATCAGTGTCACCAACTGAGTCGATTTAGCGATGTTCGTCTGTCTGTCTGTCCGTCTGTTGAAATCAGGTTTACGGGAAAACCAAGAAAGCTAATGGAATGAAACTTTCACACACAGGTCACATCTTTTTGCAGGGATTGTGCTAATGGGCAAAATCGGTTCACGGACACGCCTACCGATTATACTCTATAGATATTTACCCAGGCCAATTTTGAAAAAAGTTGCAGCGATTTTGATGAAACTTGGTGATTTGGTGCACATGTGAACCAAATTAGGATTAGGCTGGGTTTCAAGTTTTCAAAAGGTCGTACAGGTGCGTGGCACTGCCCTAAATTTTTTCATAGTGTACTACCATATCTTGTAAGCCGTTCAAGATATTGCTATGAAATTTGGTAAAAGGATACATATCAAATAATGGGTGTTTTTTTTATAGGTTTGTTTTTCGAATAGAGATAAAACTGGCATTTTATGGTCAAATCTGGCAACTCTAATGTCATTTATGTTCAGTTTGGTTTGCCATTTCATCATGAACAGGTTAACAAAAGAACAACGCTTGCAAATCGTGCAAATTTATTTCGAAAATAATGGTTCAGTTCGCGAAGCTTACCGCAAGCTCCGTCCATTTTATGGTCGACATAATCGTCCATCAGAGCAATTAATTCGGTTAACCATGGGTCGTTTTCGCACTACGTTTACTCTATGTGATAATACGCATCCGCAGAGACGTCGAACAGTGCGCACCGAAGAAACAATTGCCGCTGTAGAGCAAAATGTTGAAGAGGACCCGAATGAATCGATTCGCCACCGTGCACAGCAATTGGAGCTTTGTCCATCAACTTTATGGAAGATTTTGCGCAAAGATCTTGGCTTGCGACCTTACAAGATCCAGCTTGTGCAAGAATTAAAGCCGCGAGACCATGCAATGCGTCGTGATTTTGGTGTATGGGCCGAAAATGAGATTGATCTCGATGCTGATTTTCATCGCAAAACTTTGTTCAGTGATGAGGCTCATTTTTGGTTGAATGGCTACGTCAACAAGCAAAATTGCCGCATTTGGAGTGAAGAGAATCCACATGAGACCCTTGAGACGCCATTACATCCACAAAAACTGACTGTTTGCTGTGCTCTACGGGCTGGTGGAGTCATTGGGCCATACTTCTTCCGAAATAATGCTGGAGAGTCAGTTACCGTTAATGGAGACCGGTATAGAGCCATGATAACCGACTATTTTGTTCCCGAATTGGATGGCATGAATGTGGATGAGTTGTGGTTCCAACAAGACGGCGCTACATGCCACACAGCGCACGTCACAATCAATTTATTGAAGGAAACATTCGATGAGCGCATAATTTCGCGGAATGGACCTGTCAATTGGCCACCAAGATCATGTGATTTGACACCATTGGATTATTTTCTTTGGGGATATGTGAAGTCGCTCGTCTACGCCAACAAACCAGAAACGTTAGGGGACTTGGAAGCCAACATTCGTGGCGTTATTGCCGACATACGGCCCCATATGCTCGAAAAAGTGGTTCAAAATTGGACCTGTAGAATTGGCTTTATTCGAGCCAGCCGCGGCGGCCACATGCCCGAAATCATATTTAAACATTAATGGCATAAAATTATCCTTCCAATAAAGCCAAATTGATGGACATTAAAACGATTTTCTTGTGTTTTATTTCAATTCGAAGCTCTATACCTCTAAAAAAAACACCCTGTATATCTTGTATTGTGATAACGATTTTCATAAAAATTTTGGAGATGACGCTGCTGAAAGCAGTCATCAATACAAGCATAGCCACTTTACTGAAAAAACTCGTTGAAGGGCGTGGCACCGCCTACAATATTTACAAACGTTATATTAAGAGAACTAACAACGTAATCGTTATGAAATTTAATGGAGTAGATATACTTGCTATAAGGTCTCTTATCACAAAAATTTGGTCCAATAGTACCCGTGGGCGTGGCACCTCCCATATAAGCAACAAACGTTTATTGTTATAGATAGTGTGCTATGAGAGTAATCTTCATAAAATTTGGTGTATAGATGTCAGTTACTATAAGCTTTAAAAATAAATGAATTTTTACAGGATTGCATTAGTGGGCGTGGCACCTCCCATATTAACATAAATTTGTAAGGGCTATTTTAAGTGAACTGTTGCAGCAATTGCAATGAAATTTAATGTAGGTGGTTCAGTTGTTATAGAGTATATTTGAACCAAAAGTGGCTGAAATAGCACCAGTGGGCGTGGCACCTCCCATACAAATAAAATACGGTAAGTGCCATATTTATCGAAATATGTGAGCAATCATGCTAAAATTTTGTGCAAGTGGTTTGCTTAATCAAAACCGGGCTGGATTGTACCAGTGGGTGTGTCACCGCCCTAAATTTTAAATTTAACTGCAGCATATATTGCAAACTATACAAGCTATTGTTCTTAAATTTAATATGCGGATGTCGATCACGAATAAATTTTATTGAACCAAAAGTGGGCGGAATTGGAGAAGTGGGCGTAGCATATTTCAAATTTTTCATTTCTTTTTGATTTTTTTCAACATTTTCCATATTCTTTTGACTTTTCCAGCCCTTTAACTTTTTCCAGTATATCCTATATGTATTTGTTCGACTTTTTGAACCTCTTTCAACTTTTTTCATAAGTTCCTTTATTTTTTCGACTTTTTCATCAATTTTACATTGTTTCATATTTTTTTAACCTCTTTCAATTTTTTAGAGTTTTTTAACCTCTCTCAACTTTTTCAACATTTTGCATATATTCGACTTTTTCAACATTTTTCAACCTCTGTCAACCTTTCTAACATTTCACATTTTTTTCGAATTATTCAACCTCTTCAACATCTTTTTAACATTTATGTAAAAAGTTCTTTCAGTGCAGTGTAGAGTATGTGAGTTTCGGCCTGGCCGAAGATTAGACCTTAGCTTGTTTTATTCTAATTTCGTAAATATGTATATCGTTTACGAATTGATAGAAAAAAAAGTGTACCTCGTAGAGTATCGTTAGCTGGTTTTTTTAATTTGTTGTTATGAGGTACAAAAAAATGCGTTTTTATTTGCGGCACTTGAATAAGGCCACTTAAGAAAATATAGGAGCATCTTTTTTTAAAAATCAGTTCAAAAATACGGCTATGCATTGCATCGTAGAGTGACTCTAAATAATTCCAAGAAATTGTTGCCCATGGCTTGAACTAGTGATTTTTTGTCTTCAAACTGCCATCCGTTTTTATAAAATTTTCTAACCAACCATCCCCATACGTTTTCCATGAATACGGCGGCCATGACAAAACTTGAATATTTTGGTGTTGAATCCAGACTTAAACGATTTTTGCTGTATGTACCGGAGCATTATCTTGCTAATAAGTCAATGAAATTTGTTGAAATTGTGGGAATGCCCTTTCCAGAATAGATTTGTCGGAGTTTGCTGTCATTTTTGAATTTACAAACACCAAATCAATTGTTGCATAATATGAAATGGACCCCATACCATTGCGCCACTTTCTCTGCTGTGATGTCTACCCAAAAAAAAAACTTCCAAACATGACCTTGATGGTTATAATCATTATTTTCACAACTTTAGAAAAGAAGAAGTCTTACTGATAGTTTGAATTTCTTAAGTATAAACAAATTTTCAAAAAAAAACATCAGATAACATTTTTTTTCTATATTTTATTAAGTGGCCTTATTCAAGTGACGCAAATAAAAACGCATTTTTTTGTACCTCATAACAACAAAGTAAAAAAAACAACTAACGGTACTCTACGAGGTACACTTTTTTTTAATAATTCGTAAACGACATATGTACATATTTACGAAATTAGAATAAAAAAATATGTTCAAAACATTTAAAAGAAGAAAAATCAGAAGAAATCCAATAAAAAATATGTGGCCTTATTCAAGGGACGCGCAGTGTATATTAAACCTTTGAAGCCAAGTTATTTATCTAACGGCAGCTCAAGAACAAGTGAAGATATTTACAGTTCATGTAAACGAAATCGCAGCGTTGCGTTTTACAAAATGCCACATTCAGTTGATTCCACTATGTTATTACGTTACTCAACGCAAGTTTATAAATTGCGAATTTCAACAACGCAGCTTGAAGTGGTGTGAAGTGATTTACAAAATAAGGCCATAATATAATTGATATTTAGTCCAAAGACCATAGGCTTTAATGACAAAATTGGCTCTTCTAGGATTCTTTCAACCAGTTTCCCAAAGAATTGATCCGAAATACTGACCCACTTCGTTTGAACATGGAATTAAAGCTTGTCTAAGCCCTTTGGTGGATTGTAGTACCGTGCTAGTCGTTTTTTTAACAAAGGCCAACATTTTCGATGCGGTTCAGATCTGGGTCACATACTTTTATTTCTTTATCCGATCAAAATTTCAAAAAGGCCACATACCATTCAAAGAAAAGACGAATAAAAGATTGCAATGGCTTATCCATTTTTAGTATGTAAAACCGAGAAATCAGTTCAGAAAAGGTAAGAAAAAATCTTGTTATTATTAAAATTAAAAACAAACATTTCAAAACTGAGACATGATTGAAAAAGGCCAGTAATTAAATTTATCTTTTTTGTTTCCCATTTTAAGAGAAAGTATTATATTGGAACATTTAAGTTCCAGAAGTCACCGGAAGTAAGAATTTCTAAAACATGTGCGAAAATGGATCTTAATATACATAAGTACTTTTCGGGTGTTGGTAGCATTTTTGTCTTATTGTATGTTTACAAAAGCGTATATAGAGCCGTTCATGCAACTTCTTGGATAATTTAAAAATAAGTTGAAGGTTCAACTCACATTTCATAGATTTACTGGTCAAAGTTCATTTCAGTCATTTCCATTTTAGACGAAATCTTTTCCTTTTTTCTTAACGTCTATGCTGATTGGAAAAATACCCGTCCAGATCAAACACAATCATTGAGAGTAACATTTGAAAGACGTCCAAATATGTCTGGTCCCTAGGACTGGTCTTGTTATTTCATATATGTGGAAGTATAAAACTAGGTCAGACATAATTAATTTAAATAAATCTGGACAGAACTCGAATTAACAAGATTTGCCGCTCGTAATTAAGCTGCACAAATTTGGTACAGGACTAAGATTAACAAGATTTGCTGCTGGCACATTACATAAAATTCTTGAGAGCTCCTGAAACACCAACAGCTGAGCAGATTGTGCATGTATGCTGTAAACACATATTAAAGTAAGATTTACTTTACCAATGTATGTATGTACGTCTGCACTAAAAACTCTTTAACCTTCAACTTCAACACTTGTCATGCACGATACCTTCCACAAATACCAGTTGCACTTTTGTCAATTGTTTTAGCATGAAACTAACAATAAGGCAAATCAAATTGATTAGTTCAAAAGCATGACCCAGATTTCTGATTAAAAATATTAGATCGGAAAATTCAAAATAACTAAATGTGTTATTTATTTGAAACCGGAACCAATAGTTTATAGGAACTAAGCTACCCTATATATAAAAAGAAACAGCTATTACACTGAAAAACCCTACTTTAGTGAAAAAAATTTATAAGAATTTTTAACTAAATCTTTTTACGGCCTTAAGCGACCTTAAAACAATTATTTTAATTTTATATTTGGATGCATTTCGACTCTGTTTGAGTCATCATCAGCATGAACGATTTTAAGCGACTCGTTTTTTTTTTATTGTAAAAATGTTGCAAGTGAACTTTTTTATGTGTTGGGAAAAAACCCAACTTTGGAATGCATACGTTATTCTCAAGGTGATTAGGAAATATATATACATAAACGAAGCCTGAGTGCAGGATCTGCGTCTGAGATTTGAGCCCACATGGATCTCTCCTAGTGCCAACGTTACTTAGAGTCCAAGGATCAAGACATGGGCATAGACAAAACTAAATTCACTTTTAGGCCACAGATGTTTATGTTACAATTGGTAGTGTAACTGAAACGATATAAAAATAGTGCAGTAAAATGTATTCAAGGGCTGATATATCGCAATTTGAAGTTTAAATTTCATGAAATTCGTATGGGACGAAAAATTCCTTAATATGTTATGTCCAAATTACTTCTGGTAGCCTTTTACAAGGAAAGCTCCTAGGTAAATACTATTAGAAAAAATAAGTTTGAAGCGGCTACTTCGACCTGATGGGTTCTTCGATAATCTGAGTAAAGAAATTTGCAATTGAATTGGTTGGTGCCACACCTCTTTCAAGAAAAAACGTTTTTAGTGCAAAACTAATGAACCAATTTTGATGAAATTGGATACTGAGAAAGATTGAACTCTGAAAAAGATATTTGTTTTTGAATGGGTGGTGTCACGCCTCTAATAAGAAAACATGCTTTAACAGCTAAACTTATAGACTGATTTTCATGACATTCGGGAGCATTGACATCTATTCAGGTAAAATGGTACTGAGCTGTTTTGTATTGTCACTATAATGGTTGAATTTTAATCAATAGGCGAACTTTAGTTTTAGTAAATTTTCAATTATTTAATGAATTTCACTCTTTTGTTAAGTGTTGCAAGTGACAAAATGTTTACAGACCTAGAATATATTCCGAAATCACTGAGTCTTTTGCTAACAGACATGATTTCGAACGATAAAAAAAGTAAACCAGAAAATGTGTTCTATTATAACAACATATGGGCATTCCCTCCAAAAGGCCAACCGTGACAGAAAAATCAAAAGTTATTATAAAAGCGTTACTATCTGGAGGATGGAGCTGCTTCTAGAAGTCCACGTAAGTGGGTAAAGTTCCTGATCGCCACTCACTTGGGAGTGGCCAGGGATGATTCTTTTGCAAGCAGTTCAAGCAGCTCACAAACTTCCGGCCTTTTTGGCCAAGTAACCTCTGGAGATCCCTTGGACACCCGTCCGGGGGTGAGCTAGTTGTGAGAAGGCGAGTCTCTCCTAGACTTAAAACTTGGAAAGTGTGCGTAGGGTTTGTGTCCCACCTCACATTATCATCATTTCCAATGAAAACCAAATCAGCCTCGGATAATAGCCCCCACTACGATGACGACCACTGCAAACGAAAAACGGATATGCACCTGGAATGTCCTTACCCTCCATAGGGAAGGTGCAACTATCCAACTGGCGGAAGCCCTCGTAAAAATAAAGGCTGACATCACCGCCATCCAGGAGATGCGATGGAAAGGAGAAGGCTGCTCTAAACGGACGAACTGTGATATCTACTACAGCGGCCATGCGGAGGTTGTATGTCGAAAATTACGCCACTTAGTTTCCCGGTTCAAGCCAATAAACGAAAGGTTGGCTACGATCCGTACCAAGGCAAAATTCTTCAACATAAGCCTAATTTGCGCGCACGCCCCGACGGAGGAAAAGGACGATGCTACCAAGGATGATTTCTACGCGAGCCTAGAGGACGTGTATGACCAATGTCCGACCCACGGTGTAAAAATTGTCCTCGGCGATTTTAATGGAAAGGTCGGAAGAGAAGGCATCTTTGGCGCTACAGTCGGTCAGTTCAGTCTCCACGAGACCACTTCAAGCAACGGTCTGAGACTGATCGACTTCACCGCGGCGCGAAACATGGTAGTTAGTAGTACCAGATTTGAACACCTCGACATTCACAAGGCCACCTGGCTATCCCCGGATCAAAAAACGAAAAACCAAATTGATCATGTTGTGATCGACGGAAGGCACGCTTCAAGCGTTCTGGATGTGCGTACATTTCGTGGGGTCAACACTGATTCCGACCACTATCTTGTTGCAGCTAAGATCCGCATGCGGCTATGCAATGCGAAGAATGTACGCACGGGCATACAACGAAAGCTGGACGTTACCAAGCTGCAATCACAACGGACTGCCGAGGCGTACTCCGCTCAACTCTCGGTTAAGCTCAACCAACCAACCTCTGAAACCGACGACGCCGGTGGACTTTGCACACACATCTCCCACTCCATGCGCGCTGCTGCCGAGGAAGTCATTGGTTTCCGACGCCCACAACCTCGAAACCAATGGTATGACCAGGAGTGTCGCGATGTGACTGCTGAAAAAACGCCGCATACAAGAAGTCGCTGCAGTCAGCCGCAACGCGAGCCGTGCGAGAAAACTACCGCGAAAAGAGGAAGGAAGAGAGGCCCATTTTCAGACGTAAAAAAAGGGAGCAAGAAAAGCGTGAGCGTGAGGAACTTGACGTGTACCAGGGCAAGAAGGATGCACGAAAATTCTATCAACAAGGTAAGCGTCTAACTCAAGGTTTCAAGCCCGGAGCATCCACTTTAGAGACGAAAATGGAAATCTGGTTACAGATACACAGCTGGTGGCGATGAATTGATAAGGTGCATGCATCAACTCATCAGCAAAATATGGCTAGCGGAAAGCATGCCCGACGATTGGAATCTCAGCGTGCTTTGTCCTGTAATAAAGAAAGGAGACCCGACAATCTGCGCCAATTACAGGGGTATCAGTCTTATTTCCATCGCATATAAGATCCTCTCAAGCGTATTGTGTGAAAGATTGAAGTCGTATACAGAAACACTGATCGAATCCTATCAGTGTGGCTTTAGACCTGGTAAATCCACCATAGACCAGATTTTTACACTACGCCAAATCAAATCGACACTCACCATCTCTTCGTCGATTATAAAGCTGCGTTCGATAGCCCAGTGCGGAATTGCTTATACGCAACAATGTCTGAGTTCGGTATACCTGCAAAGTTGATAAGGCTCTGCAGGATGACGTTGAGCAATACGTGTAGCTCCGTCAAGGTAGGGAATGACCTCTCCGGAACTTTTAATACCGAGCGAGGTTTCAGACAAGGCGACCCGCTCTCGTGCAATCTCTTCAATTTCATTATAGAGGGAATCGTACGAAAAGCCGGTGTGTATCATAATGGCACCATTTTCTTCAAAGGTGTTCAGCTCCTTGCGAACGCTGATGATATTGATATTATCGGTCGGAGTAAGAGAGATGTTACTGCTGCTTTCACTGCTATTGAAAAGGATTCAGCCAAAGTGGGTTTGACGGTAAACGAGGGCAAGACGAAATAAATGATGTCTACTAACAACAACAAGAGAGCACGGGATCTAGACTCTCATGTTATAGCGGGCAACTGTAAATTAGAAGTTGTCAAGGAATTCATTTACCTTGGCACTGCCGAACCAGCAATAATGATGTCAGTCTGGAGATTAAGCGGAGAATAACAATTGCCAATAGGTGCTACTACGGTCTCAGTAAGCAATTACGTTGCAGAGCTCTCTCTCGATCGACAAAGCTAACACTCTACAAGACGCTCATTCTACCTGTGCTTCTTTATGGCGCTGAGGCATGGGTGGTTTCGACAACAGACGCAGCCGCTCTTGGGGTGTTCGAGAGGAAAGTTCTCCGCAAAATTTTTGGTCCTGTTCGAGTTGGCGACGACTATCGCATTCGAATGAACCACGAGCTGTATGAGCTCTACGCCGACATTGACTTAGTTAAGCGTATAACAATACAGCGACTACGCTGGCTGGGTCATGTCCATCGTATGGATAAAGAAGCTGCAGCAAAAAAGGTATTCGAAGGGAAGGTCCCCGGTCAACGACGAAGAGGGAGGCCATGCCTCCGGTGGATAGACCAAGCTGAGGAAGCCCTAACCTCGCTTGGCATTATCGATTGGAGAAGGCGCGCGCAAAACAGAGGCGCCTGGCGAGAGCTAATGAGGTCGGCCGTAACCTAACAACGGGTTGTTATGGCCATCTAAGTAAGTAAGTAAGTTACTATCTGATATTATCTGAGGAAAATTTTCAAATTTTGTTAAGTTAAACAATTTACACAAGACTTCATTTTTCACATTGAGCAAACCACTTGCAAACTTGCATAAATGGAGTTTCTCTATTTTTGTATTACTGAATAGTATTTTTCCTTAAATATTTAAGTATGTAAGAGAGGTGATATATGATGATAGTCTCTCTTCCAACGTCAATTAGCTAAAAACAATGCAAAATAATCAAACCAATCTCTATTAACTGTAAAATTTTAATTTGCTTAAGTTTAAGTTCTAAAGTCACAAATAACATAGAAAAACATCATATGTTCTTATTTCGAAATTGATAACAGTAGCAAGTGTGTCAAAATTGTTGCACGAACAGAGTTTTATGTACGTAATTAAAAAAAAAAGGAATGCAAAAAATATTAAATTTAAAATTTTTGGAGCTGTTTGAAGTTGGTAATGTTCGCAAACATAAGTGTAATAAATAGACAGTTGAAAACGGTCAAACCAGTTATTAACTGCCATAAGACATCATAATCACATAATTTTTTTTTGTTGGAAAGGTTGTGAAGAGAAGGAGGGACATTTATAATTTTTTTTTCAATAGTAGGCGGTGCCAGGCCTCTACTGAGAAAAAACGTTTCCACGGCTAATCTAATGTACCGATTTTGATGAAATTTTGCTTAAAAATAGATTGAATCCTAAGAAAGATTATTAAAAACTCTGATTCTTTAAAGGGGGCTTAGCATCGCTCTAAATGGGAAAAAACGGTATTACGGCTGAGCCTTTACACCGATTTGATGAAATTTGGTATGTAGGTAGATTAAAACTTGAGTACAAATATATTTTTTTAGTAGGTGGTACTACGCCTCTTACAGGAAAAACGTTTTAAAATCAAAAAGACAAGTTCTATATTCTTTTAAGAAAAATATCTACTCCATCCTCTTTTCTTTGTTAAAATTGATTTAACTAATTAATTTGATAAATATAAACATTAAAATTGGTTCTTTAATTACTGTGTATATTTTAAATGTTATTATTTATATAAATATAAAAGTCGTTTTGAAAAATTGCCCAAATGACCAAATCGAATGGATTATTATGCTTTGTAAGAAAAAAAGTAAATAAGATTTTTCAATCAAACGAAATCTATTAAAAAGTTATATTATTCCATAACATTTTAAAATTCGCATTAAAAAATGTTGTCAAGTTTCGCTGACTTCTGTTTTTCTATAGATGGCCATGAAAAACACTTCCATTTTTTGTCCCGTTCAAATGCCTTTTTTATTGCCTCTATCTTGGAACCAGTATTACGTATGGCATCAACTTTACCATACAATATATGTTAGTACTGCCAAAGGGCTATTCCTTAAAGTAACAGAAAAAAATAAAAGCATTTTACTTAGACTTTTATTTCACTTTAAAAGTGTATTTCCGTATCGTTCCACATGAGAGTATAAGGTTTTGTGCTTCGTACAAAGAAGCACAATTAATTGAAGTTTCAGCGACTATGGCAAGTCCGATAAGAATAAAAAATGGCTTAAATGTAAACATAATTGATGGCGGAGGAACTTTCGTTAATATGAAATCCATTGAAATATTTACTCCAGGTGATGGCATAAAGGATAGACATTCGACGCTTAAAAAAGACTCCATCTGAATCATTGCTGAAACAGGAAATATTCCAATAGAAGCATACCTTATTTCCGTAGGTATAGGATATAAAAAAACTAAAATAAAATCATCAGAAAAAGAACCAGTCATGCTACTACTCATACATAGCCAATTGAACATTCTTTGGATGTACTGAAATTCAAGAGTATTAATAAATTTCCTAAATGGAATGGATTCATAAATAAACCTCTTAACAAATGCACACGATTTCGATAAATTGACGATCATTTTTTTTCCATTCATCCAGTGGCGGATCTAGGATTTAAGATTGGGGGGGGGGGCCCGAATTCTAGAATTCTTTGGGAACACTCGATATTCGATTTGAAAAATAATAAAAAAAAACTAATAGGGTTGCTACCAGAGCTGCAAAATTTAAATTTTTCGGGATTTGGCCAAAAAACTGGAGAAAATTTGATTTTTTCTTATTTATAATACTTTTTTTATTTTTTTTTTTTCAATTTTCCTTATGTACCCTTAAGAAAATATCGAACAAAACTTTACCGCTATTTTATAAGCATATAAAGGAAAAAATTCATGGTCTCTGCGCTAGTAGAGCTTTGATGTTTCTTGTGTAACAGCTTAAGTCTTTTGCTGTTTTCACTTCTCTCACCTCAATACATCATACTTTGAAATTGTCTATGCCACTACATGAATTTCGCTTAAAAAATATATGAGGAAAAACATAAATTTAGTTTCTGATCCAAAAATTATCAAAACTAAATTAAAAAAAAATGTTCTCATTTATTTTTTAAGGGAAATTCATGAAGTGTCATTGACAATTTCAAATTATAATGTATTGAGGTGAAACAAGTTAAAACAGCAAAGAATTTAAGCTGTTACACAAGAAACATCAATGTTTTACTAGTGCAGAGACCATGGATTTTTTCTTTTATACGCTTAAAAAATAGCAGTAAAGATTTGTTCGATATTTCCTTATGTGTACATAAGGAAAATTGAAAAAAACAAAAATTAAAAAAAGTATTATAAATAAGAAAAAATCAAATATTCTTTCTTTTTTTGGCCATATTCCAAATATTTTTTTTAAAATTTTATAGCTCTGGTAGCAACCCTAGGAGTACTTTTTCAAATGAGGATATACTCGAATATGAATAAATTTTCAAAAATTGAGGGTTCCCAAAGAATTCTAGAACATGAAATTTATTTGAAAATGTCTAATGTACACATCATAAATTAAAAAAAAGCGTTTCCCATCCTACATGTTTACTAATATTACATGTGTATCAGTTCATGTGAACCAGTACACACAGTCCATTTCAAAATACAGGATGGTGTCATATTGTCAATATATTTTTTTAACTCTACTTTTCTTAAAACTTTTAATAATTTCATATTTATTGGTGTTAATAGTTTTATGTAAGTGAATAGACAATTATGGCTTTATAGCATCCATATTTAGACTATATGATGAATTCCTTGGAGTTGAGATTTAAATGTGCATGGCCAAAAATGTTACCACTAGAATGTCTCATACCTGCTTATAAAGCAAAACGGCATATCAAAGAAGTTTAGCAAGCTGCTCTAATTTATGGTGATGATCTAAGCAATAGCAGCTCCATAGAACTTGAAAGGGTAGAAACTACTTATTTTCTGGGAAATTGATAAATGATTTCTTGAATGTATTATTGAAAGTATTTTTTTTAAGTATTATTGAATTTATAAACATGTATCAATAACAAAAAAAGATAAATGGAAAGCTTGTAGTGAAGGCTTTTTATTATTGAGTTCTTGGCAGGAGGGTACGTGCCCCCATGACCCCATCCCTGGATCCGCACCTTGTGTCGTAAATTTTGGTCAACCATTATTTATGAAATCATGTGATATGTATGGGACATTCCATGTCAACCGGAACTTTGGTCTGCCCAAAATTGAGCGCAGCGGAAAAACGTTTTTAAGGTGTCAAAATGTTCGTATGCTCAAGAGCTTTCCTATGAGAACGGGTGTTTTCGAATTTTTTTTTTTTTAAGGAAATGGCGACCATAAAACGGCACCTACATAAACATATCTATGTATAGGTAGGCATTTGGTAAACAGCTATAATCATAATCGCTTAATTTTTTTATTCTGTAGGAAAGCTGTGAAGAGAGGGAGTACTGTGTATACTTTTTTTTAAATAGTAGGTTGTGCCACGCCCCTAACGGAAAATACGTTGCCACGGCTAAACTAAAACACCAGTTTTAATAAAATTTGGTTTGAAGATAGACTGAACCATAAGAAAAGTAATTAGAAGCTCTGAGTTCTTAAACAGGGCGTGGCACCACCCTTAGTAGGAAAAAACGCTGTTTCGGCTGAACCGCGTCATCGATTTTGATAAAATTTGGTATGGTGCTAGATTGAATCCTGTGTAAAGATTTTTCTTTTGAGTGGGCGATGCCACGCCTCATATAAGAAAAAGCATTTTTACTGCAAGGTATTTGTTTTAAATAGGTCGGTGACACGCCCATAAGAGAAAAATATATTGACACAGCTAAATTAAGGGACTGATTAGATCCTGACCAAATTCCATCGAAATCGGTCCATTAGTTTAGCAGTGAAAACGAGGTCTTACAAAGTGTCTTACAAATTGCCTTACAAAATATTTTCGTAAGACTTTTAGCTGTCTTTGCCAGAATAGACCTGTATGACAATTTGTTAAAATAAGTACCTGTAAAATTGAGATAGAGAAAATCCCCTTAGGAGATTTTTTATATGTTTGAACTAATATACCGGCATTTGGAATAGTTCATTATACGGGTAATATCTTAAGCTGTCCTATACCATAAGATTCATGAGTATAGATTTTTTTGAGGCACGCCCTTTTCGCCTCTGAGAGCAATATTGTACTTTTCAATTGAAATTTCCGATTAAAAGAGGGAAAGCTAAACTACACAAGTTCTCCTTGGCTATTTTGTTTTTATGGTTTATTTCCTTTTATTTATATTTCAAAAATAGTTTATGGGAACTTGGTGAAAAATAGAGTTTGCTTGGCACTCAAAAACTACTGGGTTTTTATATATGTAGGTCATGTTCAGTCATATCTTTTAAGCAAGCAAAAGATTAAATTTGAAAAGATTAGAGAATTTATTGATTGAACTAACTGGGATATGTTTAAGCCTAGAGGACGAAAAATTACTCATACATTTAACATTCAGCGACACGTGTGACATTCTGAAATTTGACGTTAGCTCTTTTAGTTCCGCAACCTTTAATCTTTTAACTGCAGAGCAGACCATGTCCTTTAAAAACGGTCGTCCTTCTGTTGTACGAATGTTTTGGGCAACAATTTCTTATAGATATTCAAATAAATTTTTAACAAATCCCTTTTGCTTATAACTCTAACGCATAATTTCTTTCTATGTCTTTGAATCCTTTGCTGCTTGGATTTAAATTATTACACTTCCTTTTCAGGTCATATTGTAACTGTGTAATAAATTTAAACAAAAGTAGTTTGCTTTTTTTTTTTTTTTGCAAATAAACATATTTTCGCACACAAACACTAGTGCTGATTGTAAGTTCATTGCAACAGTTTCTGTAAAATCCCTTTTTTTTCTATTTCTGTCTCAATTTATGCGCTCACACATACACGCTTAAACGAATATGCGGATAGTTGCCGCATACAATGACAAATAATTTCCGCTTATTCCTTTTTCAGTTTTTGGGGTTTTTGCAAATTCAATAAATTCATAGCCCACAATTTTCACAACTTCCTTTGTTTACATTTGTACTTAGCTAAGGCTTTGCCAAAAACCTTACCACAAACATGAAGATAATCATTAGGGGTATGTACTATGTGTGTATGTGAAATAAATCTCAATAATTTTTTGTTAGTGTATGAAAGTGTGTGTAAATTTTGTCAAAGAAAAACTTTTGTCTGCCAAAGGAAAAACGAAAATTTGCGGATATTGAAAATTTTAGGTTTCCGTTTCAATATTAAAACTTTAACGGAAAATCAAAATCTCATCAATTTTTCCCATTGAATTTTAGCTCTTAATAAAGCGGTCATTGGTTCTTCAATTCTTATTGCCAAAAGTGCGAGTATGTGGTATGTAGTCTCCTTTTCAGTTTAATAAATCACGCGCGAAAAAAGTTCCGCAACCAAAACTGCCAACGGCACAAATCATTTGCCGTTTTTGTGCGTTTAAGTACAAACCTCGCAAACACATTCATCATATTCTTCAAGTCATTCATCAACGCTACAGATTTGACATATCGCTGCTGATATTTCTCCGGAAAGAATAAATAAATATTGCAAGCGGTGTTAGTGCGCACAAGAAGCTAAAACCTTAATAGCTTTGCCGATGCATAAATTTGTGTAAATTTAAGGAAAACAAAAAAAAAAAATAATAATAAAACAAAATTAACAGCCAGTTTGGCAGCTTTAAGGGTCTCATGTGTGCTTCCAATGCTAAAAAGATTGAATTTATCACTTTGGTTAGCCGTGCATTTATGTACATACATGAATTCATTAATAGGGTGCAAAATAGCACTGACATACATACAAAAGTCTCTTAGATAAAATTTTCTATAAATTGATTAAAAATACATAAGCGAATACATATTACGATTTCTAGAAATTTTTAAGGCTTATTTACTTAAAATTAAACACATCAAAATAGACTATGAAAACTTAAGAAAATGACTTCTTTGCTTTTTGAAAAATTTTTTCTTATAATAAGGAATTTTTCCTTGAAATAAATAAGTCTTTCGCAATTAGGGCTACCAGATGTCATACTTTAGTAGCAAATGTGCTATTTTTGCAAGGCTTTGCTAATTTTCACTTGAAATGTACTACTTTTGGATGGTTTTGCTACTTTCGATGTTTGCATTGTAAAATAAAAGTATTTGTCGTTTTTGCGCAACAAAAATATTGATATATTGTTGGTTTTCATTCGAAAATTGAAATTTTTTGCCATACACTACTTTTGTAGGCAGATCATCTGGTAGCCCTATTCGCAATGAGTTCATTATCCATTAAAACAAAGCGAAGTGAGTAAAATTTTCCGTGTAGAATAAACTAATCGCAATAAATTTTTTGACGAGATAATTTTTTCTTAATTCAATCAAATATTTGGTCACACTAAGCAAATTTTTGTAAAAGAAATAATTAATTTTTTTATTAAGATTTTACTATGTATACATACACTTAGTGTCAAAAGTCTACGCTCCTTTGTGCAAAATTTAGTTGCGTTGAAAATTTTAAATGAAAAAGTTATGTTCGTTGTGTTTTTTCGATTCATTTATTATAATTATACCTTAAGCATTCTATAAACATAACATTTTTTTTCAAAGCACTTACACTTTTTTAAAAAATAGTATGAAATGAAAGTAACTTTAAAAATATGTGTGTCAAAAGTCTACGCTCATATGTCGATAACTTAAAAAAAAGATAAAAGTTCAAAAAAAAAATGCCAATTAGTAACGTGTTGGGTATCCCTTACGCTTGAGGACTTCTCTTAGCCTATTTGACATGGAGTTAACTTGCTTAGTTGTTTCCTCGACGGAAATTTTCGACCACTCGTCCTTGATGACACCTTTCAAAGCTTCTTTACTTGTTATATGATGTTGTCTTATCTTTCGCTCCAATAATTCCCAAAGATGTTCAATTGAGTTAAGGTCTGGTGCCTGTGGAGGCGTTGGCAGTATTTTTGAGACGTTATAAGTGAGCCATAACTTAACAATTCCAGACGTGTGCTTGGGATCGTTGTCTTGTTGAAAGTAATATACCCTTGGCAACCTCAAATTTACAGCACTATCCTTTAAATTACTTTTTAAAATGTTCAAATAAGCGAATCTATCCATAGTAGATTCAATAAATTCAAAATTACCGACTCGACTTGCTGCCATACACCCCCACATCATCACTCCTCCACCACCATGTTTGACCGTTGGTAACAAATTCTCCTTGTTGAGCGCTGTTCCTGGCTTTCGCCACACAATCTTCCGTCCTCTGATTCCAAATAAGCAGAATTTGCTCTCATCTGAAAACAAAACCTGTTTCCAGAAATCTGCTGGCTTATTAACATACTCATTTGCAAAAGCAATGCGTTTCTGGCGGTTGATTAACGAAATATAAGGCTTCCTTCGGGCGACTCGACCGTGATATCCTGCTTTTCTCAAAATTCTTCTAGCGGTAGAAACACTTATAGTTTTTTTGAACTTTGTGCAGATGTCTGAGGATATCTGGGACGCAGATATTTTAGCATTTTTTTTCACTAGAGTTACAATACTTCGCGCTTCTCTGTCTGTTAGTTAAGTCGGACGGCCAGATCTTGGCTAAGAAGTTAATATTCCGGTCTGCTCAAAGTTTTTAATTACTGTTCGCACCGATGACCATGCTCTACTTACAGTTCTTCCGATTTGCCGGTAATTTTGACCATCGTTCCAAAGTTTTAAAATTATTTTTCTTTCACTAACGTCTATTTCCCGTCTTTTTGCTTCCATCGTTAAAAATCAGACCAAATACGCTAAATGACTTCGAATTCTAAGTACAATATTAAAATTTATTAATATTTTTTTTAATAAAACATACTTTTCATTAAAAAATACCTACGTAGCGAAAGATCCTTGGCTTTGAAATAAAATGAGCGTAGACTTTTGACACATCCAATGCATAGCAATGAAAACAAAAATACCGTTATTATTTCCATCGCTTGAACAAATTCTACGAACTTTGGCGCTAGCATTGCTACTACGAACATGGACTGTTGCGATAAAAAAGTTTTGAATTTACATGAAGTATTTCATTAAATTGTAGCTGACAAATATTTTTGAATGCAAGGAGCGTAGACTTATGACACTAAGTGTATGTATAAAGTTTTGATCTGGGTCGTGCAATTTTGCAGGCATAAATTCATCTTACTGACAATAATACCAAAAATTTCTTTTCAGCTACTTCTTTCTAAGCATTTTCTTTTGTTTTTATTAAAAAATTTTTACTGCCAATCCTACTAATCCCACTAGGCATTTTTGCATTTATCTGGCTCTTCAAGAGTTTTATATAACCATTCTTCAAAAGCAGACCCCTTGAAAATATTTGCTATAGAGGTTTTAAAAGACAGAATAAATCCAATTTAAGAACAAAAGGGCACCTTCTATAGGACCCTTCAAGTCGTTTTCAAAATGTTTATCTTCAAGTTGTTAATAAATCAATACACCTAGAGGTCAGTAGCGTACCTTTGAAGGAAGTGGCAAGGAAACGGTCGCCCCGCGCGCAACCACTTGGGGGGCGGCAAATTGATACTCGAAATTGAAAATGAAAGTTTTTTTTTTTTTTTGAGTAAATGTAAAGAATTTGAGAGAATGTGGAGATAATTTTGTAATTGAATGTAAACCAGAGAACCAAAATTAAGGGGAACTTTTTAATTTTTTTTTTTAGCCAGAAAATTTATCAATTGAATTTTAGTTGAATTTACAGTCAATTGCAGTAACCAATATTCATATGAAATTTCACAAATCGGTTAATGCTTTATAAACAAACATGGCAAAGATAACAAATAGAACAATTTAACCTGGTAATTGGTGACATATGTTTCGGCTATTACCACATATATACACATATTCATATGTATATACATAGCCTCATCAGACCAGTTTTGGTTAGTTTAAAATGCGATTCGAACCCCCGACCATTCCATGAATTATATGTCGACAGCCGCTCTTAACACTGAGCCATGGAGGTTCTGCTGAACGACATGTACAAAGTACACATTTATATGCATTTTTAGCACCATCTGTTGTATTTATTGTCATTTCTTGTTTGCTGCATAGCTTTTTGTTAAACCGTCGGTTTAAAGACTTTGCTATGATGTTGCTTTCGAAGTTCGGGCTTCCGCCACTTATTTTTATGTTTGTTTATAGAGCATTAACCGATTTGTGAAATTTCATATGAATATTGGTTACTGCAATTGACTGTAAATTCAATTAAAATTCAATTCATTAATAATACTCAGTCGACGAAAACAAATTAAAATTTCTAAAACCAGAAAATTTATCCTTAAAAAAAAAATAGTTTGTTTTCGTAGTGTACACACGGAACGCCACTGCTAAAGGTCAATAATTTAAGCTCTTGAAAATCATTATGCATAAAATTGTATTTTTGGCAAAAACAAAATAAAGTCTTAAATTACTTATTTGTTTATGTTGTAATGCACATCCATTGGCTGAGAGACATTACGTGTTCAAGATTATGCGATCCTGGTGCATCGCAGATTTTAAGAAACTGCGATAACAAAGGAGAACTACGGTTTAATCTACTCACGTGGCGTCTTCCTTTAATGATGTAAACAAAACAAAGAAAACGGTACAGCTAATTGAAAAACTCAACGCAATGGTGTGATCTAAGAATTGACTTAAAATATTAACCACATTTACATGAAATTAAAAATTAGCTTTTCGTTAGATTTGCATTAATATGGCGGGTGCAATTTGAGTGCTGACGTAGAAAGACATCAATCAAAAATATACTGATGAGATTTTAAGAATCGAAACATATGTCTATATTCTAGAGTTGTTGTTGTTTTTTTCCTTTGTTATTAAAGTTTGTTTAATACATAAAGCATTGTATCAACTTGTAAAATTTTACATAAAATATTGATCGCTGCGAAAAATGGCTGAAGTTCAATTATCATTTACTTACTTACTTACTTACTTAGATGGCCATAACAACCCGTTGTCAGGTTACGGCCGACCTCATTAGCTCTCGCCAGGCGCCTCTGCCTTGCGCGCGCCTTCTCCAATCGTTAATGCCAAGCGTGGTTAGGGCTTCCTCAGCTTGGTCTATCCACCGGAGGCATGGTCTCCCTCTTCGTCGTTGACCGGGGACCTTCCCTTCGAATACCTTTTTCGCTGGAGCTTCTTTATCCATACGATGGACATGACCCAGCCAGCGTAGTCGCTGTATTGTTATACGCTTACCTTTGTCAATGACGGCATAGAGCTCATACAGCTCGTGGTTCATTCGAATGCGATAGTCGTCGCCAACTCGAACAGGACCAAAGATTTTGCGGAGAACTTTCCTCTCGAACACCCCAAGAGCGGCTGCGTCTGTTGTCGAAACCGCCCATCCCTCAGCGCCATAAAGAAGCACAGGTAGAATGAGCGTCTTGTAGAGTGTTAGCTTTGTCGATCGAGAGAGAGCTCTGCAACGTAATTGCTTACTGAGACCGTAGTAGCACCTATTAGCAATTGTTATTCTCCGCTTAATCTCCAGACTGACATCATTGTTGCTGGTTACGGCAGTGCAAGGTAAATGAATTCCTTGACAACTACTAATTTACAGTTGCCCGCTGTAACATGTGAGTCTAGATCCCGTGCTCTCTTGTTGTTGTTAGTAGACATCATGTATTTCGTCTTGCCCTCGTTTACCGTCAAACCCACTTTGGCTGATTCCTTTTCAATAGCAGTGAAAGCAGCAGTAACATCTCTCTTACTCCGACCGATAATATCAATATCATCAGCGTACGCAAGGAGCTGAACACCTTTGAAGAAAATGGTGCCATTATGATGCACACCGGCTTTTCGTACGATCCCCTCCATAATGAAATTGAAGAGATCGCACGAGAGCGGGTCGCCTTGTCTGAAACCTCGCTCGGTATTAAAAGTTCCGGAGAGGTCATTCCCTACCTTGACGGAGCTACACGTATTGCTCAACGTCATCCTGCAGAGCCTTATCAACTTTGCAGGTATACCGAACTCAGACATTGTTGCGTATAGGCAATTCCGCACTGGGCTATCGAACGCAGCTTTATAATCGAAGAAGAGATGGTGAGTGTCGATTTGATATTCATGGGTTTTCTCCAGGATTTGGCGTAGTGTAAAAATCTGGTCTATGGTGGACTTACCAGGTCTAAAGCCACACTGATAGGATCCGATCAGCGTTTCTGTATACGGCTTCAATCTTTCACACAATACGCTCGAAAGGATCTTATATGCGATGGAAAGAAGACTGATACCCCTGTAGTTGGCGCAGATTGTCGGGTCTCCTTCCTTTATTACAGGACGAAGCACGCTGAGATTCCAATCGTCGGACATGCTTTCCGCTAGCCATATTTTGCTGATGAGTTGATGCATGCACCTTATCAATTCATCGCCACCAGCTTTAAACAACTCAGCTGGCAGGCCGTCAGCACCCGCTGCTTTGTTGTTTTTGAGTCGCTGGATAGCAACTCGAACCTCTTCATGGCTAGGTGATGGTACTTCCACTGCGTTATCATCGATTGGTGGTATCGTATAGCATTCTCTCTGGGCGGAATTGGTGGAATCATCGCCTGTAAGGAAGTTGGAGAAATGCTGCCTCCATAACCTCAGTACACTCTGTGTATCCGTAACCAGATTTCCATTTTCGTCTCTACAAGTGGATACTCCGGGCTTGAAACCTTGAGTTAGACGCTTAACTTGTTGATAGAATTTTCGTGCATCCTTCTTGCCCTGGTACACCTCAAGTTCCTCACGCCCACGCTTTTCTTGCTCCCTTATTTTACGTCTGAAAATGCGCCTCTCTTCCTTCCTCTTTTCGCGGTAGTTTTCTCGCACGGCTCGCGTTGC
The DNA here is from genome assembly GCA_949775025.1 of Tricholauxania praeusta. NCBI lineage: Eukaryota > Metazoa > Arthropoda > Insecta > Diptera > Lauxaniidae > Tricholauxania > Tricholauxania praeusta. The sequence goes on from OX459029.1 coordinate 122,648,448, forward strand.
GGCTGACTGCAGCGTCTTCTTGCGTGCGGCGTTTTTTCCAGCAATCGCATCGCGACACTCCTGGTCATACCATTGGTTTCGAGGTTGTGGGCGTCGAAAACCAATGACTTCCTCGGCAGCAGCGCGCATGGAGTGGGAGATGTGTGTCCAAAGTCCACCGGCGTCGTCGGTTCCAGAGGTTGGTTGGTTGAGCTTAACCGAGAGTTGAGCGGAGTACGCCTCAGCAGTCCGTTGTGATTGCAGCTTGGCAACGTCCAGCTTTCGTTGCATACCCGTGCGAACTTTCTTCGCATTGCATAGCCGCATGCGGATCTTAGCTGCAACAAGATAGTGGTCGGAGTCAATGTTGACCCCCCGAAATGTACGCACATCCAGAACGCTTAAGCGTGCCTTCCGTTGATCACAACATGATCAATTTGGTTTTTCGTTTTTTGATCCGGGTATAGCCAGGTGGCCTTGTGAATGTCGAGGTGTTGAAATCTGGTACTACTAACTACCAAGTTTCGTGCCGCGGCGAAGTCGATCCGTCTCAGACCGTTGTTTGAAGTGGTCTCATGGAGACTTCTACAGTCGGTCAGACTGTACCGCCAAAGATGCCTTCTCTTCCGACCTTTCCGTTAATATCGCCGAGGACTATTTTTAGGGTCATACACGTCCTCTAGGCTCGCGTATAAATCATCCTCGGTGGCATCGTCCTTTTCCTTCTTTCCTCCGTCGGGGCGTGCGCGCAAATTAGGCTTATGTTGAAGAATTTTGCCTTGATATGGATCGTAGCCAACCTTTCGTTTATTGGCGTGAACCGGGAAACTAGGTGGCGTAATTTTCGACTTACAACGAATCCGCAACCAAATTCGCGCCTCTCCGCATGGCCGCTGTAGTAGATATCACAGTCCGTCCGTTTAGAGCAGCCTTGTCCTTTCCATCACATGTCCTGGATGGCGGTGATGTCAGCCTTTATTTATACGAGGGCGTCCGCCAGTTGGATAGTTGCACCTTCCCTATGGAGGGTCCGGACATTCCAGGTGCATATACGTAAATCATTGTCCGTTTTTCGTTTGCAGTGTTCGTCATCGTAGTGGGGGCTATTATCCGAGGCTGATTTGGTTTTCATTGGAAACGATGATAATGTGTGGTGGGACCCAAACCCTACGCACACATTCCAAGTTTTAAGTCTAGGAGAGACTCGCCTTTTCACAACTAGCTCACCCCCGGACGGGTGTCCAAGGGATCTCCAGAGGATACTTGGCCAAAAAGGCCGGAAGTTTGTGAGCTGCTTGAACTGCTTGCAAAAGAATCATACCTGGCCACTCCCAAGTGAGTGGCGATAAGGAACTTTTCCCACTTACGTGGACTTCTACAAGCAGCCCCATCCCTTTCATTAATGATGTGAAAAAAAATCAATTTATTTTCTAAGCTTAATTTTGACCAAGATATAATAATCTGAGTTTAATATACATATTTTGACCTGTAATTTTTTTAATTCTTTTACATTTCCACAATTTTTATTCATTTCGTAGTTTTATTACATGAAAATCATGATAAAAAATATTTGCCTCTATAAATGAACAAAATTTGTCAAAATACTGGGAGATATATGGTATAAGTAATAATATATTTATTAGAAAGTAGTGTCTCCAGCAGGGCCGTATCCAGGGGAGGTAATTAGGGGGATAGAACTCCCCCGATATATTTCGACGGATACTATATAAAAACGATTTTGTAAAGAATAGGCACTATGTATAAACAGTTTTGTGAGAAATACATCATAAAAAATAATTATGTGAAAAGAACGGGCACCTTATAAAAATGATTTTTGAAAAAAAAAAACCAAAACAAAGGTCATAAATTTTTTAAAAACAATTTTTAGTCCTCATATGAAAATATATTAGGGATACTTTTCATACGGTTACATGCGGCAACAAAGCAAATCCGCTGGCATAAAAATCATAATTGCATTTTCCACATACAACAATTTTAAAGAAAAAAGTCAAACAAAAACTTCAACAATATAATTGCATGTTGTTGAACTCCCGCTCATCGCTGTCTGAACATATTCATTGCATACTGATTTTTACTGACAATTTTTAGTCAAAAAATATTATAATATAACACTTTCGAACGATGTAAAAATAGTCCTCGGCGATTTTAAAGCAAGGGTCGGAAGAGAAGGCATCCTCGGCGCTACAGTCGGTCAGTTCAGTCTCCACGAGACCACTTCAAACAACGGTCTGAGACTGATCGACTTCGCCGCGGCGCGAAACATGGTAGTTAGTAGTACAAAATTTCAACACCTCGACATTCACAAGGCCACCTGGCTATCCCCGGATCAAAAAACGAAAAACCAAATTGATCATGTTGTGATCGACGGAAGGCACGCTTCAAGCGTTCTAGATGTGCGTGCATTTCGGGGGGTCAACATTGACTCCGACCACTATCTTGTTGCAGCTAAGATCCGCATGCGGCTATGCAATGCGAAGAATGTACGCACGGGTATGCAACGAAAGCTGGACGTCGCCAAGCTGCAATCACAACGGACTGCCGAGGCGTACTCCGCTCAACTCTCGGTTAAGCTCAACCAACCAACCTCTGGAACCGACGACGCCGGTGGACTTTGGACACACATCTCCCACTCCATGCGTGCTGCTGCCGAGGAAGTCATTGGTTTTCGACGCCCACAACCTCGAAACCAATGGTATGACCAGGAGTGTCGCGATGCGACTGCTGAAAAAACGCCGCATACAAGAAGACGCTGCAGTCAGCCGCAACGCGAGCCGTGCGAGAAAACTACCGCGAAAAGAGGAAGGAAGAGAGGCGCATTTTTAGACGTAAAAAAGGGAGCAGGAAAAGCGTGAGCGTGAGGAACTTGAGGTGTACCAGGGCAAGAAGGATGCACGAAAATTCTATCAACAAGTTAAGCGTCTAACTCAAGGTTTCAAGCCCGGAGTATCCACTTGTAGAGACGAAAATGGAAATCTGGTTACAGATACACAGAGTGTACTGAGGTTATGGAGGCAGCATTTCTCCAACTTGCTTACGGGCAATGATCCCACCAATTCCGCCCAGAGAGAATGCAGTACGATACCACCAATCGATGATAACGCAGTGGAAGTACCATCACCTAGCCATGAAGAGGTTCGAGTTGCTATCCAGCGACTCAAAAACAACAAAGCAGCGGGTGCTGACGGCCTGCCAGCTGAGTTGTTTAAAGCTGGTGGCGATGAATTGATAAGGTGCATGCATCAACTCATCAGCAAAATATGGCTAGCGGAAAGCATGTCCGACGATTGGAATCTCAGCGTGTTTTGTCCTGTAATAAAGAAAGGAGACCCGACAATCTGTGCCAACTACAGGGGTATCAGTCTTATTTCCATCGCATATAAGATCCTCTCGAGCGTATTGTGTGAAAGATTGAAGCCACATACAGAAACGCTGATCGGATCCTATCAGTGTGGCTTTAGACCTGGTAAGTCCACCATAGACCAGATTTTTACACTACGCCAAATCCTGGAGAAAACCCATGAATATCAAATCGACACTCACCATCTCTTCGTCGATTATAAAGCTGCGTTCGATAGCCCAGTGCGGGATTGCCTATACGCAACAATGTCTGAGTTCAGTATACCTGCAAAGTTGATAAGGCTCTGCAGGATGACGTTGAGCAATACGTGTAGCTCCGTCAAGGTAGGGAATGACCTCTCCGGAACTTTTAATACCGAGCGAGGTTTCAGACAAGGCGACCCGCTCTCGTGCGATCTCTTCAATTTCATTATGGAGGGAATCGTACAAAAAGCCGGTGTGCATCATAATGGCACCATTTTCTTCAAAGGTGTTCAACTCCTTGCGTACGCTGATGATATTGATATTATCGGTCGGAGTAAGAGAGATGTTACTGCTGCTTTCACTGCTATTGAAAAGGAATCAGCCAAAGTGGGTTTGACGGTAAACGAGGGCAAGACGAAATACATGATGTCTTCTAACAACAACAAGAGAGCACGGGATCTAGACTCTCATGTTACAGCGGGCAACAGTAAATTAGAAGTTGTCAAGGAATTCATTTACCTTGGCACTGCCGTAACCAGCAACAATGATGTCAGTCTGGAGATCAAGCGGAGAATAACAATTGATAATAGGTGCTACTACGGTCTCAGTAAGCAATTACGTTGCAGAGCTCTCTCTCGATCGACAAAGCTAACACTCTACAAGACGCTCATTCTACCTGTGCTTCTTTATGGCGCTGAGGGATGGGTGGTTTCGACAACAGACGCAGCCGCTCTTGGGGTGTTCGAGAGGAAAGTTCTCCGCAAAATCTTTGGTCCTGTTCGAGTTGGCGACGACTATCGCATTCGAATGAACCACGAGCTGTATGAGCTCTACGCCGACATTGACATAGTTAAGCGTATAACAATACAACGACTACGCTGGCTGGGTCATGTCCATCGTATGGATAAAGAAGCTCCAGCGAAAAAGGTATTCGAAGGGAAGGTTCCCGGTCAACGACGAAGAGGGAGACCATGCTTCCGGTGGATAGACCAAGCTGAGGAAGCCCTAACCGCGCTTGGCATTAACGATTGGAGAAGGCGCGCGCAAAACAGAGGCGCCTGGCGAGAGCTAATGAGGTCGGCCGTAACCTGACAACGGGTTGTTATGGCCATCTAAGTAAGTAAGTAAGTTACACTTTCGAACTTTGCCAGCCCATAAAGCAAAACAGAATTGTATCTACGTGAAAAATTATCTAACATAGTCGCTAGACCGTACCGCAAAAAAAGTTCACCGTACGCCATCTAAACTGAATCATTTTTGCAAGACAATTTCGAAATTTTTTTTTTTTTTTTGTACCGTAAATAGAGGTCGCGCATTTACATTTTTCTTTATATCATCGGCATTTATAGTCCGATCATAATGTATGATATATCAATGTTTTTGTCTCGAGTAGACCAATTTTTTGCTTTATGGGTCACTGACATCAAGGACTCCGTTCTAGTACTTACCCACCTGATCTCAGTTCCTTCCATCTTAATGTACCTTTTTAGTGTCAGATAATTAAAGCTAAATAAATAAATAAATGATAAATGAAAAATCTATAGAATAGTTCATATAAGGTTTGTTCTAGCCAGATTTTGTGGTAAAAATTGAAAAGTGTCAAATCGCGATTTTCGAGAGAGTAAAAGCTAAAATTTCTCTGACTACTCGAATCACCACAATTCTGGCTGGAACGAAAAAATAGGTAAAAATTGAAGACCGTCAAAAAGTTGCGCGTATTTTATTAAACAAACAATGGCAGAGTTTAGGAGCTAAAACCAGCACCACAGTTGCATAACCGTTTGGTTAAGACATTCTGAATGCAAGGCGAGTCAGGTATTTTCGAGAATATTATTGAAATAACTTAAAAAGTAAATTTTAGATTTTCTGCCTGATTTGTATAGCTTCATAAATTATCTTAAACTTTGATTTATTTTAAATGCATAAAATGCATTTGAAAACAATAATGCTTAGGCAAAAAATTTAAATTTCGCATACGCTGTTACGGAATTCACGTTTTGTAACTGCTAGCTAGTCCAGAAAAGTTGTGCACTAAATTTTTTTTGTTCAAACAGAGAGTTATGTTCGACGGAATTGTAAAAACAAAAAAAAAATGGAGCAACTTTCATTTAGCAACACTTCCAATTCCTTATGTTAAAACTGCGCACTTCAAAAAACAGTATCTTAAAAATAATTATCTGGATGACTACCTAACAACCATTCACTTAACATTCAACTTTACGATTCCTTTTCAATAAAAATCGGTCAGCTATTTAATTAAATAAATGAGCATTTACCAAGAAATGTTTTGATTTCAAGCTTTTTGTTATGTTGCTCCTTCTTAACACAACCTTATAAGAAATGAAAAAAAAATCAAAGCTGAAAATTATTTTATATGGAAAGTATTTGACAGGTATAATTCAGACAGGAAATTTCATTTCCCTCGCATGCAAAAAGTAAGTCACCAGTCTCGTTGCCTAAGATTTTGACAGTCTTCAATTTTTAGCCACAAGAAATTTATCTGGGTGAAAATTGAACTTATTTTTGGGAGGGGAAGTGATCAGCTGTTTCTTACTCTCATTTTTTCTCTCTCAAACACCACATTTTTTCTGGCTCGAACGCTTTTTGTGGTAAAACTTTACAAATATTTACCTATTTTTTCTAGCAAGAACAAACCTATTATATCAGTTCTGTTACTTTAAAAAAATGCAGATATCTCGGGTTCGAAATAAAAAAATGATATGCAATTAATAGCATTCTCTTAAGCAAATAACAGTTCATTAAAAATGTTGTAACACTGTATCGGCGACAAAAAAATATTGGGTGATTTTGTAACTTTAAATGTTCCGCAAACTCGACAAGATCACTGAACGATAAAACAATGACACTAGTTTTTGGCGGACTCAACTTGTGTGTGTTTGTAGTTAAATGTCAGACAAACAAAATAACGTATGTGCCAAACTAATACGGTGCTTACTTTTCGCTGGCGCCATCTCTTAGTTAAACCGGAAAAAACTTATTCATACACCCGGTATCTCCGGCATTTACAGTCCGACCTTAAAGCATGATGTTTCGATGTTTTTGTCTCGAAGAGACCAATTTTTTTGCTCCAAAGGTCATTGACTTCAAGTATCTACCCAACAAATCTCAACTTCTGCAACTTGAATTAAAAAAATAAAATCAAATAAAGTGTCTTCGAGCCATTGCCCAATGATAACGGACCCAGATCCGCTAGTACGTTCAGATGGCTATGAGAAGATCTTAATAGCCCTCAAAGGAGCAACGGGTTGCATTCGTCAAATGCTTCAGATAGCACTTGATAAAGTGAATTCTTGGTGTTGTAGCAATCTTCTAGCTTTAAATATCAATAAATGTTTCCATATCACATTTTCGAAGTGTCAAACTATCACTCAACAGTAAAAGAATTCAAAGATTTAGGTGTAGTTTTTGATACGAAGTTTACATTTTCTAGTCACATTAACTGTACGATATCTAAGGCATATGCCATGCTAGCTTTTGCCAGACGTAACAGTAGTTCTCTGATCCATACTCACGTAAAATCCTTTATACTTCTTTTGTCCGTTCTAAGCTTGAATATGCGTCTTTCATTTGGAGACCTTATCATGCGTGTCATATTAATCACATTGAACGTATACAGAAAGATTTTACTCGGTATGCTCTTCAACCTCTGCGTTTTGATGACCCAGTCCCCTCATATAGGCCTCGATACATCCTTATAAATCTGAGAACACTAGAAAACAGGAGGGCTATACTGTCATTAGCTTTTGTTTTTGATGTCATCCGAGGTGCGGTTAACTGTCCTTCTCTTCTAGAAAGGATTCCATTCAACGTTCCTGCCAGAGTTCTTCGGCATTTCGATACTTTTTTGTTGGATTTGTTAGAACGAACTATGCCCTTAATGCTCCCATTATTAGAGCTTTAATTGAATTTAATAATATCTTCAATTCAATTGATATTGATTTTTCTGCTTCGAAAAGCTGTTTTTTGAATTTACTGAATTCTGTATATAATTAATGCTAATTTTATTTTTAAGAATTGTTTCTAGATTTATTTCTTCTATTTTCCTATTTAGTCTGTAAGAATAATTTGTTCATTGACTAAGAAATTATTAAATAAATAAATGATTGAATAAATGTTCGATCCACAAGTAAATCATTTCATAAATTTCGAAAGTGAATCATACTTCAATATGATCAACTGGCTCAAGTTCGAAGTGACTGAACCGCCGTGCTTCCAGTTTTTCACGCAAGACCAGCTGGAAGCATTACAATATTCAAAAGAAATAATCACATTACCAGGTTTGCACATGACAAATAACTTTATTTCATAGCTTTCTTTGCTAAACTTAATTATTTTCACAGCCTATCCATACCATTCTCAAAACACCGAGCGTTTTGTTCAAGTAGTGCATGAAAATGCCATGGCGGTCGCCGATGAACAACGCATGGGCCATATTTTATCTAAGCTCGAGAGCCTCCAATACAGCCAACTTGAATCGCGTTGACAACAAATACCTAGCAGTAAAAACGTTTTTTCTTAATAGAGACGTGGCACCGCCCACTCAAAAGAAATATCTTTACTCAGGATTCAATCCAGCACCATACCAAATTTTATCAAAATCGATGACGTGGTTCAGCCGAAACAGCATTTTTTCCTATTAGGGGTGATGCCACGCCCCATTTAAGAACTCACAGCTTTTAATTACTTTTCTTATGGTTCAGTCTATCTCCTAACTAAGTTTTATTAAAATCGGTCCATTAGTTTAGCCGTGGCAAAGTATTTTCCGTTAGGGGCGTGTCACCACCTACTATTGAAAAACAAGTATACACAGCACTCCCTCTCTTCACAGCCTTCCTACAAAATAAAAAAATTAAGCGATTATGATTATGGCTGTTTACCAACTGCCTATCGCCATTTCCTTAATAAAAAAATTCGAAAACACCCGTTCTCATATGAAAGCTCTTGAGCATTCAAACATTTTGACACCTTAAAACCGTTTTTCCGCTGCGCTCAATTTTGGGCAGACCACTATCCCGGTTGACATGAAACGCCCCATATACATATATATATGACCAGTTCCACTACTTTTCGGCAAAACCGTCCGCAGTGGGTTCTCCGATTTTGTTCAAATTTTGGAATATTGAAGTACATTATATAAGACTACGATCCCTAAGTTGTTGGCCATTCAAATGCCCCTGCAGCAAAGATATGAATTTTTAAAACTCAAAAATTGACGTTTTTTGCCTTATCTCGTTAAATAAATACCAAAAAAAAAATGACACCTATAAAGTTGAATTTGGAGCTAAAGTTCCCGAGATACAGATATTCGTATATAGGGCAAAAATCGTCAATTTTTGAGTTTTAAAAATTCATATCTTTGCACCAGGGGCATTTGAAGAGTATTTTTTGTAAATGTTTACAATTTTTGCTACACATTGTGAGCGCTCTAAAATGTTTTTTTGTTTAATAATTATTTTTTTGTTTGTTTTTTTGTTGTTTTGACAACTTTACTCAACAAGTGAACAAATTGTTTTTTTGTTGTTATGACAACTTTACTCAACAAATGTACAAATATTATAAAAAAGCTACAATAGGGTTTTGTCATTGTTTTGTTTTTGTTAAGATATCAAATTTACTACAAATATCAAATTTATCAAAAATACACAATACAAGACCAAATGCTACAGATTGTGAATACCGCTAATATCTTCTAATATCTTAGAGAAATGGTATGAGACATTATTTGTATAAAATACAGTATTTAATGCCCCGTTGAGGAAATTCTTAGAGAAATGGTATGAGACATTATTTGTATAAAATACAGTATTTAATGCCCCGTTGAGGAAATTAAAAATTCAATTAAAAAATCTTGTATATAATCTATCCTAAGTAATTAATGTTGAGTACATGGGATTTAAAAATAATTAAAAATTAGGAAAAAGTGAAATAACAAATTTAAGAACAAAATAATATGAAATGATATGAGCAAACAGAGCAATTTAAAAGAGAAAAAAAACTTATAAAATATAACTAAATTAAATTATAGAGAAACAAAAGCATAAGAAAACTGAAATTAAAACTCCAAATAAAATTTTGAGTCCGTTCAATGAAAAAACTACATATAAGGACGAAGCAAAACTTTTATTTAAGTTAGGTTGAAACCAAGAAGCCACAACTTGACTTGTTTTAAAAACATTGTTAGGTTTCGAAGCATTTTCAAGGATTCCGGAAGTTTATTGAAAAGTCTACATGATAGAATAGGAAAGGAGTTGCGATAACCTGTTGTCCGAAACACTGGTACATTCACGGTGTGAATATTTCCCAGAGGGTATCTATCAAACATCCTGCTGCACAGGTAACCGCACCGTAAGAAAAAAATATTGAGGACTTTATAGTAAAAAAGATGACGAATGGGAAGAATTTTTAAGATTCTGAAAATTTCAATGGAATGTGTTGAGCGATTTCTGTTACACAGTTTTCTTATTACAGATTTCTGTAATGTAATGAAACTGCTCATATATATATAATTATAATAAGGAATTTTTAACCACCAGTTGTAGCGCACGGCGCACACTGGGGTAATTCGTGACAATTTTGCGGATTAATTCAAAAATTAAAACTCAAGGTACATATTTGTTTTTGATACCGGGTTAAAACATATTAAATTCTGCATCACTGGTTGAAAAAATTGTTGCAAAATAATTTAACGTATTCTCGAAATGTACTCTGAAAGTTTGCATTTCTTTTCATTTTGTGTGCGCACAGCGATAAACGTAATATTTTCATTACTTTAAAACGATTTTTCTTTGTGAATTGGCAAATAAAGTTTAAAATGATGATGGAGCCTTCTTGTTCGGGTATTTTAGTAATATAGTGTGTATTTTGTTTTGTGAAAAAATGTTTAGAAATATTTTATTTTGTTTTTTTTTTTCCGAAAGCTTAAAAATTATCATATTTTGGCCCTTTTCATGGACATATAGTTGTGAGTCCTCTGGATTGCGCGAATGTTGCGCACTTTTCCAGCATTTTGATTTTAACAATGATTGCCGGAAAAGTATGTAATGCATTAACTGACACGAAATCAATACAAAAATGCTACTGGTGTGAGGCCACTTCTAAAGGTTTCAATAAAATTTTGGATATGGTTAATAGAGTTGTAAACACCGAAAATTTACAATTTGGGCTGTCTGTGCTTCATGGCTGGATTCAATTTTTTGAGTGCCTGCTGCTCATAGCATACAAACTGATAATAAAGAAGTGGCAGGTTCGTTCAGAAAGAGAAATTTTTAATAGCTCAAACTAAGTCCCGCATACAAAAAGAATGCAGAGATAAAATTGGGCTTATTGTGAACATACTAAAGCCCGGATTCGGTAACTCGAATGATTTCAACACAGCAAGGTGTTTCTTCCAAAATGCAGATGTAACAGCGGCCATTACCAAAATCGACATCAATATGACAAAAAATATGCACAATATTTTAATTGTTGTTTCTAGAGGCCATCGAATCGACACGGAAAAGTTTCGCAATTTTGCTTTAAATTGTGCAAAATCTTTTGTCCCGCATTATCCTTGGTATAAAATGCCAACAATACTTCATAAATATTTTATTCACGGCCCAGACGTCATTGCCCACGCATTATTACCAATCGGTCAATTATCTGAAGAAGCTCAGGAATCCAGAAATAAAAATTTTAAGGCTTTCAGGCTTTCATTTTTCCCGAAAAAGGAGCAGAGAAAAAACAAATTAAGACATTTTGAATAGGCTTCTCATCAGTTCTGATCCAATTGTATTCAGTAAAACTAAATTGCCGCAGAAAAAAGTCAAGCACATGCCAACAGTCAATGTGGAGAAACGTTTACTATGCAACAGTTGATATGTAGATACGAAAAATTTTTATCGCTATTGGAAAACTTCCATTATTCAGTTATTAATGTTATGAGCACTCCTTGCGCTAGCATTTATCTTTGATGTATCTGGAACTATTAATACTGTTTGAATCAAAGAAACATTTCTGGAATCACCCTTCTGTACATATGTATGTTCCAGAGAACTGCAGTGAGCCACTTAGCATGTCACCCATTCATGAATCTGTTGAAACTCTCCTGTATAAAACTAAAAAGTGTGGTTACGGCTTTTTGGATGTTAGGTGACGATATATGCTCTTCTGAAACTAAGTTTTAGTTTTATTTATTGTCCAGAAAAATCAAGAGTTTTGTTTTTCAAGTGTCCAGAAAAATCCAGATTTTTTCTGATTTTGTTTTAAAATATGCAGGTGAAACACAATTTGGATCTGGCAAGCCTTATTGGTTCTAATATATTTTTCTTCGTGTGGCTTACTTTTCAAGTTATTGAGCAAAACCCCGTTTGCGTCTTCTTTAAGTGGGCATTGGATCATCGGCGTTCCGACAGCCTGTCTTTTTTATTACGTACAGCACTAACATTGCCGAATGACACATAAATCAAGTTTGCGCAAAGGTGAAATTTAAAAAAACACCTGCTACCTGACTTGAGATATTAAGGAAACACAGAAAACGGAGTAAGCAAATCAATATCATCTTTTTCCATATTTGATGGATTTTGTGAGTCATTTTCAACTGTTTCAACATTTTTCACCCACAACATTTTCCATTTTTTTCGAATTTTTTATTTTTTTGCGGCTTCTCAACCTTTTTCAATATTTTGCAAATATATTCGACTTTTTCAACTTTTCAATATTTTTTGACTTATTTAGCATTCGTAAATTTTTACGACTTATTCAACCTAATTTGATTTTTTCAACATTTTCCAGCCTTTCTCAACTGTTCACTCTTTCAATTTTTTTCAACATGTTCCATTTTTTTTTCGAGCTTTTCAACTCTTTCAATAATTTTCAACCTACTTCAACTTTCAAAACATTTTCCAGGTTTTTTCGACTCTTCCAGCCTTTTCACCTGTTTCAAAATTTGTTCCACCTCTATTAAATTATTCCCTATTAATTATTGTTCCATATTTTTCGACTTTTTCAACATTTTCGGATTTTTCAACCTTTTCCAACAAATTCTGGTTTTTTTTTAACATCATTCATCATCATCATTAACATTCATGTTAATCATTTTTTAACATCATGTTCTTCAAGAGTTTCCATATTTTTTAACATTTTCGTCTGTGCATTTCCAACAGTCGATGTTTTCAACCTCTTCCAAATTTTTAAATATTTTCCATATTTTTCTGATTCTGGTCTCCTGGTACTTCTTATATTACTAGTAACAAAATGGTAATAAGCTTGTGAACTGATTTCTTGCGATCAACGTACTGATTTAAAATTTCAACTACATTTATACATATCGCACACATTTAGCTAAAGAGGCACAACTCAAAATTTGTAATTTTCGAGTTTACTTGTTAAAACTGTTCATCATGCACATATCTATCAGCACAAAAAAGATTGGTTCATTTTTTGCTGCACTTTGATGTCAAAAAACTGTTATGTCTCTCTTCATGTTGCAATGGAAATTAGGCTACAATATGCAAAAGTATCCTATTTTTAGTGTCGGAGAGTTCAAGCTGTTGTGTTCGCGACGTGGTTTCCAACCATATTCTGTTAGTACCTTCATCTAAATAATCCACACTATATTTATGAAAAATAGTTACCAAGCTCAAAACAGTTTTTTGCGTTTTCTGAAAATTCCAAAATTTTGAGTTGTGCCTCTTTAGCTAAATGTGTGCGATATGTACATCTGACAGTCCTAATACTAAAACACCTTTGGAAGCATTAATACTTTCTTACAGATTTTCTTCATTGAGTTATTAATACAGCTTAAAGCAACCACAACACTTAACTCACTGACTTCTTACTAGAGTGGAGTTCACATTTACGGTTGTTTATTTATTTATCGCTTGTTGTAAACATTTCATCTGCTGCCACAACAACGCCGGACAACGGCAGTGAGAGTGGCAACAAAGCTCTACTTATTCAACAAAATCTTTTCCCTTCTTAAACTGCTGAAATATTCAGGTGTTGCTGCACTTTGCCCAAATGAAAGTCTAAGAGGTTGCAAAATAAAAGGTAAAATGTTGACAGCTGCATGTTCAAAAGATTAAAAGCGTGTTAAACTGTTTCTTCGTGAAGATTTTACTCAAGAGGATTAAAATACTCAAAACTTTTAATTTTAGAAATATTAAACTTTTTTGTAATCAAATCTTTAAACAAGCAATTCAAAACTTTCTGCTGAACAAAAATATTTATTTACTCAATGGCTGACCTTTTTTTATATTTTTGGTGCACTAATGAGCAAAATCTGCTACTAATTTTATCTGTATGCTTTACGCAACTTGAAATGCTGTCGTTTTCTATGGGTACTAATGAGTTCATTTACTCACGAATCCACACCCACATACCCACATACATTTAGAGTTTTCATATTAAATTGGATAGAAAATTAAGTTAGGGTTACGCAATTGACGTTAACATAAAATGTATTCATATTTTCAAGCGCACTTGTTACTGGAATATAAATAAAACATTTAGCTAAACATCATTATTTTTTAATTGCAACTATGTGCATTTGCTTTTGTAACTTAAGTGTCATTATCATTTACAGTGGTGTTAAAAACTTAATTTTATAGCGCCTATGAAATTAAGTTTTTTTGGGTTTAGACAACAGGATCTATTAACATTTTGATCATGGACTACATATACCATACAACCGTATTCGTTTTTCCGATCCTGTATTTCAATAGTTTTTGTCTCATGTTGTATCGTTGTTTTAGATACGAAAACCTCTCCCACTTCCAATTAAGCTAGCATAGGCTAAGATGTAATTAAGTTATAGTGCCTTGTTGTTGGCGTGTTGTTTTTTTATTAATTTCAGCTGTATATACTGCGCCCCATTTTAATTTCCGCAGGTCAATATCTCGAGAACTAAGTAAGATAGTGGTATATGCTAAATTCAACATTATTTGATAGAACTTTACAGTCATAAGCAGACACCGATATTCATGTGAACTTCCACAAATCGGTCAATGCTTCATAAAAAACATAACAAAGACAAAAATGGAACAATTTAACCTAGTAACTGGAGACATACGTTGTGTTATATATGTCGATGAACTATATTTGGACAGCTGCTCTTAATACTTGCCATGAGGGGCTCTCCTCACGAGATCTGCAAAGTGCAGTTTTATGTATTTTATTCAGGAATAAGTTTTTTCCCATACCAAATTTCATCAAAAATGGTGTTGCGACTCGTGGCTGTGACACGTAGGCTCGACGACAAGTATGACGTTTTAGCCACAAGAATGAAAAATAAGTTATCCACGATAGAATACCTCACTCTAATGATATTTGGTCATGTCTTCAAATGAGTATTTTTTAGGTGTCACTGCCCATTTCGGTATCGGCATTGAGCTTTAGTCAGTAAAATTATGAGTAAGTCACCTGAATGAGAGACATTTTTCCGAATATATAACAAAAATGCTTACTAGAACTAGCGTTGTCTGAAAAATAATTTTTTGTGGGGCCATTTTAGGGGCCAAATCGAGAAAGTCGGGGCCAATTTTTTTTTTTATTGAAATTAAGTACATCACTTTTCGTTCGTCACTTTTTTTTGAATCAATATAATGAGTTTTTTGTCAATGTAATTTTTGATTCGATGTACATATTTGTATAGTAAATATGTAAGCACATTAGAGCGCGAATTTTTGAAAATGATAGAAAAATCTATAGAATAGTTCAAAATATGTCAGTTCTGTTAATGTAGAAAAATGCAGATATCTCGGGTTCGAAATTTTAAGAAATCAAACACAAGCAAGACTTAAGTATAAAAGCAAAAAAATTTTTTGAAAAAATACCTTTATTAATATCGAAACTAATAATAAAAACTCACATATTTATTTGTTTATAACGAGCAGCCATAAAATAAAAATATAAGAATTCAATGAATTCATGAATAACGTACACATATGGTCAAAATAATAAGTACACGCTCATATAATTAGTTAAATGGCTTGTAGGCATAAATTTATTTAAGTTTATAGAAAACAAATTCATAATTCACTTCTTACAGCATATTAAATAAAATAAATAGGTATAACATAGATAAAAATAAAAATAGCTTTCAGTCTTATTAAAGAAATAATAAATGAATCAAAATGACTGGACAAATTAATAAGTACATTCAGCACATTTTTAAAAAAAAAGTTAAACTCTAATTTTATCGGCTCTATTTGTTGTTATTCAAGTTCTTCATTAGTAGTCAGTATATCCTCCATTGTTTTGAATAATTTTGTGTACTCGTTTCGGCATACTACTTAGAGATAAGCTTACGGCAAGTCTCTACTGGTATTTAATACCAAGTTTTTCGGACAAAACTCCATAATTGGTCCTTATTTTGGAATACTTCCTTTCCTATACTCTACTTCAACTCTCCCCAAAGGTTTTCTACAGGGTTCAAGCCCGGTGATTGACTTGGCCAATTATGTTAGGTCACACCACTGTTTTGAAACCAATCCTTCTCCAACTTGGAAGTATGCTTAGGATCATTATCTTGTTGAAATGTCCATCTTAGCGACATACTTTCCTCAGCATAGGGCAAATTCGTACTTTCTTTATAGTGGAATCTGGTCATGGTATTGGTAATTCGATGTATTGGTCCCACACCGTACCACGAAAAACAACCCCAGACCATAATGTTACTTATTGGATTTCTATGGAGCTTTATGAGCTATCACCACAAAAAAGTTTAAAAAATTGAAGATGGTAGATTTTAAAGTATTTTTTTCAGAAATGTATACTTAAAGTATTTTTTATGACGAGTGATACAGAAAAATCATGTCTATATCTTGAAAAGAATCTAAGTTATTGTTCTTTTAAAAAAGAATATCTGCGAATATTTCTCAATTTTTCAAAAATTATTTAAGGATTTAGCTTTCAAACATAGGATTCAAACGTGATTCAAAAAATTTGATCAAAATTGCATGAAATTGTTTGGAAATGAAACATGAAACTGTTTCTTAAGATTTGTTCAAAATTAAAGCAACACAGTTTGCAGTGTCGGTTTGTCGTTGACTGAACAAAATGCTAATTCTTTTTAATGCCAAATGATGATGGCCCAGACCAGATGCCAAATATGGGCTGAAGCGGGCCATTTGGCACTAAAGGCCCAAAACGGCAACGCTGTCTAGAACCTGCAATGAATGGGGTTTTAATACTTGTAAAGTCACCGCAGTAGTCACCGATAAAGCCGCAAATATGGTTAAGTCTGTGGAAATTGCTTCTAAAAAAAAAAAAAATCCCATGCTTTGCGCACAATAGAGCGGATCAAAATAAAAACTTTTTGATTTTTTCACGATGTGTCAGCGTTTCGGAATCTTGGAATAGCAGTGTTGTTTGCAAAATATATATGTACTCATAGCTTCAGACGCGCTTTGTCAGAATTTCTATCTTCTTTTGAAAGCGATGGGAGCCACTTTAATGGTTGGATTATTCTGAGTGACAATTCGTGATAGGTGCTTGACACGATTGCTTGGCGTTCTAACTATAATGTCGGACAAGTATAAATATTTATTTTTAAAATTTTTGCAAATTCTTACTGTTATCATTTCTAGAGTTTCTCCAACGCCAGTTTCAAACAGACGTACAACTTTTTAAGCTGAAGCACCCCCTCCGCTTGACTTCAAACGATACAAAACTGTAGCTAGTTGCATTTCCACATTAAATTGGTTACATGATATTTTGCCTTGAAAAACTTCATTATCTTTAAAATATTACTTGAAAGTTTGTTCGAATGAGGTGCAATATTTTTGCATAAGTCATCTGGCTTCGGTAAGATATCGTTGAGACACAATTTGCATTCTAGTACAGAACTATGCTGGCAGGGTTTTGAGCACCGAAAGGAGCTTACAGCTACACTCAGGCGAAAATGTCTAGCCTGCGTCAGGTAACACATTAATCTGATAAATTATGTGCCCATCTCTGTAAAGTGGCATAAAGTAAGAGACCTAGGCTCAAATCTGACAAATTTTAGTTCTTTTTGATGTTTTTAAAATGCAACATAAATAAATAATAAGGAATATGATAAAAAGTTTCGTTTTTTTAGAAAATTCTGTAGTTAACCTGATTCCCATGTTAGAAAAAATTAACAACAAAGGCCATCAGGTTAGAAAATTCCAGAGCTGTGAAAAAGTGCATTCATTTGCAATTGAAATCCATTGAAGTCACTGCCAAAATACAGCATTCAGAGTGCAGCTATTTAAAAATGGAGTCACCTGTAGACTTCAATGCCATAATCTTGCAGCCGTTTCTATCACAAAAGAATGAAATTATTTTGGTGACGTCACGTTTTTGATTGGAATCATGATTGGAAGAATTTTGATTGCGTTGAAGTCACCTCAACTAATTTTTAATTCTTTGCAATCACTTGAAGTCGTTGCATATAATAAATTTCACATTTACACAAAATATTTTATTCAAAAGAAACAGAGCTTATAATTAAGTGACACTTGAAAACTGTAAGTGCTGCCAATAAACAAACAATTTTTTTGATCATCTTACAGAGAGGAAAGTAAAGTTGATTATTAAAAACGACAGTCAACTATCACCTTAGCGGATACCACTCCAGTTTTAGCCTCGAATTGCAGCCCGTGATGCCACTATATTTTTAAATTAGATACAATAAATACATTAGTTCATACAAATACCTAATTTTTTCTACATCAATATAATGTTTTGCCTACAATTTCAGCTATGATTTTTACTAAATTGTTAAAATCTGCTCCTTTTTCCCTACGAAAACCCTATAGCTTTAATAATTTTACCGATTGAACTATTTTCCAAAAAATCCACAATAACTGAAATAATGGATGTTTTTTATTTCACTTTTAATTTTGTTTGTTAAGGAATTTTGTAAACTACGAAACTAAAGATAAAGTTTAAGCGCAAATATGACTTTTTGGCATCAAATCGATTTATGTTCTTCAAAAATTATTATTCGATCAGCTTAAATGGTTACAGAAAAACGTTTCATCAAGTAGAGAGGTATCAACTTTGGTTGTTTACTTCCTAGTACCAAGTCAACCATTCCTAATAAAATATTCGTGGTGAAATGTGCCCAAAAGAGCTTGAATTTGTGAGTATAGCTGAGGCGGATATTGATCTTATATTGTATTCCATACATAATTGCCAACATTAAATAAGCCATTTATTAACATTAGATTCATTATCTTTTATTTAACAAGAATTTATTATCAAACAGAGTAACCAGAATTTTTTATCAAAAAGAGTAATAACCATCCCGACATCCTATATTAATCTAAGACATTAAATTATGACAAAAAATTTACTAAATTCATGTGTCTAAGAATACTTTTCTTCATATTAAAAGAAAAAAAATTGTGAAAAATGTGATAGTAAGAATGAAAAGAGAAAATAGCAAAATTTTAACTAAAGTTTGAACAAAAGCTTCAAAAATACGTTCATGTAATTTGATTGAAGAGTAAAATAATTAATGTTTTATGCTGGCACTTCTCTTCTTGTACAATGAATTGAATTACTTGAGAAATTCATTTAAAATAATTCACTTACTTAAAAATATGAATTTTTTAGCTCAAGTTCAAAATATATTTTTGCCAATCACAAATTAAATCAACATATTTATTCTCAAAATATGAAAAATGTTTCAAAGAAAAAATCTTACAAATATGAAAAATGAAATAAGAATCTAGCTGTTGGAATATACTTACATATGTATAAAGCAAGGCTTGATATGATATTGCAAACATTATAAAAGCAATACATGGATATATTTAATTGTTGTTTTATTTCTGACAATATGTACTTGACTTAGCTCATTATGTATTTCCAACAGACCTTGAAACTTTTATATTTTTATTTAAAAAGTTTTCAAAATAAAAGTTTTTTAAAACTGTTTTGTTATAAAAGTTTTTATAAGCTTTCTTCAAAAACTTTTATTGAATAAAAGTTTTTCCAAAAAACTTTTTCATATGAGTTTTTCTGAAAAACTTTTAAAAAAAACTTTTATTAAAAAACTTTTATTAATAAAGTTTTATAAAAGTTTTTTTTTAGGTAAAAGTTAACTTTAAACTTTTATTTTTGTGAAATAAAAGTAAAAGTATCCTTAAAACTTTTATATCCGAAAATAAAAATATAAGTTTTTTTTAACTTATACTTCAAAAAAAAAAAAACTTTTAAAAAAAACTTTTATTAATAAAGTTTTTTTTAAAAGTTTTTTTTTGACTTTTTGAAGTATAAGATAAAAAAAACTTTTATTTTTATTTTCGGATATAAAAGTTTTAAGGAAACTTTTACTTTTATTTCACAAAAATAAAAGTTTAAAGTTAACTTTTACCTAAAAAAAACTTTTATAAAAGTTTATTTCAAGCTCTGATTTCCAATTGCCATCAAGTTGACAAAATATGTTCAAACTGTCAAACGGTAGGCTGATATTTGCAATTTATTTTTTTAATTATAAAAAGTTAAAAATTCGTTTTAAGCAAGCTGTTAGCAAATTAAAGGCAAGCACTGTTTTATTACATTTTCATGTTGCGATTGACAACAATTATTACTTCTTAAAGATATGGCACATAATTTATTGAGTTTCTTTCAACTATACAGTCTTTAGATAGATTACAAAAGATGTCGACACTTTATCGGGTGAAGATGAATTAAAGAATAAATGTGACCCGTGTCTGGAAATCATTTTTTTTTTTCATCTTATAGGAAATTTTGTGCTCTTTCACGTGGGAGTGGCCTCAAGTTGATTCCAAGCTTCCTTTTTGAGTTATAGGCGTTTAAAGCCTGAACAACAATGATTACCATTTCAAAATTTGGTTACTTTTAAAATTTTGAAATGGTAATCATTGTTATACAGGCTTAAAACGCCTATAACTTAAAAAGGAAGCTTCGGATCAACTTGAGACCACTCCCACGTGAAAGAGCATACAATTTTCTATAAGATGGGGAAAAAAGTAAAAATCATTATTGTTCATTTCTTTTTTTTTCAAAAATTGTATTCTAATTTGGATTTTACTAAATTTTTCTGACCTGAAAAGTAACAAAACTCGTACCAACCATTCAAAAATTTAATTCTAATTTGGAATTGAATTGTATTCTTATAGAATAAATTATTACTTCCATTAAGTTACAACAATATTATTATTCTCGTTCAGCGAAAACAAGAGCATCAAAATTAACTAATAAGACAAAAACGTCATTTGTGACAGTAATGAAATATATTTCAATTTTCGACAGTCACGAAAGATTCAGAAATATCGATTACAATCGATTTAAGTAATCGACTCTGAACAGGACAACTTCTCTTCTGTTTATGTAATGAAATATATGTATGTTGTTTACACGCAGGGTCGACTTGTAACACCGTCTCACAAGTTTGCTATTATTCAGGCATTTACACGCAGATACGTCGACTTTGAAATTTTGTTGATGTTGTCCCGGTTCTTTACCACCCCCTTGCACTTGTCGTCTTCAACAAGAAGATTCGCTTTCGATTCCTTCTTCAACAGGAGACAAAAACAGCAATCAGTTTTGTCCTCTATTTCTTCGCTTAGCGTTAAATTACGATTGGTCAAAAGTACATTCACAGTTCAAAATCATGTCTTACGATTTTTTTGTCCTTCGCTTGCAAACGTCTTAGCTGATCGAGTTTGTAATATTTGTGACCAGTACTTTGCCTCGAAAAAAGCTACTGTAATGCACAAAAAACTACATGAAAAAGACGGTAGTCGCACTCACATGATTCAACTAGTTTCAATTTTGAAACGTGGAATTTTAAAACAATCGGAGATTTGTCAAGTTGAAGAGTGGCATGACGGCATGACAGAGTTTGAATGTGAATCAGAAAATTCAACTGACGAATCGGGTGTGCCAATTGTAGGTTCACTATCAGACTGGTTGAAAAGCGCATGGACTAACGATGACTTACGATGACTTTTTTTATTCATCTTGAAAAACAAATGTGTAGTTTGTAATTTCGTAATATTTATTTAATATGTACCATATGTATATTAAAATTAAATATACATAGTAATATAGTACATCACATGAAAAATACATTTTTTTGACTAGTTTCACCTTAATTATGAATCTTACGTAAGATTTCGGAAGGGGGGGGGGTAGTGAGAATCTTACTAAATCTTACTCGGGGGAGGGGGGGGGGGGGGTCAAACAGTCATGAAATTGTCTTACGTAATTTATGAACGGCCCCTTAGATCGAAAAATGTATAGTGTAATCATGCTGCCACGCGTTTTTCTCAAAAACCGGTTTTAGACACTAACCGTCTTTTTTGGGCACAGGTCACAAATAAGGCACAATCTTATGTTTATAAGTGCATATGTGTGTATGTATATGTATTTGTTTAAAACATTGACATAAACTTTATGATACAGCAAACTAAGCATAACCATAAAAAGGCGCTTAACTAAAAGCTAAAACAAACGTCAACGCCAGCAAGTGACATCTTTTCATTCCATAACATAAATATCTTATTTGGACTTATTATGCAAATTCAAAACGACTTTTTCAAGGATGCATTTAAAATCTTTCGAATTTGATACTTCTGAGTTGCAACTGCAACATGTTGCAGACAGCGGCAATGAAAGTGTCTGCAGCCATTTGTGTAAACATTTTAATTTAGAATACAACAAAAAATGCACAAATGTGTGGGTGCTGTATTTGTATTTACTTTTTGTTGGCTTGGGTAATAAACATCCTTACTTACCAGGCTCGTGCGCAGAAATTATCCATGGGGGAAGGGTGTTTCACCTCGGATATTTCATATTAGGTTTTGAAGTTCGTAAAAAATGTATTTTTGACTACAAAGCCCACAAAAGACGCAAAAAAAAATCATTATATCAAGAGCTGAGATGCAAAACCCGCCAAGTCCAAGATTATGAAAATGCGATATATTGTAGGAGGGGACAAAAAAAAAATGTTTGCTTACAAGCCTACTCTAAATTGTAAAAAAAAATTATTCCCTTCACAAACTTTTGATTGCAATAATTTTTGATAAATTATTTTTATCAAAGCCCGCAAAGTCCACATTTCTGAAAATCAAAACCTGCCAAGTCCAATTTTTCATTAAAAAGAATCGGCTTTCATAAATACAAATAGTTTAATGTTATTTTAACATGGAAATTATATTGTGTAATTAAAATTTCAGTCTACGTTTATTCAAATGTTTTGAAATTAATTTAAACTTAGCCATTTTTAAAAAATGATTTCGAAACCTTTTACTATTATTATTTTTCAAAATCTGCCAAGTCCCGAGGTTTCACTTTCAAAACCAGTCAATTCCACATTTTCAATTTCAGAACCCTACAAGTCCACAGTCTTTGTAATGAAATATCAGGATTTTAATAAATTTTGACAACTATTACAATGGATCAATATACTTTTTAACTACAGTTAAGTTTCAGTGGAAAACAGTTTTTTCGATTTTCCCAAAAACGCAAAATATTGACTTGTCGGGTTTTGCATCTCCGCTCTTCATATATAAATTAGGATGATTCTTAGGAAAAAAAAAATTGGGGATGCCTCCTCAATCGGTTCGAAATAGGATAGACAAATTTAAAAATCAATTTAAAATTTTTATCTTTAACCCCTACGGACCCTACTTCAAAGTGAAATTTGACCTAAGCCGCCTTTTTTAAATTATTTTTTCTTAAGTAGCTTCTAATTTTAAGAAAGAATATAATAAAAAAAGTATAATTTCGATCTAGTTTTCGAGACATAGTCATGGGAAATTGCAGATATGGCTTTTATAAAAATCATTTTAAGTTGGAATCTCCTGAACAGATTTTAAGTATATTGATGTCATATGGAATCAAAGTCAATTAATTGGGCAATCATAATATGTTAATAAAATTACAGATTAATAATACAATTTTTTAGAGAAAAAACAGTTGTTAAAAAAATTCAAATTTTTATGCATCAATTTTATAGACAGGAAAATGACCTTCCATATGAAATCAATTTATGTAAAATCTGTTCAGGAGTTTCCAACTTAACATGATTTTTAGAAGAGCTATATCCGCAACTTCCCATGACTATAACTCTAAAGATAGATCCAAATGAAACTTTTTTTTAATATATTTTTTCTTAAAATTAAAAGCCACTCAAGAAAAAGTAATTTAAAAAAATGCGACACATGTCAAATATCACTTTGAAATAGGGTCCGTAGGGGTTAAAGATAAATATTTTGGATTAATTTAAAAAATTTTTTTCCCTATTTCGAACCGATTGAGAGGTCGTCACATTTGTTTTTCACAAAAAAAAAAAACATAAAAAATTTCACTTTGAAATAGGGTCCGGTCCATAGGGGTTAAAGATAAAAATTTTAAATTTTTTTTATACTATTTTTCCTAAAAACCACCCTAAAGTACATACGGAAAAAAACCATGGTCAGAGAATATTTTGAAAGTAAATTCACATTTCGTTTGATTTTTGAAACATCAAAGTATGTAAATACAATAAACATTTTCAAAACAATTTCAGATAAAACTCGCGACTTCTAATTCTTAATAGAATTTGCTAAAATTGTACAGAAGTTTACATAATGATTTGCTTAAAAATTTCAGATAAGAAGCCTCAACATTTAAAGCAATCGATTTTTTCTCATCACCCTATTATACATACTATAAGTATATATAAGTAGTATATAGTATTTTCGGACACGATAATTAGTTAACATTATGTAAGAAGCTAATTCTGCGAGATACTCAAAAAACTCGTCCAAAACTCTTTGTACATAAATTTCGACACCGCGATGTATGCATATCAATTGAGACTAAACCATTTAGCTGATCTTCAGAAATTGTTAATCTAAAATATTGTTTTAGACGACGCAGTGTTGAAAATTATGGTTTATTAGTTCCTGTTGTCACAGCATTTGTTCACGAACAAATGAGAGCTTATAAAAGTTTACCAACTAGGGCAAAAAAAGGTTTTAGAAGTTATTTAGTTGGGAAAAATTTTGGAGCAAGCTAAATTTAGAAACGCTTCGAAATTATGATTCTTCCAATATAAAATTTTTGTAACAAAAATGCAGGATATTTTAGCGACAATTTTTGCTTGGATTTGGTTTGTAAAATATCAGAAGTTGGAATTGTTATACCTTTTATAACTATTGCTATATGTGAGTTTTTATTATTTTCAATGAATTTTTAATTTTTCCTTTCATGAAATGTGCATTTTTTTTTGTTTTTTCGTAAGAGGCGCAAGTTTTGCTTTTTCATATATTGCCATTAAAAACATGTGTGCGGAAATTCGCAATGAAGGGAGTTTGAACCCCCAAATTCCCCCTGCCTTGCGCACGGGCCTGATACGTACGTACATATGTATGTGTGCATTTGATGTCTATATACAAAGGACAAAATTTTATCCATTTCAATGAGAACATTTTACATTTTAATCAGAAACAAAGGCGTTGAACAACAAAAAAACAAATCAAACACGAGAGCACAAAAAACACAAATTCAGTTGAAAATTTTTCTATTGAAAAATGGAGTCAAGAGCAGCAAAAAGATACAAATGCAACAAGAGGGCGAACATAATAAAACCATACATGAGTGCGTCCGCGTTAGAATTTATAAAGCAGACATTCCAAGGATATGTAAAAAAATGAGCAAAATAACTTTATACGTAAATGTAAAAAAAAAACCACAAAACAAAATTGTAAGTACAACGTGTAAACAGAAATAGGATTTGCATCATTATCCTTTGTTATTAAATAAAAAGCGGCAACGGCATAATGCAACCAAATCTTTTTATATTTTTGTTTTTAATTTATTTCTCGACTTACGTTCTAGCGATTGATGATATTTTGTTCATCTTTTTATTCACACGCGCACTATTTATTTGAAAGCACCACAATTTTGTTAGTTTTGCAAGTAATAGTTAAAATAAAAATTTCTCAGGGACAAGCACAAGTGACTGCGATATAGACTACTTAACACTACCACTAGCAGGCCTGGATTAACCTTACAGGCAGAGTAGGCACGTGCCTAGGACGGCAAGATTTAGAGGGCGGCAAATATTGGCGGAAACTTTGAAAAATTGTTGCATTTAATTGATTGAAAAACTTTTCAAATTTTGTTTCCATTTTGCGTAACGAGGACCTTTTTTTTCTCATCAAAAAAGGAAAAAAAAAAAATTTTTTTCTAATAAATGAAGAAGTTTTGAGGAGGGGGAGCGGTAATTTTTTGCAACTGCCTAGTGGCGGCAAATTTCTTAATCCGGGCCTGCACATCCTTAAATGCTTTCACTGTCCATGGTATCAGAAAACTCAAATCTATTATTCGCTTGTCATATAGAATTTTTAGGAAAAATTAATATTTTTTCTTTTTCCCACGGATTCATATTGCTTTTTCGCTTTATTTAAAATCAATTCAGCAGAGTAAATTCCAAGGAAGGCTTGAAATTTAAGAAATCCTTACTATTAATTATTATTATTGCATAATTCGAAATTTTTAATCGAATTTTACAGTCAATTGCAGTAACCAATATTCATGTGAAATTTCACAAATCGGTTAATGCTTTATAAACAAACATGACAGAGACAACAAATGGAACAATTTAACCGTGGTAATAGCCGAAACATATGTCACCAATTACCAGGTTAAAGAGAAATGACAATAAAAATACAACAGATGGCGCAATATGTGCATAATATAAATGTGCACTTTGTACATGTCGTTCAGCACAACCTCCGTGGCTCAAGTGTTTGAGCGGCCGTCCACATATAATTCATAGAATGGTCGGGGGTTCGAATCGCATTACAAATTATCCAAAAACTGGTCTGATGAGGCTATGTATATACATATGAATATGTGTATATATGTGGTAATAGCCGAAACATATGTCACCAATTACCAGGTTAAATTGTTCCATTTGTTGCCTTTGTCATGTTTGTTTATAAAGTATTAACCGATTTGTGAAATTTCACATGAATATTGGTTACTGCAATTGACTGTAAAATTCGATTAAAAATTTCAAATTAATTAATAACATTCAGTCGACTAAAACAAATTAAAAATTTCTATTATTGCATAATATATTTTTACTTTCTTTTTTAATAACCAAATTTAGCTAGTTTGGTGGGGAACTCTCAGCGTATTAGAAAACGCGATCTTGGGCGATCATTATGGAAAAGTTTGCTAGAGCAAGAAATTCTTGAAACAGGGAACTTAAGGGGAGATTTGAAGGCACTCGCTACAGATCGTGCACTTTGAAAGAGTTTTTAGGAGACCCTATGCTCCGTAGGAAGATAAAGAACACAAGAAGAACAGCTATTACCTTTTTTCGATATTTAGGTCAAAGCTCTATATCAAGTAAAAAGCTTGTTAAATAAATAGTGAAATTGAAAAGATAATATTTCTTTATTTATTTTTTATAATTTGTTTATAACACGCAGACAATGTATGCTTATTAGACATGTTCAAATAAATGGCATGTTTTAGAATACTTCAAGAACACTCGATTTTCGAAAATTTATTCATATTCGAGTATATCCTCATTTAAAAAAATAGTCCTTGGGTAGCTACCAGAGCTTCAAAATTTTAATTTTTTGGAATTTGGCCAAAAAAATGAAGAATATTTGAGTTTTTTCTTATTTATAATATTTTTTTTTAATTTTTTTCGATTTTCCTTATGTACACATAAGGAAGTATCGAAAAAAATGTACCGCTATTTTTAAGCATATGTATAAGGAAAAAAACAGTGGTCCCTCCGCGTGTAGAGCTTTGGTGTTTCTTGTATAATAGCTCAAATCCTTTGTTGTTTTTACTGAATTCCTATTAGCCTATGTTTTAGCATTGGACTTGAAGGGAATACTCCCAAAATTTCAGCTTTCTAGATCATACCTGTGAACGGCGCAATCAGTTCGTTTCCAATTTAATTAACGACTTTTCACTAAAACGTAAAAAAAAGTACTATAGGTGCCAAGATATAGCGTTTTAAGTATTTTAGTTGTATGGAAAGTGTCACACCCTATTTTCAAAAAACGCCCACATTTTTCGAGTGCCCGAATTTGAACAATTTACATCCCAACACCAAATTTGAAGCTAATAGCTTCCATAGGTTCCGAGATAGCGTTTAAGCGATTTTTTTATATTAAAGCGTTTTGAGTGCTATTGTTATATAAAGGCTACCACGCCCCTTAATTAAATGCCGCTCACATTTGTAGTGTATTAAGCGAAGACGGTATAGATACAGGGTGTTTTTTTTAGAGGTTTGTTTTTCGAATTGAGATAAAACTGGCATTTTATGGTCAAATCTGGCAACTCTAATATCATTAATGTTCAGTTTGGTTTGCCATTTCATCATGAACAGGTTGACAAAAGAACAACGCTTGCAAATTGTGCAAATTTATTTCGAAAATAATGGTTCAGTTCGCGAAGTTTACCGCAAGCTCCGTCCATTTTATGGTCGACATAATCGTCCATCAGAGCAATTAATTCGGTAAACCATGGGTCGTTTTCGCACTACGCTTACTCTATGTGATAATACGCATCCGCAGAGACGTCGAACAGTGCGCACCGAAGAAACAATTGCCGCTGTAGAGCAAAATGTTGAAGAGGACCCGAATGAATCGATTCGCCACCGTGCACAGCAATTGCAGCTTTGTCCATCAACTTTATGGAAAATTTTGCGCAAAGATCTTGGCTTGCGACCTTACAAGATCCAGCTTGTGCAAGAATTAAAGCCGCGAGACCATGCAATGCGTCGTGATTTTGGTGTATGGGCCGAAAATGAGATTGATCTCGATGCTGATTTTCATCGCAAAATTTTGTTCAGTGATGAGGCTCATTTTTGGTTGAATGGCTACGTCAACAAGCAAAATTGCCGCATTTGGAGTGAAGAGAATCCACATGAGACCCTTGAGACGCCATTACATCCACAAAAACTGACTGTTTGGTGTGCTCTATGGGCTGGTGGAGTCATTGGGCCATACTTCTTCCGAAATAATGCTGGAGAGTCAGTTACCGTTAATGCAGACCGGTATAGAGCCATGATAACCGACTATTTTGTTGCCGAATTGGATGGCATGAATGTGGATGAGTTGTGGTTCCAACAAGACGGCGCTACATGCCACACAGCGCACGTCACAATCAATTTATTGAAGGAAACATTCGATCAGCGCATAATTTCGCGGAATGGACCTGTCAATTGGCCACCAAGATCGTGTGATTTGACACCATTGGATTATTTTCTTTGGGGATATGTGAAGTCGCTCGTCTACGCCAACAAACCAGAAACGTTAGGGGACTTGGAAGCCAACATTCGTGGCGTTATTGGCGACATACGGCCCCATATGCTCGAAAAAGTGGTTCAAAATTGGACCTGTAGAATTGGCTTTATTCGAGCCAGCCGCGGCGGCCACATGCCCGAAATCATATTTAAACATTAATGGCATAAAATTATCCTTCCAATAAAGCCAAATTGATGGACATTAAAACGATTTTCTTGTGTTTTATTTCAATTCGAAGCTCTATACCTCTAAAAAAAAACATCCTATATTACCCAATATTTTCTAATTTACACTATTGTTTCTGTTTTAATGCATCAGAACATGTAAGATCTTGTCGGTTCATGTTATTGTGCATTTCTAATTAATTTTATTGTTTCTGTTTGAATGCGTCAGTACTTGTAATTTTTTGAATGGTACTTCGCCTCGAGGTATTCCGTTTCAATTTCCAGGAGCTATGCACCATGCGCGATGGATGGCAAAGGCAATCTACTGTCTAAAGATGTTTATCTTCAGAAGACAACTTCATCTTTCATCAAAAGAAACTTCAAGATTGCGTATTTTTATCGTAAAATTATATGTTACACCATGGTTTTATGCTCCATATGCTATTCAAGCACCGTCTAATCGTCTGATCTAAAACTTCTTCAAGACTTAAAAGAGTACAGAAAAATAATTCGTAAGATTTCGGAAGCAGCCGCATCTAAGTTTTCTGAACATTTGTGGTATTTATCGGAAGAACTCGTTTCTCTTTCCTTTTTTGATGATGAAATATCTTTAGACGTTAAGCGAAAAATGTTTGGGTCGATTCAAACACGAACCAGTGCATCCGAAAATCTAAAGAGATTGAAAATGACAGCAACCGATCTTAAAACGCTTTACAATAAAGATATGAGTTATTTCATTTCACAAAGATGAATGACGTTATTCAGTCAATTTGAATTGAAACATAGCTCTATTGATTTAGATCCTGAGTTATGGAAATATGATGAGAATTATAACAGTAATTTAGAAGTATTGAAAGCTATGAAGGTCGTAAATGATGTTGCTGAGCGAGGGGTGGGGCTTATCGAAAAATTTAATAATTACTTAACCAAAAATGAAGAACAATCCCAATATTTGTTACAAGTAGTGCAACTCCATCGACAATATCATCCTACTTTCAATAAAAAAAATTATAACTAAACATTTAGTTGTATTTAATAAGTGTATTGGAAAAAAATCAGCTATATTCCACGAGAAAGAAAAATTATTATTTTAATGCTAAATGAATTTCATAAATTTTTGAAATTTTCAAAAAAATAGAAAACTAAAGAAAATTGAAAAAATTTTAAAAACTGAAAAAAGCTGAAGATTTCGAAACTTTAAAAATATTATAAAAATTGCAAAAAAGCATTGAAAAATTAACAAAAGTATCAATGGAATATCAAAATTTTATTTTTAAGTTTCATAAATCTTTACTAAAATGATGACGTTTTCTTCATTCAAATCGGTTTATTAGTTTCGGAGTTATTTATTCAAATTTAAACAAAGCTGTTGAACAACTCTTCCCTGCTGCTGTTACGAGCGAGCTTCAGTTTTTCAAATTGAAAATTTTACAAAACATTAGGCAAACAGAAGCCATGAGTTGTTCAACAGTTTTGTTTAAACTTGAATAACTCAGAAACTAATAGTCTGATTTCAACGAAGAAAACGTCATTTTATTGCTTACAAGTTGAGGAAGAGAATAAAAAACTGTAAAGTTCTGAAAATTATCACCAGATGGCAGTATAAGCAGTTTGAATAGTTTCAACTACTTCAAATAAAAACTCGCGGGCTCGAAATTCATTGTAGCCATATGGTGTAGTGAACTTTTTTGCTAAAAATTTGACGAACTTTCAGAAGAATAGAGTTTCCGGACTAAAAAATGTTTCTCCATACAATTTAATACGCACTAATGCTCATGCAGTAGAGGGTTAACAATTCTTTTTTTTATAAAAATGTCTTACTTTTTTTTAAACGCCCTTCATTAAATTTTGTACAGTTGCTTCATCGCCAGTACGGTGCGATCTTTTCCACTTAAGTCTGAAGTCTTATAAATTTTTGCAGTCTTACCACTATTTCGAAGATCTCTTTTCATTAGAGCTCAATATCTCTCAATAGGGCGAAGCTCTGGGCAGTTGGGCGAATTTGCTATTTTTGGTATTAAATTGAACTTATTACTTTGAACCATTCCATCGCAGCTTTAGAGTAATGTAAGGTTGCTAAATCGGGCCAGAATATCACTGTATCCTAGACTTGCCAGGTCAAAAAAAACTGGATTTTTCTGGACACATGAAAAAAAAACACCATGGCTTTTCTGGGCAATAAATAAAACTACAACTTAGTTTCAGAAGAACATACATATATATTTTATACGAACAAAATAAACATAACAGAAACATAAGTTGAGTGAGTAGATACAAATGTACAGAAAGGGGAATTACAATTTTTTTTTTTTATTTCAAACAGG
This sequence comes from Tricholauxania praeusta, assembly GCA_949775025.1. Taxonomy (NCBI): domain Eukaryota; kingdom Metazoa; phylum Arthropoda; class Insecta; order Diptera; family Lauxaniidae; genus Tricholauxania; species Tricholauxania praeusta. The sequence continues at coordinate 122,679,738 of OX459029.1, forward strand.
ATTAATAGTTGCAAGTACATCAAAGAAAAATGATGCGATAACAATTTTTCGTTTGAATCAACTGCGATTATGTTGCATAGCAAACGTTTCTCCACAGCTAACTATTTACTTCAGCAAAAAATATTAAACCCAAATTTGTGTCTTAAGCGGTTGGGCTGTCTGCCGCGCAAAATGCGTTGGAATATGGAAATTTGTGTCTGCCAATTGTAGCGAACGCATTTTCGGCAAATGATTCGTTAAAGGCATGGTTGGTACGGTTGTTTGAATTTTATATGTACCTATTTATGTTTGTCAAGACTCCGGACTTGGGATTAAAAATCTGGACAATCCAGACCATCTGGCAACCCTACTGCACCCTCATGTACACGAATAAATTGAAGAACACGTTTTTCGAGGCACTCGTCTTAATAAACTTTTAAGTTGATTGTGCCTCGCATAACAAAGAAGCTGCTTCTGAGACCTCAATTTTCTAACAAAATGAGTTTTTTTTTGAAAATTTTAATATAAAATAATTTTTTTTTTTTTTTATAAATTGTTTTTATTTGCAATCTATTTTAAAATAAATATTAAGCAAGTTTTTTACGGTCACACGTCGTAAACTGTCGTAAATGTCACAAAAGTCGCAAACTAAAGATCAACTTCTCTTTCACAACTACTAAAATTGTTTGTCAAACAATTTAACGAACAAAAAATTATATGTAATTTGATGAGTATTTGAATATGTTTGACAAACAATTAGATGATCTGAATCAAGTTATAAATAAATAATTTTTCCCAGTATGAACTTAAAAATTCGTCTTTGTCACAAACTCTAGTCTTGTCACAAAGGCTCGATGGTTTACGACGTTTACGACCGTAGGTCAAAAACACTGACATAAGTACACATACAAAGATATTTTAAAACATTTTCAGTTTATGTAATTATAGAGATCAAGAGCAAAACAAGTAAATAGTTAAACGTTTAGCAAAAAATTAATTGTGAATCTTATTTTCTGAACGGTAAATCAAGTGGATGGAATCTTTTGAGCCTTTTAACTTCATGAGTGTCATCGAGAATCGTAATAGCTAAAGGGTTGATATGGTCGCCTTTGCAAGTATTTCTCACTGAATTTGTTGATTTCGTCTTTGACTTTTGCCATGGCAAGGTCTGTTTGAATTGCTTTATTACTAACGAACCATGGCGCGTTGGTAATAAGTCGAAGCGTTTTTGACTAGTAACGTTCTAGTATATCGATGTTTGGGTTGCTTGCAGTTCCCCAGAGCTGAATCGCATATGTCCAAATGGGCTTAAGTATAGTTTTGTATATTTTTAGTCTATTCTGCAAATTTAACTGGGGCTTAGGATTTAGAAGCCAATAAAGTCTTTTGTTTATTCGGTTTAACTGCTGTTGTTTTGCCTTTAAATGTGTTTTCCACGTTAGTCGTCTGTCGAGATGCATTCCAAGATACTTGACAGAAGTTTTTGTTGGAATTTGTGAGCCATTGATGTTGATTGCAGGTCAGTTATCTCTCCTTAACAAAAATGTAATGTGAACAGATTTTTCTGCATTAACTTTGATGTTCCACTTAGATAACCATAAATCAATCTTATTAATTTTAGATTGCACTAATTTAGATGCTGCTATAGGCGAAACGTCAGTTCCTATTACTGCAGTATCGTCTGCGTATGTTGCGACGGTTACATTTTCATTTATTGGCATATCTGATGTAAATATTGTGTAAAGAACAGGGCCTAATACACTACCCTGGGGGATTCCAGCTTTTATTTTGTAGATGTTTGACATTTCATCTTTAACTTTGACATAGAAGTGTCTATTTGATAAAAAAAACTGTTTAGTACCAGGTAAAAGGGTGCGGGTAAGTTTTTTTTAATTTTATAGAGCAATCCTTGATGCCAAACCCTGTCAAAAGCCTGTTGTGCGTCTAAAAATACAGCACTACAAAATTTTTTCCTTTCGAAAGTGTCCTGAATAACATTAACGACGCGATGAATTTGTTCAGGAGTACCATGTTTATGTCTGAATCCGAATTGATATTCAGGGATGATGCTATTATTTTCTAAAATCGGAGTTAGTCGTCTCAGAAATATTTTTTTAAATACTTTGGAGAATAATACCAATAAACTTATTGGTCTGTATGATGATGCCAAGTTTTCAGGTTTGTTAGGCTTAGGTATCATAATGATTTCCGCGCATTTCCATTGCGATGGGAAATGGTTTAATCTTAAGACCGCATTATATAAATAAGTTAAGAATAATATACTTTTTTTTGTGAGATATTTACTCAATTTAGCATCAATACGGTCGTAACCAGGAGATTTATTTTTGTTTAATTCTTTGATTTCATTATAAACTTCCCTAGTAGAGAAGTGCTTAATTGGTAAGTTCATTTGGCAAGGAGAATCCAAGAAATTCATCACTTTGTCAACGTCTGACTGCCTGCTGAAATCAAATGGTTGAAACGTGTTTTTTAAATGTACAGCAAATACTTCAGCTTTGCTTTTATCAGGTCAGCACCATTCACCAGAGATACTTTTAACTGGTATGTTCCGTTTTATGGGGCGTTTCAAGTATTTCGTTGCTCCCCAAAAAATATGTTCACTATATTTTGAATTATTAATTGTCTGTAAATATTTGTCAACTGAATCATTTTTGAAATCTTGCAACCGCTTTTTAAGCTGTCGACAAGCATTGTTAAAAATTGTTTTATCTATTGGATTTCGACTTTGTTGCCAGTTTCTTCGAAGCCGTCGTTTATTTCTAATCAGATTTCTGATTTTTGCGGAAGTTTGAATATTGCAGGTAATTGATAGAAAGCCTTGATCACTTGGCTGGGATATAAATGCTGCCTCGTGGATTAATTTTGTAAAAGTTTCCACTGTCTAGATCGAAACCGTTTTTTAAACTTGTTCGTAAGTCAATATTAGTATCTAACCAATGTTGGAAATATTCAACATTCATTTTGCGTGAAAAAATTCTGTTGTTGCGATGCTTGCTATCTAGATTCGTGCAAAAGTTTATAAGTATTGGCGAATGACCGGAGCTTAAGTCATTGTAATCAGTTATGGTTAGAAGATTTGAAGGTATGCCTGAGTAGATGACAAAATCTAATAAATCTGGTATTTTGCGATGGTCTGAGGGCCAGTATGTTGGCTTTTCTGAAGACAGTTTATCAAAGTTATTTTTTGTAATACATTTATACAATTCCCTTCCTTTTGGATTTATGAGCCTCGAGCCCCACCAAGGATGTTTGGCATTGAAGTCACCTCCAACAAAAAATTTTGAGCCAAACTGATGAAATATTTGTTCGTAGTCAGGACATTCAAGGCTATGGCGCGGAGGAAAGTATACAGAACAAAAAGTTATGCCATTATTGTTGCACTTAATTTTAACACATGTGGCCTGGACGTGTGGTAATTGAATACCGTTTAAAGTCGTGAATTTAATGGTGGACTTTATCAAAATTGCTGAACCTGCATGAGCCTTATTGTCAGGATGATTAATATAAACTAAATCGTAACCACTTATATTAAAATATGTTTTACTGGTGACATGAGTTTCCGAAACCAAAAACACATCGATAAAATTTGTATTTAGGAAGAGCTCGACCTCTTGTTTATGGTTGGAAAGTCTATTGGCATTCCCTCCCTGTAGAGGTGTAGACTTATTTGGAGGGGAGAGTGTTTGTGTATTTTCTGTATTTAGAAAAGCTGGTTTAAGTCTATCTATGTTGATTGTAGTTGTAGCATTGTTTCTTATTATTTTAAAAAATGTTTTTGATTTTTCGATGACTCTGAATGGTCCATCGTATGGGTGTTGTAATGAGTTTCGTATTGTATCGTATAATAATTTATGTTTGTTTAACGTGTTGTTGGTATTTTGGGTTACGGTGTTAAATGTTTGATTGAATGCTCTTTATGTTTCCTTTAATATTGAATAAGGTCTCTATTTTCTGAACTGTTAGTTGTTGTGGTAGTCTAAATGTTTAACCAAAAACCATTTCGACTGGTGAAGTTTTAATGTTTTCTTTGACAGCTGATCTGGGACTAATAGAATTAGGGAAAGTTCCGAATACCAGTTTTTTTGATCATAAGAGGCTATTAAGGAGGCCTTAAGTATTCTGTGGAATCTTTCTATTATTCCGTTTGCCTGTGAAATTAATTCTTTGTTCAAAGTTTCAACAATTGTGTTGGTATCAGTTTCTTTTATTGGGTATACTTCGCCGGCCAACGTGTATTCCTGTCTATGGCAGTTAGTAGATATCTATAGGTTTTTTATATTGGTAATGGGCCGACCAGATCGATGTGGATATGTTCGAAGCAACCGTGTGGAATATGTATTTTATAAGGTAATGTCTTTGTGTCTCTGTGTACTTTGGCTCGTTGACAGTTAACACATTTCTGGGACCATTTGTTGATTTGTTGGTGAGAAATGTTGTGTATTTGTTCGAATGTTTTCTTACGTAGTGTTTGTGGTATGTATAGACGGGAGTCTTTTGTTGAGTATTCGCATCAAGTTTTTATGTTAAGGAATGGAATATCGATTTGTTTGAATTTGTGTACGTTTTTGTTGATTATGTCGTTTGTTTGTTCGATGTGTTATTGCTTTAGATCAGGGGTCGGCAAAATTTGATTTTTCATAGCTCAATTGAGCTGAAGTACATCACAAACATTGTTTTTTGCCGACCCCAGCTTCAGATTGAGGTCTGGTGTTTTCAGCTCTTCTATCTCATATCTTGATAGAGCATCGGCAACAGTGTTCTCTGTACCTTTGATGTGTAGTATTGTGTTGGTAAACTGTAAGATGTATTCTAAATGGCGTGTTTGTCTTGGACTGCGTTCTGTTTTTGAGTGAAGTTCGTTGATTAGTGGCTTGTGATCGGTGTATACTGCGAATTCGTTGCCTTCTAAGTGGTGTCTAAAATGTTTAATGGTTAAGTATATGCATAGCTGGGCATTAACTCGTTAATGCGTTAATCGTTAAGTGACGAAGTTAACATTTCGACTAACGGATTAGCTTTTAAGTTAACTTTAAAAAATGTTAGCGGACTTGCTAACTTTCGTTAAGTTTCCCCAAGTCCGTTAATCGTTTATCCACGCCACGCCGCGAAAAACACGTTCTGATTGATATGACTGGAAACGTATGACAGCATTCGAGTGGATGCAGTGAAAAAATGCATGAAAACAAAGATAGAAGAGGCGGTACGACAAGAAGCTGCCGAAAGTTTAAAGAACAAAACTAGTTTATGTTGCGGAGGTAGCAACGCGAGTAAGAACGACGATGATGAGGAAGACTTTTTAAATTCTGTCATTCAGTCTAAAGAAAGACCTAAGAGCCACAAATATTTAAAGAGTAAACCTGTAGACATGTTCAACGATACGGCATTCCTCGGGGAACAGACATTCACAAATCTGTTTATTAAATATAATACTGCTATACCCTCAAGCGCTGTAGTTGAAAATCTTTTTTCCACGGACCGAAACGAGCCTCGCTTTCAGACGAGAACTTCAACATATAAATGTTAATAACGAATGTCCACATTATGTTAGATGACGAAATCACACTCCAATTCTACACGTCTTTTTTTGTTCCTTACCTGTTAACTACCAGAACCCAAGCCAAGAATTTTTATAAGTTCACTAACGGAACGATATAAAGAATGTAATTTTATATCACGTGTTAACGAATCTTCTGAAATGTAATGCTTTAACGTTTAACGAAGTTAAATTTTTTAGTAACGGATTACCGATTAACGAAGTTAACTATTTGATTAACGGTGCCCAGCTATGAGTATATGGCGAGTAGTTCACGATCGAATGTGCTGTATTTTGTTTCAGTTGGTGAAAGTTTTTTAGAGAAGAATGCTAGTGGTTCTCATTTGTTATTGTGTTCTTGTTGTAGAACTCCACCGACTGCTGTGTTAGATGTATCTACAGCAATTGATAGTTTCGCTTTACTGTTAACATTGTTAAGCGGTGTTTGCTTAGCGAAGCTATCTTTTATTGAATTGGTATATTGTAGTCTCGACAATGCATCGAAAAATAAATTACAATTGGCAATAAACAATACAACAAGATATGTTTTTTTCAAGGTGCAAGTACGACCATATATCTGAATTTTCTACAAAAATACTAAATTTTAATCTTTTAAGCTATTTAAATATACGGAACTTACTTTTCCTTCATAAACTTATCATTACAAAAACTCCTGATTACCTCTATAGCAAATTAACCTTTGCACGATCTTCAAGAACTTTAAATTTGATAGTACCTCAACGCCGAATTTGAGCGCCGGAAGAAAATGTTATTTACATTTTCTTAACAGAGCGCGGCGAAAACTTAATATTTTGATTTTTTTGGAGAATAAAAAATTTTTACGGCGAAAAAAAAACTATTATGAAATAACGAATCTACTCGCTGTTGTCATATAGCACGTTTGACATGAAAAACCAACTAGCAACTGTGGTGCAGTTGTAGCGTGTTTGGTTATGAAACGAACAGTCCTGAATTCAAATCCTACTGAGATTCACATGAATTTTTTTTTTTTTTTATTTAAATTTACAGAACGAACAGCTTTGGGTTCGAATCCAATTTTGAGCTAACCCAGTTAGTCCAAGAGCCCGCTGTAGAAAAGTCGAGTGTATAAGTATGGGATGTATGAGAAAGAAAGTGAGCCATTTTGGTGAAACTTACGAACCAGGGTTGTCTTGCCAAAGCCTGTTCCGATGCCGGAATCTCAGCCAATTTTGTTGTTTTAATTGAAACTGTATAATATTATGTTTCAAAATGTATGTGAAACGATATAACACGAAGAGGCACAAACATAATGTCAAAGGTTGCATTGTTAAATCCTGTGCCAAACATGGGTTGGTAGCAGCTGGTAGTTTGATATATGTATGTATATGCCAAACGATAGAGGTTGAAGAGCCTAAATTGAATATATAAGGTTGTTTTGTCAAATTCGGTCTTAAATATGGGTTGCCACCAGTTTTTATGGCCAATTTTTCTTAAATGGTTGGCAGTTGGGAAAGGATTCGATAAGTCAACCCTATATATTCCATTAAGGCTCATGAGCTCTATCGTTTGGCACACATTTCAAGTATTAATATATATTATTAAAAATTGACCCAAAAAACCGGTCGCAACCCATGTTGGGGACAGGATTCAACAATGCAACCTGGATATTATTTTTAGGCCTCTTTGAGTTCTATAATTTGACACACATTTTGAGGCATAATATTACACAGTTTCAATCAAAACAACAAAATTTACTAAAATTCGGGCATTTTCAGTCATCGGGACAGGCTTTGGCAAGGAAACCCTGGTTCGTTAGTTTCATCAAAATAGTTCATTATATCTCCTGTACATCTCATCCTGTCATCTTATACACTCGACTTTTCTACAGCGAGCTCTCCGCCTTAGTAGATTCCACTGCTTCCATATGATAACGTTCGCTTAAAGATAGAATACACTAAACTTCTGTGGAAACACGTGTTTCGTCGTTTTGATGTTATGTAATGTAATGTATTTGTCTATGAAATTAAATTCCTTACAGAATTTGTTTTGTAAGAAGGAATGAGCTCAGTAAAAGGAATCAATCGCAAAGCAAATTTTACGAATTTCTTCTGAATACGCTCAATAAGATCAATGTGTAAGCAATAATATGGATTCCAAATGAAGGATGCATACTCTAAATTGGACCTTACGAAAATTGTATATAGTTGTTTCAAAGTGAATGGATCTTTGAAAGTAGAACTAAGTATTACGTTTAACAAACGCAAAGAGCGAATATGCTTTTGGTAAAATACGATTTATATGATTATTGAGACAAAAATGAGAGTCAAAATAAACTCCAAGATCACGCATTTGACCAATGTTTTTTAAGGGCATATTATCAAAACAATATGAGAACAAAATTGGCGTACTGCATTTCGAGGCAGATATTACATTTATAAACCCCTTAACCCAGGGTCACAAAGTTTCAAATTAGGAATTAGCGGTATTCCAAAAAAAGCTTTGGTATACAATTAACACCAAAAAAGTAATGTTGGATATATGGCCATCTCCACCAAAAAAGGCCTTTTAGCTGGCCTCGTTATTAATTTTTTTTATACCCAACACCGAGGGTATATTCACTTTGTCCATCCGTTGGTAACACATAGAAGGAGGCGTGGCAGGTATGGAAAAGTATATATATTCTTGATCAGCGTCACCACCTGAGTTGATTTAGCGATGTCCGTCTGTCTGTCTGTCTGTCTGTTGAAATCAGGTTTACGGGAAAATTAAGAGAGCTAATTGAATGAAACTTTCACACGCAGGTCACATCTTCTTGCAGGCATCTTGCTATTGAAAATGGGCGAAACCGGTTAACGGACACGCCTACCGCCCATACCCTATGTATATATACCCAGGTCAATTTTGAAAAAAGTTGCAGCGATTTTGATGAAAATTGGTGATTTGATGCACATGTGAACAAGATTAGGATTAGGTTACCTTTCAAGTTTTCAAAGCTTCCTACAGGCGCGTGGCACAGCCCTAAATTTTAACTTAATACCACCATATCTCGTAAGCCGTTCAAGATATTGTTATGAAATTTGGTAAACGGGTACATTTCAAATATATCTTGAATTGTGACAAAAAAGGGCGGAATCGTAAAAGTGGGCGTGGCACTTTTCAACAGTTAAAAATTTTGATTCTATATATCTCAAAAGTGGCTTAAACGATTTTCATAAAAATTTTGGAGATGATGCCGCTGGAAGCAGTCATCAATACAAGCTTAACCACTTTACTGAAAAAACTTGTTTAAGGGAGTGGCACCGCCCACAATATTTGTAAATGTTATATTAAGAGAACTAACAACGTAATCGCTATGAAATTTTATGAGGTGGATAAACTTGCTATAAGGTCTCTTATTACAAAAATTTGGTCCAATAATACCTGTGGGCGTGACACCTCCCATATAAGCAAAAAACGTTTATTGTTATAGACAGTGTGCTATAAGAGTAATCTTCACAAAATTTGGTGTAAAGATGTCAGTTACCATAAGCTTTGAAAATAAATGAATTTTGATGGGATCACACCAGTGGGCGTGGCACCTCCCATACAAATAAAATACGGTGAGTGGCATATTTATCGAAATATGTGAGCAATCATACTAAAATTTGGTGCAAGGGGTTTGGTTGTGGAAAGCTATTTCTGGATCAAAACCGGGCTTGATTGTACCAGTGGGTGTGTCACCGCCCTAAATTTTAAATTTCACTGCGGCATATATCGCAAACTATACAAGATATTGTGCTGAAATTTAATATGAGGATGTCGCTCACGAATATAATTTATTGAGCCAAAAGTGGGCGGAATTGGAGAAGTGGGCGTGGCATATTTAAAATTTTTCATTTCTATTCGATTTTTTTCAACATTTTCCATATTCTTTTGATTTTTTCAACCCTTCAACTTTTTCCAATATATCCTATTTATATTTGTTCGACTTTTTCAACCTCTTTCAACTTTCTTCATAAGTTTCTTTATTTTTTCGACTTTTTCATCAAATTTGAATTGTTTCAAATTTTTTCAACCTCTTTCAACATTTTGCATATATTTTCGTCCTTTTCAACATTTTTCAACCTCTGTCAACCTTTCTAACATTTCACATTTTTTTTCGACTTATTCAACTTCTTCAACCTCTTCAACGTCTTTCAACATTTATTTAAAAGCGACTTTCAGTGCAGTGTAGGGTTTGTGAGTTTCGGCCAGGCCGAAGATAACACCTTAACTTGTTTTTTTTTTTTTGAGCACAATCTTCAACCATGATTTTTCTTGAAGCTAAGGCTATCTTGAATTAATATTCAAGGTTGTTCAATTAAAATTCAAGGAACTTATTTTTTTATTTAACTTTATATGTAACTTTTCATGTTTTTTAACTTAAGTGCAATTTTAATTATGTCTACCTTTGAATTTTAATTGTTCCTCCTTGAATATTAATTCAAGATAGTCTTATTTTCAAGAAAAACCATGTTTGAAGAGTCTGCTTCAAAAAAAAAAAACGGCGGGTTGCACTCCGGGAGTGCCGACAGAAGTGAAAACAAATCGTTTAATGCCAAGTTAGTGTGTTAGTTGGTATGTGTGCGTTTTCTTTTTATATGGCAATGCAATGGAAGACAAAAACGGAATATGTATTCAAATTTTACTCTCGCTCTCATTCTCAATTTGTCAACGCAACAACGCGGAATTTGAAAGAAACAAACATCTAAGCATAACAATCGTTGAATGAGAATGGAATGTGTCAGTTAGTGTGTCTGCTTTGCTTTTTGTCTTCCATTGGAAAATTTATTTAAAAGAAACAATAGAACATTCAAATTTTACTATCGCATTCATGACGGGGAATCCCGATGACGGTCGGTGTCGCGAGTTTATACTTTTTTCCTCAGCCGCACAACGTGCCATAAGAAGTTTTCACTTCAAAAATTGCTGGAAGAAGTATATTCGGCTCAGTAGCCTCAACTGTGAATCATTAAATTTGAGCTAAGTACTCCTTATGTTTGAGAACAAAAATTTATTCTGATTGCAGTAAGACACATCATTGCGAATTATGTAAGTATAAGAAAAAATCAGGTAAAGAAAGTACCTGGACCTGTGACTAAATAGCTTAAACATAATTTTTCTTAAACTTAACTTAAAAATCTGCTTCTTCTTACAGACACTATGACACCACATTTATCAAAATCGGCTTATTCGTTGCCGAGTTATGGCTGTTAAAATATTCAAACTGCTTAAAACGCCATCTAGTGACAGTTTATCAAAATACAAATGACTTCAAAAAAATCTGTTTGTTCTTAAAAAACCTATTACACCTCATTTGTCTAAATCGGTTTAGTAATAGCCGAGATATAACCTTTTAAAGTTTTTCAAAAAACCAAATTTGCTTGCTGCTGGTTCATGTGGCCTGGTATTTCAGATTTTTCTCTGCTTTGGGCTGCTGGCTCTGCTTTCGGCTGCGCTAGCAGAGAAAAATTTGCTGACTGAACAACAGCTAACCGGAAGTCAACATATGTATGCTACAAATTTAAAAAATTTTACCAAAAAATTGCATACTTTCATGGGCCAATTTTTTCAAAAAACGTTGCCTACTTTTAGGCGCTATTAATAGTTTACCCTTAAAAGTATGCAACACTTTCCGACGAATTTCAAAAATAGTGCCTAAAATTAGGCAACATTATCTGAAATTTTTAAAATCGTTGCCTACTTTTAGGCGCTATTTTTGAAATTTGTCAGAAAGTGTTGCCTACTTTTAGGGGCAAATTATTAATAGCGCCTAAAAGTAGGCAACGTTTTATAAATTTTTTGAAATCCAGTTCGTTTTCCAAGTCTTCAAAATTTTAAAATCGAGTTCGTTTCCCAAGTTTTCAAAATTCCAAAATCAAGTTCGTTTCCCAAGTCTTCCAAATTTGAAATCGAGATCGTTTCCCAAGTCTTCAAATTTCTGAAATCGAGTTCGTTTCCCAAGCATTCAAAATTCTAAAATCGAGCTCGTTTCCCAAGTCTTCAAAATTCCAAAATTGAGTTCGTTTCCCAAGTCTTCAAAATTGCAAAATCGAGTTCGTTTCCCAAGTCTTCAAAGAACATTCAAATTTTACTATCGCATTCATGACGGGGAATCCCGATGACGGTCGGTGTCGCGAAATTATACTTTTTTCATCAGCCGCACAACGTGCCATAAGAAGTTTTCACTTCAAAAAAAAAAAAAATAAAATCGAAATTGACATCTTAGCTCGACCATGGTTTCGATTTATTTTTTTTTTGGAGCAGTCTCTTCATAGAGATCATAGCAAAATCGAGTCTTTTTATCACACCGGTGATATAGTTCCACATAATGTTTGGTCTACAACACAAGACAGAAGCATGAAAACATTGACAGAAATTTACAACTTAATGAATGAGAAGTTCTCTGATATACCCATATATTCGTGCATTGGAAAGCACGAAGCGCATCGTGCAAATGTGTAAGTGTTTGTCCTACTTATTCTTCAAAAACATATGTTAGTGCTTATACGATATTGTAAATATATTTAATTCATTTAACAATTATATTTAATTATTTTGTGAACTTATTAGGAAAGGTGTTCACATTATTGCTTTACATTGTTATTTCTTTCTTGACTTTATTGTCTCTTTTTTAGTAATGTTCCTGAAGAACTCAACATTAAGTGGCTGTATGAGTATATATGCATAACCTTTGATCCAAACATCTGCCAGCTTCAACTAAAGAAACTATTCTGAGAGGTGGCTTCTATACAGTGTCTCTGACTTCTGGATTAAGAATTATCTTATTAAAAAAACATACAATCAGCGGTATTTTTAATTGTCACACACACAAGGATGTTCATTATTCTGAGGGAGGACATGCTGTTGGAACGCGGAAGCTTGACATTGTTGGCAGCTTGACATTGTTCATATATAAAAATCCAAATTATAGAGGTATCTTGTAGAGCCAACGACGCATCAAGTTGAAGATTATCAAACTTGGATTTTCAATCTTACTGAGGCGAATTTGCATGCAGATAGTAGAAGCCCTGTTTGGGAAGTAGATCTTTATTTTTCAAAAGATTTTACTGACGGTTGCTGTCCCTATGGTATTGATTAAATTGATTAATTATTGGATAAGTTTAATGACAATTCAGAGATGTTAAGGAAGGTAGGTGAAATCAGTTTTTAAAAAGTTTCATGTTTAATCTCTTCAATTTTCCTAGACCTGGCGTCACAAAATGACATCGGCTGATCCACAGCTTGAAATAGTTTTAAAACCATATATTTATTGAGCACAATCTGCCGTTCGGCTACGACTGATTACTGCAATAAAAATCGCTTCAACGAATTGACGAGTCGACTACAAAAAGCGGTACGTTGCTCAAAATAGAGTAAAGTGCTAATCTGGAGAAATTAAATTCAATTTAATATAAAGTACAGGGTGTTTTTTTTAGAGGTATAGAGCTTCGAATTGAAATAAAACACAAGAAAATCGTTTTAATGTCCATCAATTTGGTTTTATTGGAAGGATAATTTTATGCCATTAATGTTTAAATATGATTTCGGGCATGTAGCCGCCGCGGCTGGCTCGAATAAAGCCAATTCTACAGGTCCAATTTTGAACCACTTTTTCGAGCATATGGGGCCGTATGTCGGCAATAACGCCACGAATGTTGGCTTCCAAGTCCCCTAACGTTTCTGGTTTGTTGGCGTAGACGAGCGACTTCACATATCCCCAAAGAAAATAATCCAATGGTGTCAAATCACACGATCTTGGTGGTCAATTGATAGGTCCATTCTGCGAAATTATGCGCTCATCGAATGTTTCCTTCAATAAATTGATTGTGACTTGCGCTGTGTGGCATGTAGCGCAGTCTTGTTGGAACCACAACTCATCCACATTCATGCCATCCAATTCGGGAACAAAATAGTCGGTTATCATGGCTCTATACCGGTCTCCATTAACGGTAACTGACTCTCCAGCATTATTTCGGAAGAAGTATGGCCCAATGACTCCACCAGCCCATAGAGCACACCAAACAGTCAGTTTTTGTGGATGTAATGGCGTCTCAAGGGTCTCATGTGGATTCTCTTCACTCCAAATGCGGCAATTTTACTTGTTGACGTAGCCATTCAACCAAAAATGAGCCTCATCACTGAACAAAATTTTGCGATGAGAATCAGCATCGAGATCAATCTCATTTTCGGCCCATACACCAAAATCACGACGCATTGCATGGTCTCGCGGCTTTAATTCTTGCACAAGCTGGATCTTGTAAGGTCGCAAGACAAGATCTTTGCGCAAAATCTTCCATAAAGTTGATGGACAAAGCTCCAATTGCTGTGCACGGTGGCGAATCGATTCATTCGGGTCCTCTTCAACATTTTGCTCTACAGCGGCAATTGTTTCTTCGGTGCGCACTGTTCGACGTCTCTGCGGATGCGTATTATCACATAGGGTAAACGTAGTGCGAAAACGACCCATGGTTAACCGAATTAATTGCTCTGATGGACGATTATGTCGACCACAAAATGGACGGAGCTTGCGGTAAACTTCGCGAACTGAACCATTATTTTCGAAATAAATTTGCATGATTTGCAAGCGTTGTTCTTTTGTCAACCTGTTCATGATGAAATGGCAAACCAAACTGAACATAAATGACATTAGAGTTGCCAGATTTGACCATAAAATGCCAGTTTTATCTCTATTCGAAAAACAAACCTCTAAAAAAACACCCAGTATAATGAAAATTCCTCAACAGAAAGGCCAAAGAAGACGCCAACAGAAAAACCGGAGACTTATGGGGCTATTTCTGTAATGGCAATGAAAATTACAATCATAATTGAATTATACTTTATTGCTAAGATGTTATATAGATTGTTTATTTATAAGAAAATTCACACTATTAAAAATTTCACTTTTCCAGAAAAGACGTAGAAAAGTGATTGCTTGTTAACCTTAACACAAAGTTTTTATATTGCAATATATTCGGTTAGATTAAGAAAGAGGACACCCTCTGTTTGATGGATGGCACTATGACTTAAAAATATATTTTGGAATAAAGATAAGTCAAACTATGTTTCGCCTCTTTGATGGAAGTGCTGATGTCGTTTGTGACAAATTTCGATATACAGGTCGCTTTTAGAAATTTTTCATAAAGTATCCTGCGCGTGCAACATAAGTTGATTCTATCTCAGAATATATGTATATCCCGTAATCCCTCCTTAAAGCTATGAGGAAAAACTTTTTTAAAAAAAAATAACTCTGGAGTTATGAATAAATTGCATTCGGTGCTGCACTGTTATGAAAAGTTTGAAGAATAAGAATGTTCATTATTCAAAGCCAATAACTTGTACAAAATCTGATTCCAGTAAAAAACCCTTAAACCCTGTATTGAGAATCCCCCCTTAAAGCTCTGAGCAAAAACTTAAAAAAAAATAACTCTGGAGTTTTGAATAAATTGCATTCGGTGCTGCACTGTTATGAAAAGTTTGAGAATAAGAATGTTCATTATTCAAAGCCAATAACTTGTACAAAATCTGATTTCGGTAAAAAACCCTTAAACCCTGTATGGAGAATCCCGCCTTAAAGCTCTGAGCAAAAACTTAAAAAAAAATAACTCTAGAGATTTGAATAAATTGCATTCGGTGTGCATAATTCAAAGCCAATAGCTTTATTTCTTCAATAGCTTTCATTCTTTATGCACGAAAATAATAACTTACTTACGTTTAAGACATTATAACTAAAATGTAATAATTGATCTATGTAAAAATCTTAAGGACATGATACAGAAAATATAAATAATCTTTCGACAACTAATAGCGTAATTTCTTTAGAAAGTTAAAAATAGTGTGTTTGTCTCCCTTTTATTCAGCCACAACAATTTTGAAAGAATTAAAGCTTCAACAGGTATGACTGACTTCCTAAAAGTCTATACACAATCCAATAATGTACAGTGAAAGCTCCCGTAGGCGGACACCGACGGTTCCAACAAAATCGTCCGCCTACGGGAGATGTCCGCTTGCGGGAGCTGTCGAAGAAAGTACATTTTTACAATTCAAATACAAATCAATTAAAACAAAAAAACAATCCAAATTTTTCTTATCGGATGGTTTGTAGGAGTAAAATTGCCACGGTGACGGCACTTAAACATTCGTAACTTTTTCTTTATAAAATGTACTAAAATTTCATTTCATGAAAATGTTGTGTAGACTTTTCAGAACAATTTTGTGGAAAAATGTTTCTGAACATATGAGAAAATGGTTTAAATTCTGTTTGTTTAATAAAAACTTAATTTTTTATAAATAATAAATACAATTTTTATAAAACCTTTATTTTATATAAATTGCAAAACATTTTTTGTCCTATCACGAAAATTTCATTAACTTTTTCCCAATATTTACTGAGAAATCGCAATTTAAAAAAACACCCACATAAAAATTCACTTTTTCGTAACTTTTTAAAAAATCCAAATTTTGCAAAAAAAAAAATATAAGGCGTTAATATTGATCAATAAATCTTCAAAGTTATGCAAAAAAAAGTTTAAGTACAACAAGTTGGTTTTTTCTGTGCCCACTTGATAAAAATTTACTCTCAACAACACACAAAGAAATATATTTTAAAGAATAACAATCGACAACCTGAATGACAGCAAATCAATGAAAGACTTGCGAAAAATTTTTTTTGTTCGAATGTCTTTTTTTGTCCGCCAGCAGAGATGAACTGTATGAAATGTGTATAAATGTAGTGTCCGCGTCCGGCCAAGGGAGCGTCCGCCCACCGGAATGTATTTTGTTCTAAGAACATAACGAAAAACTTGGGACCAAGAAATTCGTCCGGCTACGAGAGATGTCCGCCTGCGGGAGCTGTCCGCGACGGGAGCTTTCACTGTAGTACTTACATAATATGTACATTGTCACACAGCAGATCTGCGTTTATTAACAGAAAACATCGTCAAAGTTTGCACTGTTACGTTTATAGTCCTTGGGCCCTGGAGTAAAAAAATTATTCATGACCACACTGCTCAAACTTTTTGTATGTGGTATTCACGTCGAGTCGGACAAATTTTGAGCGTAGCCAAGTATGATAGTGGGGCGTTTTCCTTTCAAGCCATCGCAAAGTCATGAATCTTACGGGACGAAAAAATTTATGACCTATATGTTACATTTTATTTTAATCAAGAGTTTTTTATACATAAAAAGCGTAAAACATTTTGTCGGACAAAAATGTTGGGGCGTTTAGCGTGTCGGACACGCCAACTATGCCAACTTTATGAAATCAAAAAATTTATGACCTAAGAGCCAGTTTTGGCAGAGTCCATTGTAAAAAATATTTAAAATCAAGTGGTAACCTTGTCGGACAATTTTCAGGGGGGGAAAATTGTTCTCGGACACACTGAAGTTAAGGGTTTTGTGCAATCAAAAAATTTATAACCACAGATACCATTTTAATTTTTAATGTTTCTGTTGCATGTTAAATGCATATTGAACCACTTGTCGGACAAAAATATTGGGGACTTTTTTAATAAAAATTAAAAAATATTACATTTTCGACCTTATAATACTTGTATACGTTAATACTTAATTTGAATTTTTTGTATATATATATATATATAAGTTTCTACCTTTAAGCTAAATTATACTAAAATTGTCATAGTAAAAAAAAAAATCAGTGAATTGTACATATTAATAAATGGTATTTAAAGAAATTACTACTATTTTCAAATTTTCACTACATTGTGCACAATACACAATCCACAATAAATAAAACAATTAAGCGATTATGATTATGGCTCTTTACCAACTGCCTATTTATAAAAAGATATCTAAATGTAGGCGCCGTTTTATGGTCGCCATTTCCTTAAAAACAAAAATTCGAAAACACCCGTTCTCATATGAAAGCTCTTGAGCATACGAACATTTTGACATCTTAAAAACGTTTCTCCGCTACACTCAATTTTAGGCAGACCACTGTCCCGGTTGACATGGAACGTCCCATATATATTTACATATATTATATATATAGGGCATGTGTATTACCACGTGACCTTGTGTTAAGCTCCGAAATGAAATCCCTCTCTTTTTAAGTTTTTATGCATTATTCTGTGAAAGTGTATAACGTTTGGTAATAACGGAATCATGTTTTAGTTGTTTTCAAAGTATGTAAAGTGTAAACGTTTTTTCTGCGAGCTCCAAAAATTTTATAAAAAATATAAACTTGTGGTATTATTCCAATATTTTATAAATATGTATTGTTTTTTGTGCAATTATTTGAGTGCCAAAAAACCTACATCATTCAAGGAAAAACAGGAGAAAGTGAAAATTTTTTCTCATATCACGTGGCTTTCATGTACTAAGTCTTTAAAAGCACGGCAACACCATCAGCATCAATGGAATGGCGTTGAATTGCCTCAGGATTGGGATAATGATGAAATGGGCTATCATTCGAGTTGCTATAAATCATTTCTTGTAAAAAAAGAATTTCTTCTCCCTGATAGGTAAGTGAATATTAATTATACATTCTTATCTTCTATTTCTCTTTATCTTATTTCGGGTAGACGTACCTATTTCTCGTGTATACAGTAAATGCCCCACCAAAGTGTTAATCCAATGTTTCAGAGAGGGGGAACTTACATATATGCTGTATAAATGTAATACTTGCCTCTCACTTAAGAGCTGACTTATTACACTTTAACATGTTATATAGGGCTAGTGGTACCACGCTTACGTTCCGTTATTCTTTCATAATGAAATTACTCTCTTGACATCTTATTCTATTTTCTCTCTTCAAAAGTAAAGAAAAGAACAACTAAAAAGAAAAAACAACTTTCATTCGACTTTAATTTAACTTTCATTTGTAACTATTTATTTTTTCTCCAATATCTTCCACGTGGTTGCTTTCAGTATTGTTTATTATTTTGATAGTTGTTTTATATCCAATATAACTAAAAGTACCAGGAGACCGACCATAGTTCGGTTTTTCGTTTTGAGGTTGAAAAAGACGAAAAAATGTAATGCAATTAAAATAGAAGTCGGAAATATTTAAAAAATATTGAATATGGTTGAAAAATATAAAACAAGTTAAAAAAGAAAAAAAATAAAGAAGTTACATATATACATATATGGAAAATGTTTGAAAAACAAAAAAAGTTGAAAGTCTCGAAAAAATTGAATGAGGTTGAAAAGCCGAAAAAAGTCGAATGAGGTTGGAAAATTCAAAAAAATATGAAAAATGTTCAAAAAAGTTGAAAGAGATTGAAAAATGTTGAAAAGTCGAAAAAAATTAAAAGAGGTTTAATTTATAACATTATGTTTATATTTATAAACATACAATTTTAGCACGCTTAATAATAGTAGATTATGTAACAAAATTATATTTTAGTGACGAAACAGTTTCAAATATGTTGGAGGATGATTCGACTTGTTCGTCCTATATGTCAACTTCATTAAATTTGCTACCACCTAGTGCTAATGATGAGTAAGTATTTATTCATTCTTAAATCAAACTATTTTTTGTCTATTAAAATTCTAATTGAGGTACTGTATTTTATAACTAAAATTATAATGTTTAGGTGTACAACAGAGGGATTATCTAAAGATACATGTGATGTAGAAGATTTCGATGATAATGCTCATAATATTTCCTATGATAGTAACAATCAAAATTTAACAGAATCACTAGAAAAATGCTATTTTTGCCAAAATATAACCATTAAGTGGAAAGGAAACAAGTTATATTGCAGTCAAATTAAAGATAAAAAAAGATTTCTTGAAAAAGTTAAAAGCTATGCAACTGAATTGAACGATTCACAAATGCTAGAAAAAATAGAAAATGAATTAAACAATGCAAGCAGTACTGGGTTAGTTTATCATCAAAGATGCAATGTGAAATATTATTCAAAACACAAAACTCATTTACAAAAACCGATTACAACTACTTGGCAAGATACTCGTGGTTATAACGAGGTCGCTCGTCAACAATTAATCCAATATATTGAAATGGAAGTTGTAATGGAATCAAGAATTTTGTCTTACTCTTATGTAAAAAATATATACATTTTATTTGTACAACAACTTTATGAGATTGAAGGAAAAAATTTCTCTGAAAACATGTTTACGACAAATACTCTTAAACAGTATATAGAAAATCAACTTCAAAACAAAATAAAGCTCGAGTATTTTTCAAATAAGTGGTACGTTATGTCAGCAAATACAGACTTAGAAAACATAAAGGATGAAGAAATGAGTGACATAATTTTTGAGCAAGAATGTCGAGATTTCGGTTTGAAGTATAGAAAAAAAATATTCCAAATTAAAAAAAAACCTTTACCAGATTTTCTCGATGCCGAAGCTCTCGATAAAGGCGAATGTGATATTCCAAATTGGATGAATATGTTCTGGGAAACTGCATTGAGCGGGTTCGAAGTAATAACTGAAAGAGTGAAAAGGTTAACAGCGTGCTTAGCATATAACTCGATTTATTCTATTACTAAAGGTAATATAAGGCCAAGAAAACATATAATTTTTGGTATGACAATGAAAAGTTTAACTGGAAATGTAAAGGCTGTGGAAATATTGAATAGATGTGGTTATTCACTTAGTTATTCTGGTTTAGCGGAACTAGAATCTTCTGCAGCCTACTCGTGTATTTCCAATGGACGAACATACCCTTCAGGGATAATTCCAAATTCTTCGTTAGCATGTGGAGTTGCTTGGGACAACTTCGACAGATTCGTTGAAACAAAATCGGGCAAAAACACCCTTCACGATACAGTTGGAATCGCCTATCAAGATATTCCTGTTGGAGAAAATTTGATTTTTCAAGAATCTCATGACAGTTCAATCATCGAAGAAATGCAAAATTTAGTAGTAAATGTACGTAATAAAACTGGGCGTAGAAAAAGATCCTTTGAACCCTTTGAAACCGAACACTTACCACCTACTAAACAAGGTCGTCTTGAATTTTTCTCAGGTATCAAAGAGTCTGCAGATATGGAACTAACTACCATAAGTGAAGATATCAGAAGTGAAGAATCAGTTGAAACTTCCGATGATGAGAAGTGTGTTTTACTTTTTAATCAAATAAACTTTTGTTGGATATATTCTCATAAGCTCCAGCTGCAAAATGTACCTATGTGGGTCGGCTACAATGCAAAGATTTTTAAAGATAATTCGAAAATTCAGAGAATGGATTATTTGACACAAATTAATGATTCCCCCACAGACCCAAGAGTCATAAAAGAAACAATGCGTTTAAGTTTAAAAATGGCATCCGAGTGTGGAAAAAAGTACTTCAATATTACTTACGATTTGGCTATTGCTAAAATAGCTTTAAGAATACAATCTGCAGACGAAAATTTCAAGTATCTATTCTGTCGTCAAGGAAAGTTTCGTAGAATTTTTAATAGAAGATTGGGCGAGTGATGAATTTGTATCCTTATGTCAAAATAAAACTGTTAAACTGAACTAAGGAAATAATTTTTACGTATATGAAGTTATTAATGACAAGATGAAAAAATCTATAGATTTTAATTTATCGTGCTATCATGAAGAAGCTGATACAAAGATTGTATACCACATATGCCAACTTCCTACAAATTATTATGTTCAGATACATTGCACGGATTCAGACATTCCGATAATTATGCTTTCCAACATGAAATTTTTGAAAGCAGATGTGCATATTGTAATAAATATGAGTACAGCAAAAAAAAGTGAGTTTCTAAATATTAATGAAATATATGAGAAATTAGGTGAAAAGTCGGCAAGAGCACTCGCAGTTGCACATATATTTACAGGCAACGACTTTAATCCAGCTTTTTTCAAAAAAGGCAAAAAAAGGCCTTTTGCCATATTAAAGAAAAATTCTGCTATCCAAGAAGCTTTTGTTCAATTAATAGAGATTGCGCCTAAAAACTTCGATATATCCAACGCCTTATTTAAAATTATTGAAGAATATGTATGCCGAATCTATTCATTGAAAACAAAATCTGATATTCATAAAGGTAGATTCGAAATGTTCGAAAAAAAATACAAACATATTCATGAAAATGAACCTGTCATGAAAAAACGTTTCTCAGGGTTCGATGACTCAAGTCTTCCACCGACTAAAAGTAAACTTTTGCAGCAAATAAAAAGGACTATCTACATAAGTAATATTAGGTGCAATGCTTATCTGAGAACTCCAACTGAGTTAAATATTGAAGATTGCGGCTGGATACAAATCGATGGTACCTACGAGTATTTTTGGTACGATGGGAAACAATGTCCCACTTTTAAAGACATATCGACTCTTAATTCAGGTAACGTATATTTTATAGTAAACATTCTCTGTGTTTCCGCTTTAAAAACTCTATAGATTCATTTACAACAGTACTTTTTTAATATTTATTTAAAGTTACTTTTTAAAAGAAAACAGACTTTAATGCAAAGAAAAATATATTTTTCGATATTTTTGAGTAGGTACTTCTTTAATAAATATTATCAATCGAAAAATGTCAAAAAATTATAAACGTTTTTTTAAAAAGATTTTTTTTAATTTTCAAACGATCCTAGCTTATAAAGTCTAATTTTGTACCTTTTTAATTTAGAATCTATTCACCATTTTAGAATTCAAATATTTTAAGAATTCGCAAATATGTAGCTAATTGTTTATAAAATAACTGCTCATCAAACTGAACGCAATGAGCTGTAAATTTGTGAGTTTTTAAAATACTCAAATTCTAATACGGTGAATCGGTTCGAAATTTTCATAACTTTTATTCAAAATAAAATTTTGTATTCACAGCTTCGACTTCTATTGACGAGGATGATTGGGAGACAAGTTCAGCTTCAGAAACTGATGATGATAATAATTGCGATACAGAAAGCAGTGAATCGGAGGAATCTGACGAAAATTAATAATTAAATAAATTGTTTTTTAATAATTAATATTTTGTAAGCACTACTTTTATATAATAAATAATGATAATTAGTCTACTAATATTAATAATAATATCATAAATTTGTTCTTTCATTATACGTACAATATTAAAAATATCACTGCCAATTACACATAAAAATTCGATTTTTTGTCCGACTATGGATCTGCCCCGGTATTTTTGTCCGACAATTGCATTTTTTATGACAGAATATCATTTTTTATATCCTCCATTTTTGTCGGAAAAATGGTAATAAATATAAGGGTTGCACAAAACCCTTAACTTCAGTGTGTCCGAGAACAATTTTCCCCCCCTGAAAATTGTCCGACAAGGTTACCACTTGATTTTAAATATTTTTTACAATGGACTCTGCCAAAACTGGCTCTTAGGTCATAAATTTTTTGATTTCATAAAGTTGGCATAGTTGGCGTGTCCGACACGCTAAACGCCCCAACATTTTTGTCCGACAAAATGTTTTACGCTTTTTATGTATAAAAAACTCTTGATTAAAATAAAATGTAACATATAGGTCATAAATTTTTTCGTCCCGTAAGATTCATGACTTTGCGATGGCTTGAAAGGAAAACGCCCCACTATCATACTTGGCTACGCTCAAAATTTGTCCGACTCGACGTGAATACCACATACAAAAAGTTTGAGCAGTGTGGTCATGAATAATTTTTTTACTCCAGGGCCCAAGGACTATTAGGAACAAGTGACTTGGTTTGACTGCAACACAACATGTGTTTAGGAACTCAGGCTATGTTACAAGTTAAATATTATTTAAACTGCTTGGAAGCACATTGACTGAAGAAAATTTTATATTGGCGATTTGAGGATTACCATGAAACCATATTGGCTTTGCAGCGCGTTTTACTATACTATGTTTAACACAGGTTTAGCTAACAAACTAGCGTTGAATATATTACAGTGAACCGCAGCCGAAGGCCGCCGTGAAGCCGCTGTTGGACATATATATTGGAGGATGTAAGCCCTGAGTCGCGGCCAAAGGCCACCCACTTACCCTAACATATTGAAATTTTCCTAGGCTAAATTGGATTATCTTAAGAGGCTTTATATGAACAAGACAAAACTAGTTTTTCCTGAAAACTAGTTAGATCGGTAACATATACATAAATAAAATTACTTCAAGTATGAGAAGATTGGAGAAAATCCAGCATATTGTCGAAAATTCATTCATGGATATTTAAAAAAAAAATATCAAAATCCTGGTATATGTACATTAGAGAGGTTCAAAATAAGAACTTTTTGATTTTGTACGATGGTGGAAAATCGGTACTTTTTTACTTTTGTCCAGTCAAATGTCAATTTTTTATAAGAAAGAAAGAAGAAGAAGAAAAACAAATCAAGGATTTGAATTCCCCGATCGATAGTTTCCCGAAAATCAATTTTGTCATATTTTAGCGAATATAACACTAGATATAGATTTGTTCGCTAACAGGATTTTAACGACAATAGAGCATATGCCGACAGATTTTAATGCGTGACATGATGGAATCTCCCGTCTTGTCAGATGGCATAAGTTCAAGGGCTTAGGAAGAACACAGCGTCAATAGCAGTCTATATTAAATATCAATAAAAAGCATTTAAACTTGTCTTATTGACCTATCGCGAATTTCACTTATAGGCAGTGTCACCATGTTAGCAGTTTTTTTTTTTTGTAAATCGCAGTTTTTTTTTTTTTGTAAATCGCACATTTTTTTTACAAAATTATGACCAAAAAAATAAGAAAAAGATCAACATTTTCCTAACTCTCATAAAGATATTTATTAAAGTGATAGCGTCAACCCATCAACTCACCTCAATCGAAAGAAATCGGCTTTAGAGAACACTGCTTGAAATTCTATGTTGAGCTATGCAATAGACTGATAGTAAAATTTGATTTTGAAAATGAATTTCTGAAAGCTGTGGAACTGTTGGCTCCAACGAATGTTTTAACTTAATATCAACCATCTTTAACTCAATTAATTAGTATTTTAACAAATCTAATACATATTGAAAAATCGCAGGAAGTTGATGATGAATGAGCAATTTAACAAATATAAAATTAACTGCTGACACCTATATTTAAACATATTGGCAGCTAATTTTTAGAATTAAAAAAACGCAATGGATGTGAAGCGTTTTCTTTTTTGAGAAAACTTGTTTCAGCTGTCCTTTGTATACCAGTACTACCCTACTATACGAAAAGAACGTATCCCAAAAAATTTCGTTTCGAGATAATTGATGCTTTGTAAATGTCGTTTTATTCTTACTTTCTCTAGGGATTTTGTAACTTATTAATGACAACTTGAATATCATTTTAATATTATTTATTTATGACTTAGGCAAAATATCGAAATTTCCTGTGTTTATACGCTTTTCATGAGAAACGTCGTTTCTTTCGTTTAGTATTTATAGCTTTAAAAATGTAGATACGCCATTTTACTCAAGACTTGTCATATAAACTTTCATACAAAAGATATAATATATTCTATCGTATAAAATACAGATAATCTATAATATAAAAATGAATCGCAAAATGTGTTGGTAAGCGCATAACTCAACAACGCCTGGACCAATTTGGCCAAATCTTTTTTTAAAATGTTCGTTGAAGTTCAAGGATGGTTTTTACGGCGAGAAAAATTATTTAGGGTGCATATTTAGGGTGGCCCTCATACAAATTTTTTTTTATAATAGCATTTTCCCAAAGACCACTTCATCGATTCACATGGAATTTACACCACGTAGCTTTTATATTAAGGGACATGGTTTAGTCTATGAGACTTTTATTTAGGCTGCATATTTAGGGTGGCCCTCATACAAAAATATTTTTAAAATATCATTTTCCCAAAGACCACTGCATCGATTCACATGGAATTTACACCACGTAGCTTTTGTATTAAGGGACATGGTTTAGTCTATGAGACTTTTATTTAGGCTGCATATTTAGGGTGGCCCTCATACAAAAATATTTTTAAAATAGCATTTTTCCAAAGACCACTGCATCGATTCACATGGAATTTACACCACGTAGCTTTTATATTAAGAGGCATGGCTTAGTGTACAAAACTTCTATTTAGGGTGGCCCTCATACAATTTTTTTTAATAATAGCATTTTCACAAACACCACTCCATCGTTTCACATGGAATTTACATCACGTAGCTTTTGTATTAAGAGGCATGGTTTAGTCTATTAAACTTCTATTTAAGGTGGCCCTCATACAAAAATATTTTTAATATAGCATTTTCCCAAAGACCACTGCATCGATTCACATGGAATTTACACCACGTAGCTTTTATATTAAGAGGCATGGCTTAGTCTATAAAACTTCTATTTAGAGTGCATATTTAGGGTGGCTCTCATACAAAAATATTTTTAGAATAGCATTTTCCCAGAGACCACTCCATTGATTCACATGGAATTTAAACGTGTCTTTTATATTAAAAGACATAGTTAACTCCATAAAACTTTTATTTAGGGTGGCCCTTACATCGTTTAACATAGAGTTTAGGCCACGTGCCTTTTATATTAAGAAACATAGTAAAACCCATAAAAATTTTATTTAAGGTGCATATTTAGGGCGGCTTTCATGCAAAAATATTTTTAAAATAGCATTTTCACAAAAACCACTTCATCGATTCACATGGAATTTACACCACGTGTCTTTTATATTAAGAGACACTGTTTGGCTCACAAAATTTTTAATTAGGGTGGCCCTCATACAAATATAGTTTTAAAAAAATCATTTTCACTAAGACCGGTTAATCGGGTCATACCGAACTTACACTACGTAACTTTTATGTTAAGATGCATAGTTAAGCCTACAAAACTTTTATTTAGAGTGGCCCTCATACAAAAATATTTTTGAAATAGCATTTTCACAAAGACCACTGCATCGATTCACATGGAAGTTACAACAAGTATCTTTTATATTAAGAGGCACAGCTAAGACCGTGCAGTACCACGCTTTCCATATAAGAAAATACCAAAATTTGTGATGCAGATGAATGAGACTAGATACATATATTAAAAGTACGGGAAAAAAGAAGTTTCAATGAGAAAATGCAAATAAAAGAACATTTTGTATATATCAGCAATTATTTGATGCAGATGATTGAGACTTGGTAATAATATAAAACGCAAAAACTATAATAAACTAAACTCATCGCACCACCTAGCAGTAAGGTACTTTATGTAAGAGAGTAGGGACAGAAGTTGATTTCGCTTTAAAAATGGGCTGATTCGCTTTTACATTCCATAGCATGAGTTCATACAGCTTCGCGCCAGCTACCGGTAAGGGCAGAACAACGTCTGCCGGGATAGCTAGTATTAAATAAAAACAAGAATCAAATTATATTTTAAGAAACTATACTATATTTACTGAAAGAAAGATTTAAAAATTAAGTACACATTGGGGAAGTTTTCTCCAAATGGACATTCTTTTTTCGTTCTTCTCGAAACGAAAACAAACAAGTTATGACAAGGACTTGCAAAGACAATGACAACATGATCCAGTCAACGAAGCTTTGAGTTTAGTTTCCGTTATCTTTATAATTTTTTTAAAATAAATTTAATAATAATTTACCTTCGTATTTTTGAGATACGTTTAATTCGCTTAGAAATTTGTGATAGAGGAAATTTCCTTAATAGATTTTTATATGATTGAACTAAGATACCGGCATTTGGAGCATTTCATTAGACGCGTAATTTATTAAGCTATCCGATACCATAAGATCCTCAGAAATTTTTTTTTTTTTTTGAGATACGCTCTTTTCGCTTAGTACGGTGGAGTAGCTAAAGCAAATGTGGAAAAAATATTTTCCCAAATCAATTTAAATAAAACCAAAATTAGAAATAAACTTAAATTCCAGCACAATGCGGTATTTTATGGACTAAAGACCTCCATACAAAAATGAGACGGATTATACTAAGTTTAATGTATCAAATGAAATGCATAGAAAAATTAACAATCAGTTTACGATTAACAATGAAATTGATTTTATCTGAGATGTGATTTTTTTTTTGTTTATTTTATTATTTTACAGTGCGGCCAATAACAACTGTTAGTAAAACAAAGTGTTATAAAAACCAAAGTCGTTTACAGTATTTTATTTATTCCAAACGTTTAACAACATTCTAAAATTTCTTAACTTGATGATGAAGTTCGAAACTACATATCACCCTTTTCTATGATTAGAAGACGTAAACGCTTGAAAAACGATTCATAGGCGGCACGCACCTTTTTCTGCTTCATTTCGTCCTAAATCCTTGTCAAACGCTGCTTGAACCCATGAATTGTTCAGCCTTTTGTTGACCTTACTTTACCTAACATATGGCCCCATACGCAAAAAATGATCTTGAGATCCGGTGATTCTTCCGCAGAGATGAAATCAAGCAAATTTTTCGATATTTTCCTACTTGAGATACTGCTCCCCACATCTTGATTTTGGTCACGTTTTGATATCACTCAGCAGTCAATTCATCTTTTGGAGCATTCGCAAAACTTTTTGCGTACACACGGTTATTCTGCTGGTTGTGGTTGTCTTGCAGGAAGAACAGTTTTTCATCCGAAAAGATTATTTCATCTCCATCGTGCCTAAGGTTACCAGATGCCTACTACAGTAGTCGATCTGAAAAAATTCCAATTTTGTAATAAAAAACAAAAATTGTATAATTTTTTTGACTTCCATAAAAATATTTTTGATGAGCAAAAAAAACACGAAAGGTCCTCGTTTTTGTATCAAAAAAACTAGTAAAATGATAACAATATTTGGAATACACTTCAACATTTTGCATTCACAAAATATTTTACAATGCAAACTTCAAAAGTAGTGAAAAGTACGACATTTCAACTAAACATTTCATTTCAGGTAAAAAGTATTTAAGTACTTTCGCCTTGCAAAAGTAGTGCCAGCCAAGTAGCTCCTTACTTTTTTGCTTATTAGTTAGCCCGTGAAAGCGTTTTGCTTTCATAGGCCTTGAGTCGCAGATCATTCTTGATAAGCAGCTGCTTGGAAGTTTTGGATATTTTCATATCCTTTGCTACAGAACAGGCTGATTGAGCAGGATATCGTCCTCTCACTTATTGTATGACGTCATTTGTTCGCACAGTCTGACTGAGTCCAATTTTTTTTTTAATCTTCGAGCCTCCCGTTTCCTTATATCGTTTAATTGTCTTATGTATGAATTTTCTGCTACGCTGAACCAAAAATGTACATACATACAAGTTTCTACAAATTAAGTATTTATGTAATTTTTCTTGCACAATAAAGAAAAGTTCAAATAACCGAAGAAACGTTTCATAAAACTAGAGTTATCATAAGAATTGTTTCTTATAACTTTAAGTATGCGATTCATTAAGTTATGAAGTATAACCCTCCTTATGTTATAAGAAAGTTTTCCTAGAGTATAAGAAATCACGTTTTTGAGAAATTTCTGGTCCAAGCATAAGAAAAAGTTTTTTATGATCTACGATTTTTTCTTAAACTTTAAGAAATGTTTATGTTTCAGCATACGTTTAAAAAAATTTGCTTGTAATCTAAGAAATTTTTCTTATATGATAAGAAATATATATTTCTCTGCCCTTTCGACAAACAAAGTATTCTTTTCATATAAGAAACTTTTCTTGGATCTTAAGAAAACTTTCTTAGCAAACACAGCCCCTTTCATTCTCTTTGTGTGTAAGTTTGAATGTAAAACAATTAATGAATGTAAAAATATAGCTGAGATTTTGAAAATGTGGCCCGAATATGGAAAACCATCTGGATACAGACTTGTAAGTAAGATTAACGAGCAAATTGAATTCCCTCTAATAATATTTTAATGTACAGATTGATATCGACTTTTAATTTCTAAATTTAAATGCGAACGGTTTTCTGGAAGTATGGGAGGCAAAAATGGGTATACTATGCAATTTCTTAAAAAACCTGAATGCTTCTTAAGGAGGTCCGAATTTTGTACAATTTCAAAAACTACCCACGCAGTCAGTTGAAGAAGGTAAGAAATGCTTCTTGCCACTGTGAAATAAAAAGCCTTACAGAGCAGGAATAAAGTTTTTTATTTAAGTATTTGTTTTTAGGACCAATATGTATATAAATATGTTTTTAAGTGTATACTAGTATACTAATGGACTTCTAATGTTTTTATGTTTTCAAAGGAGAAACGTCATACACATACATGTATTCAGCACGCTTCTTTTTTCTGCACACTTACCCAACCGGTAAAGTAATGCAAAAAAACAGTACTGGTAAGAAATCTGCAAAGAGATATACTATAAACGATTCACAGGAATCCGTATGTTTCGTGGGCCAAACTAATCAGCAGATTGAACAGCACATAATATGAATATGTACATATGTAAATATGATGAGCTATCACAATCGAAATAAAATACAATAATAAAATTTTTTTCTGTAAACTTAATGTGCATTTTTTTTTTAATTGAATAAAATGAATAGAGGCACCGTGACCTGGAAGTGTATATTTTGATCATCGTTTTTCTCTTCACGCCCCTGCCGTACTTGTGGCAGGAGGACAGGGACGACGCGATAAGGCGTCAGAGTCGCCACATATAATCCCATCTTTATACTGTAACGTATGCGGAATGAAATTCGAACACATTTTGTACGTGCTGTATAAAATGATCGTGAAACTTAAAGTAACAACTTTCTTCATAAAAAATTAAATGTACATATATTTTACTGATAAATTGGCATAAAAACTATAGTGGTGTGCTCAAATTCAGTTGTCAAAATGTTGTTAAAAGAGTTACAACTTCGGAAATTGATTTGCAAATTTCGCACAGAAAATCTAAATAAAAAAAAGTGCGATATTCCAACATTTTAAAAACATCGGATTTATAAAATCGGCTGTATGTATATCGGACACTTGGACTATTAAGAAATAAGAAAAGCATAAAAAGAAAAAGAGGTTCCGGTAAAGAATGCGTTACGTGCTTGCAATCGCCCCAATCAGCGAGCCACGTGACTTTCCGGTACCCGAAAATTGAACAAATATCGTAAAGAAGCATGGTCCGTCCGTAACAGGAACTCATTTCTAAGTAAATAGTAAAGATCTGCACGAATGCATTCCCTTTTTCGTTTACAGTAGTGCACTCTACTTCAGTGAACACTGCTTGAATGAAATAAGCAAGCAATAGAGAATGAAGTAAAATGAGAGCATGAGAGAGAACAACACATGTACACTGCTTGTTGCTTTGAAATCAAAGCATGTACACATTTCTAGTCTCTTCTCGCGACTGCAATGTTTGTTTCATGAAACAAAAATAAAATGTCAAAGGCAAAAAATGAACCGGGTGCAGCAAATAAAAGGAATGTTTAGAATGTTTTGATCTGTTAGTAAGCAGTTCAGACGATAACAACGCTAGTTTGAAAATGAAAAAAAAAAAGTGTTTTGGAGTTGTACTATTTTTTTCTTATGTAAAATAGACTGTTAAACTCAAAAAAACACTTTCAAAATTAGTGTGAACATGTTTTCGAGATATGAATCTTGACGTAGTCTAACATTTTTGAACAAAATTCAACTTCACATTTACAGATTTGGACAAAAATTGTATCAAATTAAAATTAATTAAATAGCCAACAAATTTGTTCCCAACATTTTCAACTGCAAATTCAACCGATTGAAATATGTGAAAAAAGTAATTTTTTTGACCTAAATGGAAATCGAAAATTCAATTAAAATTCTTGGCATACATTTTACACATGAAATATTACATTTTAATTTTATAAAAAATCTTTTCGTATGATTAGTTTAATGTGAAAGTAACTTTTGCCTAAGTTACTATAACGGTACATAGGAAAAAATACAAAGAAAAATGTGCTCCATTCAGAGTTAATTCATGAAGTTCTTTACAGGTAAAAGTCTTAACAAAATTTTGTACCGCTCTAATGTACATGCGTCAACATTGTAGCAAATCAAAGTTATAGTAATAAAAATTGACAATAAGCAGCCACAATTTTTTTTGACTATGCTCATTATACATAAATATGTATACTAGTATATTTGCTGTACACTAGAAAATTTGATGTACACTAGAATACTTGCTGCACTCGCTTCAGTGAACAGTATATTCAAGCAATTTTTTCCTAGCGAAGCATGATATCATAAGTACAGTGTTTGAATATTTCGCTCTCTCTTTTGTTTGGTTTTCGTTCTAAGAAGGGATGTTTTCTATACTAATACAGATGCTTTGCAAGCAGTGGATAGAATGAAGTAAGTGCTTGATTTACAATAGAATGTCTTGAAACGCATTTCAAACACATTCATGCAGAACGTTAGTAAATAGTTCTTAAATGAAATACGGCAACAACAACCGTAAGCACTTCTTTGCGTATGATGCAGTAATTTCGTTGGGACTTGTCTAAACTTTGACTGTAGTATTCAATTACCCTTTCTACCTCATTCATCACCTGGCTATTCGAAGTATCGGTGTACAGTTTAAACTGAAATTGTTCTTCGGTAAAGGCCCAAGATCCAAATCTTTGACTTATCCCGATAACGGAAACACATTTGTTGTATTTTTTTTTTGCAATGCCTATCATAAAAATCATTCTATAATATAGAAATTTTTAATTTGTTTTAGTCGACTGAATGTTATTAATTAATTTGAAATTTTTAATCGAACTTTACAGTCAATTGCAGTAACCAATATTCATGTGAAATTTTACAAATCGGTTAATGCTTTATAAACAAACATGACAAAGACAACAAATGGAACAATTTAACCTGGTAATTGGTGACATATGTTTCGGCTATTACCACATATATACACATATTCATATGTATATACATAGCCTCATCAGACCAGTTTTTGGTTAATTTGTAATGCGATTCGAACCCCCGACCATTCCATGAATTATATGTGGACGGCCGCTCAAACACTTGAGCCACGGAGGTTGTGCTGAACGACATGTACAAAGTGCAAATTTTATATTATTCGATTGCGCCATCTGTTGTAATTTTACTGTCATTTCTCGTTTGCTGCATAGCTTTGTTAAACCATCGGTTTAAGGACTTGCTATATGATATGATTAATAATATTCAGTCGACTAAAACAAATTAAAAATTTCTAAAACCGGAAGAATACGTCCAACAATTATTCGAAGAATAAGTGGCGGAAGCCCGAAATTCGAAATAATAAAGCTACATCATATAGCAAGTCCTTAAACCGATGGTTTAACAAAGCTATGCAGCAAACGAGAAATGACAATAAAATTACAACAGATAGCGCAATCGCATAATATAAAATTTGCACTTTGTACATGTCGTTCAGCACAACCTCCGTGGCTCAAGTGTTTGAGCGGCCGTCCACATATAATTCATGGAATGGTCGGGGGTTCGAATCACATTACAAATTAACCAAAAACTGGTCTGATGAGGCTATGTATATACATATGAATATGTGTATATATGTGGTAATAGCCGAAACATATGTCACCAATTACCAGGTTAAATTGTTCCATTTGTTGTTTTTGTCATGTTTGTTTATAAATCATTAACCGATTTGTGAAATTTCACAAGAATATTGGTTACTGCAATTGACTGTAAAGTTCGATTAAAAATTTCAAATTAATTTTATAATATATATAGAATCTATATTGACAGTGTCATAAAAAATTAGTGATACATCTTTGAAGTAGGTAAAATCAGTAGTTTTTGTGATTTAGACTGCACAACGAATATGTAGTCGGCAAATTTGCCAAGTAAATATAAAATTAACTTGACTATCTGAATAAACATTCTTAAATGTAATCCAAATTTAGGCTACAGTGCAACATGGACAATTATTATGCTCCATCGCTCTGTATTAGCAAGATATGCGGATGTGCACGAATTTCTTCAACAAAATGTGCTTTATTTCAATTCATGGCTGTCTTCTTGCATGCTTTTAAGTAGATTCATTGTAATTTGCGCTCAACTTTTGGCACATTGCGGCCACAATTGCGTCATTCAAGAGAAACAGAAAGTTAAATAGAAAAGAGAAGGCAGAGGGTCTTAAGCTAAGGACAAAAATACTACTTCAAGACATTTCCAAAATATTTGCGCTTTTTTGGTTGAATATCCTTGCACTTTGTTTGTATTTGTCTTTCGTATCGCACATACAAATTCTCCGCACACTCCATCCACCACTGCGAACAAGTAAAAACAAATGCAAAAGTTATGCATTTTTTTCCACCCATAGGTACCCAGAAGGTGTTCACAGTAAATGTAACTGAGAATAAAAAGTTTGAATTTTTTTTTCTGTTTTGAAAGAAGTGGAAGTCGTTGTTGAAAACTTTGGATTTGCTTTCGTGCGCAAAACTTTCGTTTGTCATTATTTTCACAAATAAATTTCACTTTTTCTGGCATTTGAACACTCAAACAATTCCTTATTTAAATAACGTATTAGCAAGAAAAGTAGCCGTCTCATCAAAAATAGTGAAATAAACCTAAGAAAAGTGTGCATTTAAAAAATTCTTTTTGACTCTTTAACAATTTCTTTAAATGATTACATGTTTTGATCAAACACTATGTCAATTAATTATTTAAAATTTTATTTTGGATATTTGATAACATGCGTAAGTAAAATCTAATTGACCTTCTTTAACTTTTTTTATGAAAATGTTTTCCAGGGAAGGGGATTGATTAATTTGGAGTCGTTCAAGTTAATTTTTGTTTTTTTATTTTGAACCATTGCATATTACGCAATGTTTTTCTGAATATTAAGGCATTTTAGGACCAAACATACATAGATAATATAATAAATCGATCGTAATTTTCCATTTCCATAAGGCATAAATATTCACCCCTATCATGAATAAGCATTCCTTCGGATTTTTTCTCCAACCTCCTGTTTTGTAATCGTGGAAGATTTTTGGGGAATGGGAACAAATTTCCTGGAAAATGAGGAATACTTTTTTGGGGAACATTTTTTGATGTTTCACGCAAATTTTGTTCCCTAACTTTCTGGCCAGGAATTTAATGAGGAAAGAGTCAATGCAAGCAATAATTTGTAATTTTATTTGATAAAATTTTTTTTTAACATATTTACAAAATCTAGCAACACAAACAAAGAGCAATTACTGATGTTGGTCCAGTACATGGAATCCAATTCGGATACAGTAAAAGTCTTCATGAAAAGGAGTATATGGCAAAACTATCAAGCTATGCTATACTATATGTATTTTAAGTGATTTTTTTTGTGATAAATACAATTCATTTTTATTTATAAAATTGTTCAGCTGACATGTAAGATAATGTCAAATATGCAAAATTACTGATAAACTAATGTCAAATATAAAAATTGCACAGTGATTTTGGACTGAATGGAGGAAGTAATTGGAAATATTTTGGCAGCACTGACTGGATATGAAGTTTTTCAATCCGCAATTATTTATGATCGCAAAATACTCCTCTCGAGAAACAAAAAAATCCGCGAGAATCGTTTGCCTCCGGATATTCATGATAGGGGTAGTTGTTTACATGAACTGTCTCTGTTTTTTTCAACATTTTAATTGTTCTAATAAATTTATTATAGTTGTAATACAATAATTTGTATCCGTTTGTATTTCCGTTCAATTTATGAATATCTAACACTAAATAAAAAATGTCTTAACATATGTATGTATGTATGTATCAGTGGCGGATCAAGGATTTTCTTGAGGTGGGCGGTAACTGACAATTTTTTAAATGAAAACACACTTCGATTGATTTTTTCAACGAGCAATATTTATATTTTTTGTCATTTTACAACAATCTTATCATTAGTCCAGTCAAGGGTTTCTAGACGGCAAGGTTTCTTCTAGCAAAATAATTCAACAATTTCAGCTGAGTCAATGCATCCATTGCATTCAAAGCATATTTGAAATCAGTTTTACAACAATACTGATGCCACAATTTTATTTCAAATTTGAGCTCAACTTCACTGCAATTTAAATCCCTTTCGTAAATGAGAGTAGTCTCCACGATTTTGTCAACATGCCCCATCGAGTTTTTACCGGTATTAAACCTTTAAGGGTAAAATGCTCAAAAATTAACCATGGAATTTTGATTTTAATTCTGAAATCATACGATCCAAACAATGAAATTATATTGCGGCTCTGAAAAATTTAATCCTAGGATGTGCAGCTGGGCTTATCGAGGCCCATTTTTACTTTGAATCGTTGGCAAAATCGTTTCTTAGGTCCGAGCGCCAAACGGTCTCCTTCCAACTACCGCTCATGGTTTCTGAACGCAATACAACGGGAAACGAGTCGTTTGCGCTGACTTCGCAAAACAAAACTTTTATATTTATATAGTAACATCATAAGTGTACCTGCTGGGCCTCGCCAGGCCCAGCTGTTAAATGTATGGCAAATATATGTAAGCGTATAAGAAAACATCTTACAATACGTTCTAATTAAGTTTTCAGAACTCAATCATTGCGATTCGATGCGTTATTCGGGTTGAAAATAATCGAATGTCCGCAGTTCTATTTTTTATAAAAATTTGTGAGTCCTTAGCTACATATTTTCGTTATTTCAAAAATGTTATATCTCTTCGGAGCAGGCCAAATATGGTATCAAAGTATGGTGGATTTGACACTCGAAGAGCAACTATCCGCTGAAGGGTGAAATCTACACCGGTTAACTGGCTCGAGATGTACTAAAAAGAAAATGAGTGGTGTTATTGTTGGCACAAAAATTTTACCATACCGATCTAAAAATTTATAGTGAGAATTTATTCACTCCATTGGACTTGGCTAAAGAATTTTGCAAATTGAGACTCTCAATTGTAGGCACTGTGCGCCACAACAAATGGTTTGTGACGGAAGGATTTAAAAAAATCTAGAAATCGACCGCAGGAAGAGACGACGTTGTTTAGTTATAATAATGAACAAGTTTCGTTGTGTCCTTATGTATCAAAAAAGAGCAAGGCCGTCATTTTGCTGTCGACCGAGCATTATTCGTCCAACGTCGACAATGCGTACAAAAAGAAACCGTATCAAATTTTAGATTACAATGAAGGTAACGCAGGTGTTGATACGATGAACCAGATGGTCAGCTGCTACTCCTGCAAGCGTGGCACAAAACGCTGGCCACTAGCCATGTTCTATAATATATTGGATGTTGCTGGCTTGGAATCATTTATTGTTCATGAGGCATTTGCACCATCACCCAAAATGGAAAAAACGTCACGTGTTCCTGACGCTTCTGACGTCGCAATTGCTTATTTGGGATATATGTACATCAGAAGAAAACAATTCTTATAGCTTTTTTTGTTAAATTCCGTATTATCTGTTAACACATATTACATACGTATGAATTTTAAAAAACATTCGATTTTGCTCAAATTTCGACACATTGAAGAACCTCAAAAGATAGCCGCAAACCTGCTATCAGCTTCATACGTAGTCGGGAAAAGTTCGAAAAAAAACTGTTTGTGAGAAAACAGCCGAATTCAATATTTAATTTTTCTGGGCCTCGACAACTCACTGTAGACTCGCTGTTCTCATGTTCTCACTGCGTGGTAACTCACGAATATAATGAATACGTATTTAACATTTTTTATATGGAAAAATCGAATTTTGGGACTAAATATTATTTATAACAGAAATAAAATTTAAAATTTTTTAAAATCAGATTTTTTGCTAGAACGCAATCTTTTTTTTTCACGCAAATTCAGGTATCCATTTTGTGAAGAAATAAAAGTTACGAGCAAAAAATACTTTTTTTTTTTTAGCAAAAAGGACCTTCAGGAGAATCAAAGTGCTCCATTGGTTTTTCTCGGAACGAAAAAAATATTACGCTGATATCGTTTTTAATGGCACTTCTAACTTTCAAGTCGGTGTCTGACTGACTTTATTTTGCTTCATAGAAATCTAATGTCTATGTATTATGAATATAACCTCGATTTAGGGCACTATTTCAAAGTTGTCATATTTTACTAAGACCTATTTCCCATAATCGGGTCTCAAAAAAAAGTTTGTGACTATGATTATGGAAGGTAAGTGACAATTTTTTTAAAACATACTAAAACGGCTATTTTCAGGCCAAAATATGGCTATTTCTCAAAAAAATAGCAAATTTTACCCCACGTCACGGGTCCCCTCAAGCAGATTAGAAAATATTTTAAGTGACAGCAAATTTGGACAACACGGGCGTTTAAAGAATACTTTGTAGTACCCAAATCCACTTTTCGATCCGATTGCACGTTCGAAAAATTGCGTTTTGTATTGGAAAATATTCAAATAATCCCTCAAAAGAAAAAATCGCAAAATATTGAATAAACAATAACCGTCCAATTTTGTGGGAACATTTCGCGCATAACTTGATCAGACCCGTGGAAACGGCACTAATTTTCGTCTTGTTGGAATTGTAATTGCGAGAAGTGGATTCAAGCGAGATGTTACTGCTTTGACGAAAACAATCTTCGATAGCGAGTCTTAGTACAGATATAAGTGCGATTGCGTAAAGACTCTTCCTCAGCTTTCGATCGAGTCTTTTTGGAAAACAAAAATTCACTTTAACTTGGCATTTTTAAGAACGATCTCGTTCAAAGTGAAACGACAAGTGACCATGGATGTGCACAAGTTCTTCTGCAAGTTCTAATGGGAGCACATTTAAGAGTAAGTATAGAGTAATTAAAATTACAAAAACGAAAACGTAAAAATAAAGAAAAACAATTGAAATGATAATGAACAACTGAATAGTGACAAGAAATGTTGACAAAAAAACACACAAGTAACGGTAAGTGTAACAATATTTAATTTTTATTTTTTGGTTTGTTTTGAGACTAATAATTATTATATTAATAATTTTTGTATTGAACTTTTTAGTCATTTATACAACCAACATGACAAAGATAACAAGTGGATCAATTTAACCTGGTAATTGGTGACATATGTTTCGGCTATTACCACGTATATACATATTTATATGCATATACATAGCCTCATCAGACCAGTTTTGGTTAAGTTGTACTGAGATTCGAACACCCGACCGTATGCATTTTTGAATTGCGACGGCCGCTCTAACACTTGAGCTATTGGGTATGTGACCTTGATGTGTACAAAGTGCGTGGTTCTTTTGATTTCGCACGTATTGTTCCATTTTTTATTTAATTTTATTTTTTAATATTTTGTTATTAATATTTAATTTTTATTGTTGTTTGTCTGTTTTTAGTATTTTTACCTTTTGAGAAATCTACAAATGACATTTTTTTATCAAATTTATATGAGCGCTCATCATATTTGGGAATGAGCAGGAATAATTTAATTTTGTTCGACCTGGCCATCCATGCTCTAAGCCTTAGAGTCTAAGGAATACATTTTTATTGTTCGAACAGTGACCCGAACTTTTTCAGTAGCGTAGCTTTCGCGGTCAAATACAAGACTGGCACGGGTACAGAATTTTTAAAATTTTACATGCATAACATAAGAGAAAATACCTGGGGTTCCACGAAAAAATTTAGGGGTTCCGTGTGACATTTATTTCATCAGAAAAAAAAGAATGGTGTTTAATATAAGAAAATTTTCGGTTTGTTTTATTGGCTTTTTTAATAATAATTAAATGATAATTGAACTTCAGCCATTTTTAGCAGCGATCAACATTCATGTAAAACATTACAAGTTGATTCTTAAAATCTCATCAGTATATTTTTGGTTGATGTCTACGTCACCACTCAAATTACACTCGCCATATTAATGTAAGCCTAACGAAAAGCTAATTTTTAATTTTAAGCAAATGTGGTAAATTTTTTAAGTGAACTCAAAGATCACACCATTGCGTTGAAATTTCAATCACCTGTTTCGCTTTTTTGTTTACATCACTAAAACATGACGTCACCCGAGTGGATTAAACCGTAATTCTCCTTTGCTATCGCAGTTTCTTAAATAATTTGCTTATGTTGTAATGCACATCCATTGGCTGTCAGACATTACTTGTTCAAAGTTATGCGATCCTGGTGCATCGCAGATTTTGAGGATTCGGCGTGTTCTCCGTAATTTAGAAAATCTTTGGTTTGCTTTAGTGATTTTCTCGAAGAGTCTGAAGTGGATTTAAATATTGAAATCCGTGATGGTATAAAAATACACATCTGTCCAGTTTGTATCAATGACTCAATGATTACTTTCCAAACCTAGAGAATCAAGATAATTACTGGGTACAAAATCCGTTCAAAATAAAGGAAAAACCAAAAGGGTTTCATTCCATGGTATATGAAAATTTGATTGAATCGACATCGGATACACGATTAAAAATCAAATTTAGAACAGTTTCATTCACAATATTCTGGTTAGATCTATTCGATGAATATCCAAATTTATCAAAACAATCTATTTGAATTCTATTGCCGTTTGCAAGCACTTATTTATGTGAAGCTGGGTTATCAAAATATGGTACGGCAAAAACCAAATATTGTAACAAACTGGATACTGTACCAGATATGAGAGTTCAGTCATCAAACATAATTCCCAATTTCAAGGGAATCATGGAATCAAAGCAGAAGGTGCATTCTTCATATTAAAGTTTTTTCATTTACTTTAGTTAATGTTTTGTATTTTTATTGATTTTCTATTGCATTAAAATGTAGAAGTTTTGTTTTGTTTTTTGCTGTGATTCTTAACTGATCAACGCAAGAAATAGAACATAGTAAGCTTGCAGACTACTAAACTTCGGCTAACAAAGCTTACTGATGATATGACGTAGCGGTCATTGAAACTAGTATAAGCAGCTCGTTGCCTATTTCAATGGATTTTGCGCTTGTAATTTTTTGTGGTTTTTTACACTAGAAGTACTGAACATAAAAACTCTACACAAAACAAAGTCGTTGCTAAAAAAATATTCATGGTTCCGCGATCATTGGCAACAAATTTGAGGGTTCCGCGACCAAAATAGTTTGGACATCACTGGTCTAAAGAACTCGAATAACGAACATGATTTTCAAAAAAACGCGACCGATTGCTAACCCGCTATTTTTGATAGATGAAAAACATACAAAAACCTTTGCGAAAATTGAAAACAAATTTCAGTACCACAGAAAATAAGTCATCTTATCGTAAAATTTTCTGACAAATCCGATTCTGGAATAACATGTAGCAAGAAACATCCCTGAGGTAAGTCTACTGTAGTTTTCGCTCTAGACATCGAAAAAGCATTTGATTGCGTATGGCAAGCAGGCCTGATTTATAAAATGAAAAGCTTTTCAGTACCAATTTATTTATGCAAAATAATTCACAGCTTTCTTGAAAATCGTAAATTTAGTGTGCATCTGGGTAACACACCTTCTGATGTTTTTGATATAGCTGCTGGAGTTCCACAAGGGTCTGTCCTTGGACCTGTACTGCATTCTGTTTACATCTCGGATATTCACAAATTGGGCAATACTAATTTGGCACTCTTTTCTGATGATACATGTATTTGTGCTTCTCATAGTTCGGTTATCAACATAGTTTCCAATATTGAAAACAACTTACACGAGCTCAGCAAATATTTCTTTAAATGGAAAATTAAAATAAACTTAAGCAAGCAATGTTCTTTATTAAGAAAAGAGCTTTAAGGAATCTGCCTCAAAGAAACATATTCTTTGGTAGTTTTGGAATTGAATGGAACTCTGAACTTAAGTACCTGGGAATGGTTCTCGACAAAACTTTAACCTTTATGCAACTTATTAGTGAAAGAATTAAAAAAACTGATCTTCTCATTAAAACTCTATACCCAATGATTAAACGGAAATAAGTTTGGAAAACAAGTTTATGATCTATAAAATAATTTTCTTACCGGTTTTAACGTATGATTCACCAGTTTGGGCTAGCGCTGCTCTATCTCATATTAAGAAATTGCAAATAATGCAATAAAAATTTTTTAGACAATTTAAAATACGTCAGGGTAAGAATAGACAAATTATAGATGGAATGACCGCTATGTGTTTTCATCTCCTGTACCACATTGTTCTTAATATATTTTTCTACTTATGGCTTACTTTCCGAGTTATTGAACAAACTATGTTTTGTTGGCTTCTCACAATCAGGCCGACCATGATTCTGGAATTTGTCTTATTCTAGTGTAAAATTCTACGCTAAG
This sequence comes from Tricholauxania praeusta, assembly GCA_949775025.1. Lineage (NCBI taxonomy): Eukaryota > Metazoa > Arthropoda > Insecta > Diptera > Lauxaniidae > Tricholauxania > Tricholauxania praeusta. The sequence goes on from OX459029.1 coordinate 122,721,240, forward strand.
TTTGAAAAAAAAAATTTGTCATGTCAATTCCTCTCAAGAATTGGGAAATACGGAGCGATTGGAATAAGCTCATCAAATTTTTTTTCGAACTCAGCGAAGAATTTTACGCAAGAATAAGTGGGTTTGGTTTTCCGACCAAAATTTTTTTTTTGTTGGCCTGGGTTATCAGCATAAATTAAATGTTGCTTTTAATGACTGTCTAAGATTTATTTTTGGCATACCAAGGTATAGAAGTGTGGCTCACTTAAAAAAGACATTGCTAGGGTTAGATCTAGAGCTATATTACAATTTTCAAAATATTCTGAAATTGAATAAAATCATTTCTTATAAATGCCCGGGTTACCTCTCTGAAATGCTACACTTTGCACAGTCAAGAAGAGGATTGAAGTTACTTTTACCGCGATTCAATAGCCTAGTTTTGGAACGCTACTAATTTGTTAGCGCAATTCGTTTGTGGAACAACCTTCCAAATGAATTGCAAACTATCAGAATACCAGCACAATTTCAGAAGAAATTTTTTGTATTTTTAGGTAAACTGAATAACTTGATTTTCTTTTTTCATTATCTTAACTTTCAATTTAAACTTAATTCACATTTACACAAACTTTTTTTTTTCCTACCAAAAATGAATACTTATTTATAAGATTTAACTACTATCTTGAAGCATTATGTAACATTTAAAAATAACTTCACCAGTTCACCCAGTGGTTGAAATTCAACCTTAAAAATGGTTTTGGTTTTAAAAAACTGATATTAAAAAGAGCTATTTTTTGTCATCGTTTTTAAAAGTAAAACTTATGCTAAAATGTTGCTGTCCACCCCTTCTTAGAATTCAATATACATATCTCCATACCAAATTTCATCAAAATAAGTCAATTAGTTTAGCTAAGAAAACATATTTTCCTGTTAAGAGCGTGGCACCACTCACATAAAAACAAAAACTTCAATCTATCCCCAAATTTTATGAAAATCGGTCCATTAGTTAAGTTGTGAAAACATATTTTCGTATTAAAGAGGTGGCACCCTTCACTTCAAAACATATAGGTTTCCTCAGGGTTCAATTTATTTATGTATCAAAATTCATCAAAATCGATCCATTAGCTTAGTAGTAAAACCTTTGTACCTGTTACGGGCGTGGTACTGTCCACTCAAAACAAATATCTTTAATCGAGATTCAATCTATCTACATACCAATTTCATCAAAATCAGTGTAGTGGCTCAGCCGTGATACATACCATTTTTTCCTATTATGGGTGATGCCATGCCTCCTTAAAGAACTTGAAGATTTTAATATCTTTTTCTTAGGGTACAATCTATCTCCAATCCAAACTTGATCAACATCAGTCCACATATTTAACCGTGGAAACGTATTTTCATGTTGAAGGCGTGGCTTCGCCTGCTATTAAAAAAAATCACATCTTGCACTGCTCCTCTTCATAACCTTTACATCAAAAAAAAAAAAAACTAAGCGATTATGTTGTACCGTTTGCCGCCGTTTTGCAACTGCCTAGTTATACAAATATAGAATATATTATAGATAGACCTAACTCTCTCACAAACACAGAGTAAGAAGCTGTTGTATGTCTCAACTCTACTTTCGATTGTGTTGAAGATCGGGTAAACTCAAATCATAAAGGTATGTTCTAATGTAGCTTGCATAAAAGTATTAAAAACTATATTTTAGTTACAAAAACTAAACTGGAAAGAGCTATTTTTTGTCATCGCTTCTAAAAATTAAAATCATGGTATCATGTTGCTATCTCTTTCTCTTCCTTAGGGTGCAGTCTATCTCCACACCAAATTTCATCAAAATCGCATCATTAGCTTAGCTGTGACAACGTATTTTCCAAATGGGGGTTGGTACCGACCACTTTAAAACAAATAACTTTCCTCAGGGTTTAATTTATCTCTGTACCAAATTCAATCAAAATCGGCTCATTAGCTTAGCAGTAAAAACGGTTTTTCCTATTGCAATGAAATGGCTTCGAGACCAAAATATTACATGCTTGGATTGGCCAGCAGAGTCACTAGAAAATATGTGGAATATTATAAAGAAAATACCTATGAGTCAAATAACCGCACAAAATCTGGACGAGCTATGGAAGGTCGCCAATGGACATTGGTCCGTGACCAGTACTCAAATACTAGACAAATTGAAAGCGAGTATGCCTAAGAAAATACACTAAAGCCAAAAGCGACCACATAGAATATTAAAAAATGATTTAAAAAGTTTTTATTATTGTAAGTTGCAAAACTGTTCACAAAAGACAAAGTATAAAAATAACTACCCAAGTTAAACAAAATGTAAAATATTTCAGTTTTAATTTTTTTTATGCTAGAATAAAGTTTTCTACATACTTTATTTTTTAAATCCTTTTTAAAAAAAAATACAGTCTTAAAACTAGAAATATTTTTTTTGTGAACAGTCTTATGGCTCACTATAAGTTTTATACATATTTTAGTGCTCCATAATATTACCTACAAGTTTACTGCACAAAGTTTTGACCGGGGATATGTACTTTTCCTGGTATTAATTTATGTTTATTATTACTTAATTGACAGTTTAGATATCAATGAATTTTTTTTTTGTAAACTTTTGTTTGTAATTTTTGTATCAATTTACATACAATCCCATAAAATTAAAGATTTTGAAAAATAAGAGTTTCGAACAAAAATATAACCGTTTTTAAAACTAATCGATAGTACTATTAGACTTTCCCTGGCTTTTGGCTTTCTTCGTTATTCCTTTTGTCTTGCTCCCCTTACTCTTAAGTTAAGCTCAAAATTGGGACAGCATTTGATTTGGTCTAAAATTTCGCCGTGAAATTTTCATTTGGTATTAAAATTCGCCGTATTGAAATCTTTTTTTCGAACTCAGCGAATAATTTTACACAAGAACAAGTGAGTTTGGTGTTCCGACCAAAACTTTTTTTTTGTTGGCCTGTGTAATTGATGTTGCCGCTTAGTAAAATTTCAGATAATCGCAGCCCGATTGTATGTTTATTATTTTAAACGCAATGTTTCATGAGAATAAATTCAGCTCTCGGCACATAATAGTAAGTTCGTAGTTTTGCATTTGAATTTTGAGATCCCCTGTGTTTTGATTGCATAAACTTTTCACGATAAGAACTTTATAATAGGTGATAAGGGCATATCAAATTAAGTTAATTATTCGCTTCGCTGTGCGGCATCCCCCCTCGCAAGTGACATCATAATTTGCCATGAAAAGTTCTTAAAAGCCTGCCCGGGAGTTCACATATGCTTACATCTATACATACATATGAACATTTTACAGTATAGCAAATGACGAATTGTTAAATTTGTTACAGTATCCAAAATATAAAATGGTTTAATCTGCTCAATGGATCAGGCATTTCTTATTCAAATTACTTAATATTTCTTTAGCAAATATAAATATAGAGCAGACGCTGAAGATTTTAAAGTTCATGGAATCACAGGTTACCGGCTGTAAGTATATCGTGGTCAATTCTATTGGTGGCCACTCAAAGTTGTTGGAAAAATAGTATTTGTTCATTTACTCAAAGGACATGCCTCAGATGTCATCGTACCTCGAAGTAGGCAAATTATGTTTTTCTTAAGCCCTTCTTTTATTTAATGTATCTCTTTTAAATTGTAAAGACTAAAAATAAGTTATAAATTCTTAATTCCAATAAGAAACTATTACAAATTATAAGTTTGATGCAAATTGGTATAAAAGTATTATAATATGTAATCTCAAAGCTCTGCGGGACTCAATGACTTTATCTGGTCCTGAAAATAGATTTTACTTAATACTACTTCTGTTCATTTGTGCAGTTGCGGTGGGTGCGAATGAGATAATCTGTTGGAGAAGGGTCGCGGTGACAGGCTTTATGATTAATTTTCAGCCAAGACGACCGAGGTCCCGGTCCCGGTGTGTTTTTCAATGATGTTTTGTTTTTATGGCGTTTTAAAAAAGATTTAGAAATAATACGCATCACAGCCATACAGTAAGATTTGTGTATATTCCCGCTGTTGGCCGTATAAAGATGGCAAAACTCGTAATTTTTTCAAGCACTTAAATTAAAATATTATAAGGTACGAGTACGTATAGGGTAGAAATACTATTGATCGATAGCTCAAAAATTGTCTCCTCAAGAGTTATTCGAACTTAAAAATCACTATGGGTGAATGACAGAAACCGTTAAATTAGTAGTAAAACAGTTGAAGATGTAAATGTTTTTTTCATTTGAGCCTGGAGTAGATGATAAGGTTGATTTTGTCGAAGCTTTGTTATGAGAAAATTTACCCGTATCGGCTATATAGGCAGGAAATATGATGGAATAGGTGCACATTTATTAGTTTGTCTGCTTTAACGTCATGGGAGTTGATTTTTGAGAGCAGGTTTGTTTTAGTGAAGAAGTTGAAAAAATTAGGTTCATATCGTTGGGCTTTGTGAATATTTTAAGACATATTGAACAGCTTCTCTTAAGAAGAATGCAATAATACGCAATATACATAACCACTAAAATTTGCGAATTGTTTAATATATGTACATATTCTAAAGACGCTTAAGAATAAAAATGCAAAATAAGTAATGTGACAGAATTAATTACATTAAATATTTTCAGATATAACACTTTCGTCAATTTGGTCATTTACTCAAATAATACAGCAAATTAAAAATTATTAAGGGTAATAAAACCTTATCAAGACTTCGCTTTGATTTATTAAATCAAGCAATAAAATATTAATCCCACAATAGTTTATTTAATAGTCGTCATCTGGTAGTCAAGATGATACAGCTATAAAATGTTTAACATTTGAAATAAGCCATCGTACCATATAAGCCGCTTTTTCCACAACACATGACTATTTTCTAATCTTACCAGCTTTCGTTATAATTTTTTTTTGCACGAAATACATAAGCCAATATATGTATATGACAGAAATTTTTTATTTTTCAAAAATTATTAAATTAAATAATTCGTTTTCATAATCCAATCATAAAATGCCGATACACGAGTGTAGACATCAGGATAATTTATCGCACAAGTGCTGGTACCGTATGATACAATTCCAACTTGACGTAATTGATGTCCATTTCGCACTACCAAAGGTCCACCAGAGTCAGCCTTAGAAAGAAACAATCATGTTTTAGAAATATTTTAAAATGCATGTTCAACTTACGAGGCAGGAACCTCTTGAGAAAATGGCCTCCCTAGCACATAGCTCCGAATCTGTGATATGTTTCAGAAAACCTTGGCATTCTTCATTCGAAATAGTCTTGTTAGATTAGTTTCTGCATTATGTTTGGATAATTATCTCCTCTGGAGTTTGAAGCAACCCAACCAGTCAGCAAGCAAGTCACATCACCATCAATCCATTCGAAGCCATTGAGTTCAATTTTATCAAACCCTTATACCATCTAACTTTAATCGTGGGTAAATCTTTAAGATAGCAAGGTCAGCAGTCCTAAGCTTTTTATATTTTTATGGATTTCATAGGAGATCACTTTTGTCCGCTGTCCAGTGGTATCATTCAGCTCACGTACCCCAGCAACTACCAAAAAATCTTTAGGTTTCAGATCAGCAACACAATGTGCCGCAGTTAGGATGCGTGTCGATGATAAAATTGAGCCACCACAATGATGGTCAAAAATTTTGCCTTTGGTTTTTATTTGCAAAGAGATTTGGTAAGCTATATATTCATGATCGGACACAGAAACTCCACCTACGATACGATTTAATGCCTGCGTTGCATCGACTGAAAAATTGAGAACCAAATTTATGTGTGATATTGACTTGAAGAAGTTTTTACTTACTTGGCGCTATATCTAAGATAAAAATCAAGAAAATAAATAAAATTACAGTATTAAATGCCATTTGTTAAAGTTTATTGCCTGTAATGCTTTAAATAGCACACTTAGAGATCATCCTTTTATAGTTTTAGACTAATTTAATTAGAACTATTACTTTGCTTAACCCTTAAATATGATTAATTCCTTAACTTAAATACTACACATTTATTGTAAGTAGTTTTAGTATTTATAAACTAATAGTTTCATTTTTTTTTGTACAAAAAATCGTCAAAGTGAAAAAAATACGTGCGATTATGCACAACAAAAAATTTCCCTATATATATATTTATTCTAACCGCCCAAAATGAAATTCAAACTTGAATTTGATTGTGTCTGGCTTCATATATTTGTAAATTTGTTCAAAGGTAGACATCATTTTGAAAAATTAACTCATCAAAAATGTCCGGACGCTCCAATAAACGGACATAAATACTGCGACGGTGGATGTCCGGTTATAACACCCATATTGTGCTAAATGTGATAGTAATAGTAATATTTTCATTTTTCAAAATGAGTCCATAGATTATATTATATAAATATATATTCATTTTGTAAAAGGAAAATATTTGTACATTGCATAAGCTAATGAATATCGTCATCGTTTCATCAATCGTTAAGACAATGCGTCCAGTTTAAGCAAAGTGAAGAACTGCACAAAAAAACCAAATCTAAAACTTAACAAAACGCCCAAACCGAAAATGAACAGTAAGCCAAATAGATTGGCGATGGTTTATTTTTTAATTTGGGCGATAACTCGCACATCCTGATATAGCACCAAAGTATATGATCACGTAGATCAAATATATTCGAAAACCAAGTTTGTTGTGATTCTCTTATACAGAGCATAGTTGACATAGCCCAGTGTCCAATGATTATTCCCATAGGAGTGTTGAAATAGGGTCTATTGAACTTAAGGAAAATCTATGTAGGCACTGCTATTAACTACCCAGGTCAACAACAAAAAATATAGAGTCTTTGTCGGAAAACCAAGCCCACTTATTCTTGTGTAAGCTTCTTCGCTGAGTTCCAAAAAAAAAAATTCTCGAGTCAGTTCCCCTCACTCTCCATTTCCCATACTCTTCTCATCAAAATATTTAAAAAATCCAATTTTTGTTCCTAAATGTATACCTACCCTTTGTAAAATTCTTCACTTATTTCTAAAAAAATAAAAAAAAAATTTCTCTCTTCACTTCACTTCACTCTTCTCAAGAAAATATTTAAAAAATTAAATTTTAGTTATTTTCAATCACATGCTGGGTTAAAATAAACAAACTTGATTTTGGTTCCAAAACATAACTTTGAACTAACAAGCGTCATATTGGTTTTTTTTTCTCAGTGTAGTTGTTGTTGTTGTAGTCGATGTTGTTTGCACAGGAATTCGAGGATGCTGACAACACTTTCAACCAACGGAGAATAGGACATTACTTTGAATTCAGCCTGACCTTTGCATAGAATTTTATGTTGGACTAAGAAATATTGCAGTTTAGTATTAAGTAAACCGCTTTTAAGGTTGTCAGGACTTTTGCTTCAAAAATACTACGGTAGTTTTCAATCTTAAAAAGTTTCGTTTTTGTAATGTTTGAAAATATAATCTAGCATATATCCCAATTTCTTTCTAGCAGCCATTATTGAAGATGTTTATGTTGTTACCGATCTTTTTGTTGGCTATCCAATATTTTCTACTCGAAAATAGCATTAGTGGGATATCAAGGAATTAGTAAGAAAACTGAGTGAAAAAAAAAAAAATTTCCAAGAAATATATACATTTCTTATTTTAATTCAATATGAAAGTGAAAATTGTGTTTCATAATTTATTTTGCAAACAATTACTTGACAAACTGTAGCTTAGTGTTAGATGACGTTTTTTCAAACTAAGCTCGAACTGAACATTAGACAAGATTGCCATCTCGGTTTATGAAAAGTTAATTTTTTAATTTCTATGGCGCATATTCATAGTCGTATTCTAAAGTTGAAACTAACTAAACTCTAACTAAGCTCAAAACAAATTTGGTTATGACTAAAAATTGTTTTCTGTTCACATTCGATTTTTTAGTATTGAGTAACTGGCATAAGCTAATGAATTTACCACACAAAAGCTTTCGTGGTAAACTTGTCAAATTTTGACTTTTTAATTTCAAATTAGTAAAATAACAAACACAGTAATAAAAATTTAAACTGGCAAGGCCAGTTCAAATATCAATTTTGATATTTCATTAAAAAAAAAATATCATCTCTACTGGGTGAATCTACATTAATTCAACTACATTTATTCATTCTTGGCTTATTTGCATATATGCAACATAATTATGTTCTGATTCAATCGAACAATAACTGTTCAGTATCACAATGACACTTCTTACAATGAGTCTTCATGCGTAATATCTACTACATTATTAACAACATGTTCAAATTTAATTCGGAAGTGTTCCAATTATTCCCAAGTGTTGCCAGCCACTGCAATGTTAAGGTTTCATTCAAACAAAAAAAATGGTCGAACGACTTTTGATCGCATATTTTAGCAAAACTTACTAAAATAAAGGTAATTATTATAAATTGTCCAAGTGTACCGAAAATGTACTGAAAATGTATTGAAAATTCTCCAAATGTACTGAAAATTGTCCAAATGTACCGAATATACTGAAAACTTGTCGAATGTACTGAAGACGATTTTTTAGGACGCAAATATACCGAAAAAATCACAAATGTACCGAAAATGCCATCACTGATATGCATATTTTTTTTACTCTTCCGGTTTCTAAAGTGATCCGTCATTGCTTGTCCCATATTCCCGGCTGGACACTTTATGCGAATGTGGGTGCAGTCAATAGCGCCTAAAGCACTTGGAAATTGAGATATATTATAAAATTTGTATTTAACAGCGTTCATTTCGTCCGCTTCACTCGAAAACTATATGAAGCTTGGCATCTTGAGAGCTATTTCTCTGGTAACTTATTTTATAATTCTGCTAACAGTTGGCTAGGACAAACCATGAAGATTAGCCAACAAATAGCAATAATAAAGTTTTTATGGCGAAATAAAATATATATTTGTACTTGGCTATATCGCTTTGGTGGACATTACGCCCCAAAAAACGTAAGGTGCATAGCACTTGCAAATCCTTAGAATCCGCTGTCTTCATTAATATCTAAGATTTCAATAATGAATTTGACTGTGTCGTTATCGAACAGTACCGAGCGTAGAAATCGCCATCGTCCATTTGAAATGGGTCAATGCGTTCGTTGTAAGTCTTAGACTTCCTCGATAAGACAATATTGTCCAAAATATCAAAGCCTTCACAAATATCAAAATCGCGTTGAATTTGCTCCATATTTTCTTTTAAACTTTTTTTTTACTTTTTGACATCAATTTACAGAGTTATTCTGGCAAAGATAGCTAAAAGCCTTACGAAAATATTTTGAAAGACTTTAGGTATTCTAGCGCAAAAGTCTTTCAGATAAAGCTTTTGAGTTCCCCATTCAAAAGCTTTCGTTTTGACTGTTTAATTTTAAATCAATAAAATAACAAAAAGAGTAATAAAAAACTGGAATATACCATAATCCTCAAAATTATCAAAATCGCGTTGAATTTTCTCCATATTTTCATTTTATTTCTTTTTTGATATCGACTTAATCTCAACTTCAGCTAAAACTATATTTTTAGTTACAACTAAGCAGAAAAGTCGATGCCAAATCGACTATGAACGACTTAGTTATAACTAAAATAAAGTTCTGACTTAAGCTGATGCCAAATATTACTATGAATATGCACCTATGAATTCTCTTTTTTATGGTCAAGGATTTATTATTCCATGCAAACATTTGTAGCTTGTTACATTTCCGCGCATTGAAGGGTTAATAAGCAATGGGTAATTAACCGTAAAGCACATTAAATGCTTTGTTAAGTTTAATGTCCATTACCATATAGTTGCACAAAATCATTACACTTGATTTATCACACCTCGCTCATACGACTTACGACATCAGTTTCTGGAAAATTTTTCGCTCTTTTTTGGGAGCTTAGAAACTCAAATTATTCTATTGCCACAGCCCGCTATAGGCGAGAGCGTTGGTCTGACTCTGCTGCGATTTTTTTTCATACTATTAAGGAGGGCAGTTAGGCTAGAAGAGAAATATTTTAAGGACATAACATATGACATAAGAGGCTGAAAATTTGACCCTTATGTCTGCTTAAAATCAAAAATAAAAAGAATTCAACTGAAATAAGCATGACAAATATCATTATAAAGGTATTTCAAATACAGCATGAACTTTTAATAAACTGAAAAGCTACATGCATTTATTAAAAACAATCAAACCAATTTTATTCAAATACACTCAAAAAAAAAAGTGTTTGCCACAAATGATATAGATGGAACTACTTCAAGTGTTTGCGTGAAATAATAAAATTTTTGTCACAAAATCTTTTGATTTTACTTACAAAATAATAAAAATTTTCTCACATAATCTTTTGATTTTACTTACAACTTGATAGTTGAGAATTATTATACAAAACTACTCTTTAAAACTTAACATATCATAGGACTACAGCCTGGCAACATCGTCATCATTCTTTGCTTCTAACACTTTTAAACATTTGATATCGTATATGTACAATGTAAGTAACAAAAAAGTTATATCGAATCAAAGCACTGCAAAATACAAAATACAGTTAAAAACATGACAAGAATATCACTTTAGTTTTATAAGTGATAAATCGTTTGTTGAAATGAATAAGTGTTTGGGACAAAATACAAGTGTTTGTCGAAACACTTCCATAAATTGAATTGTTTGACGGAAATATTTGGACGTTTGTCGTAAATAATTATATCATTTAGAAGCAACATTTTATGAAATGTTTTTTTAAATTTTCCATAGAAGTAATTGAATCACTTGCCACAACTTAACTTTTACTTGTGTCAAATACATTGGTTTTTCTTATATTGTCTACAAATACTTATAGTTTAAGACAAAAGTTAAGTGTTTGCTTGATATAATAAGTGCTTATATTAAGCATTCGATAATTTGCCACAAACGATTTCTAAACAATCCTTTTTTTGAGTGTAATCTCAACAGCTTCATCTAGGATGGAGCGTGCAATAGAAACTGTTTACAACAAAGATTTTGCATTTATGTATATGTATATAAACCAGGGACATAACTATTATAAGATTTTTGTCAAACAAATTGGTTTATAATTATTATGAATAAGCAATATTTTAGTAGTTGTCAATAACTATTATTTTTCAATAGATTCTTTTTTACGTTGAGTCATAACTATTATGAGTAAGAAATATTTTATTGGTTGTCAATAACTGTTATTTTTCAATGGATTCTTTTTTACGTTGAGTCATAACTATTATGAATAAGAAATTGTTTATCCATTGTCAATATGTAACTATTAATTTGTTCAAGAGATTTCCATTTTTGTGAATCTTTTTGCACCACTCGATAGGGAGGTGGTTTTTATGACATCACCAGAGGTGGTCATCGGTTCACAATGGTGTCCGATTTGGCTATATTTTCGAAATTTTTTTTCAACCAATTGAAGGAAAGAGGTCGAAAATGGATTTAAGCCATCACAAAAGGTGGTTTCGAGTTCCAAAAATGGCTGATTTTGCACCATTTTCGAAAATTTTTTATGCACCAATTGTTAGAAAGAGGTCGAAAATGGGTTTTGGCCATCACCAGAAATATTACCTAGACCCAAAATGCCCGATTTTGGTTCGTTTTTGAAAATTGTTTTTGCGCACTTATCGATGGACAGAGGTCGAAAATGGATTTTGATTAACACAAGAGGTGTTCCCGAGACACAAAATGTCCGATTTCGGTCTATTTTTGAAAATCGATGGACAGAGGTCGAAAATGGATTTTGGTCACTACCAAAAGTGGTCTCGAGTCACAAAAAGTGCCTGGTTTATGTCCATTTTCGAATTTTTTTTGCACCATTCGATGGAAAGAGGTCAAAAATGGATGTTGGTCATCACATAGGGTGGCTCCGGACCTTGCAAAGGACCGTTTTAACCCATTTTTGAAAAAAATTTTGAACTTCAATCGATAGGGAAAGCTCGAATATGGATTTCGGACATCACGTAGCGTAGTTCCGGATCCTGGAAAGGACCGTTTTTGACCTTTTCGGTACTTTTCAAGGTCCGGAGCAATCCTAAGTGAAGTCCAAAAGCCATTTTTGACCTCTTTCCATCGAATGGTGCAAAAAAAATTCGAAAATGGACATAAACTAGGCACTTTTTGTGACTCGAGACCACTGTTGGTGGTGACCAAAATCCATTTTCGACCTCTGCCCATCGATTTTCAAAAATAGAATGAAATCGGGCATTTTGTGTATCGGGACCAACTCTGGTGTTAATCAAAATCCATTTTCGAACTCTGTCCATCGATTGGTGCACAAAAACAATTTTCAAAAACGAACCAAAATCGGGCATTTTGGGTCTAGGTAATATTTCTGGTGATGGCCAAAACTCATTTTCGACCTCTTTCTAACAATTGGTGCATAAAAAATTTTCGAAAATGGTGCAAAATCAGCCATTTTTGGAACTCGAAACCACCTTTTGTGATGGCTTAAATCCATTTTCGACCTCTTTCCTTCAATTGGTTGAAAAAAATTTCGAAAATATAGCCAAATCGGACACCATTGTGAACCGATGACCACCTCTGGTGATGTCATAAAAACCACCTCCCTATCAAGTGGTGCAAAAATATTCACAAAAATGGAAATCTCTTGAACACTTTTTTTCAAAACAACGTAAAAAAATATTTATTCCAAATTAATAGTTATTGACAATGGATAAACAATTTCTTATTCATAATAGTTATGACTCAACGTAAAAAAGAATCCATTGCAAAATATCAGTTATTGACAACCAATAAAATATTTCTTATCCATAATAATTAAAAATCAATTTTTAAAAATAATTCTTAAAATTGGGCAATTATTTCAATCTCAAAATAGCAAATACTAGTTATTTTGGGTCCCTGATATAAACAAATTAAAAACAGAAAAATATGTTTCGTAGGAATTTGAACAAATTGCTATTATTTGTTTTTATTGTTTGTATATGTCCCACCAGTTTACAAAAACTTGTTTAGAAAAAAAATGTCTGTGGCAAAAAGCTCCATAAGAGGGTTAAGGAGTGGTGCTGGAGGGATAGCTAAGAACAAAAATTTTGTCTTCTAATAAGGAACGACTTTGTCTCAGACACTCAGTTCAATCTCAGGCAATCAGTTTGTTTCCTATTGCATACAATTGAAAGACTTTTTTACGAAACGCAAAAAAAATCTATCTTTCGTTTTTCACCTTTTTCGTTATTTCCATACGAATTGTAACAGGAAATAATAGGATCGGCGCAGTTTGCATGTTTGATCTAGAAAGCTGAAATTTTGGGAGAATTTTCTTCAAACCCAATTCTATAATATACACTCAAAAAAAAAAAAAAGATATAGACATATAGATATAGTTGCATGACAGCTGCTAGTACCGGAAATGTGACTTTCATGGAAAATATTGTAGCGAAATTTGGTTTATGCTAGAAGACTCTTGAAATAAATACCAACGAAAAGAAACTAAACGATATTAGCACCATCTAGCGCAAAATGCTAACAATAATAAACCAAACAGACGCTGCAGTAAACAATAAAAAGTCAACAACCGAGAGAATTTATCGCCGTCGTACAACGCACAACGCCATCTAACATCTAGCATAATAGCTAGCTCAACGTCAGTGTGCCATGCATTGTGGTGAATTGTGGATAGTAGTAGAATGCACGCTACAAAGTAGCACTAGTAGGTTGTAGATAATAGTAGAATATACGCCATCTGGCAGCTTGTAGTTTATTCGAGAAAGTGATGCCTGTAGTATAAAAGGGTGTCATTTGAGTTTTCGGACACAGTTGTAGTTCAACAGTGAAGTGGAACACTTGAATTAAAAGTAATAAAGTGAATACAGTGTGATCCGTAGTAAAGTAAAACAGTTTTCTATACAGTGTTAAATTAATATTAGAATTTGAACGTTAATAAAATAAACCATTTTATAACTAAATAAGTTTGTGTGTTTTAATTGTTACACAATCCAGTGATCGAACTCAGAAAAGTGTGAGAGATCGAAATTATCGTCAAAGAGACAGAAATTTCGTAACAATTGGTGTCAGAAGTGGGATTGTGTAAAAGAATTAACAATCAATTTAAAAAAAAAAAAAAAATAAATAAAAATGGTTAAGTTTGAAAATCTGAAAGTGGATCAACTGAAGAAGGAGTTGCAGCAGCTGAATCTGCAATCTACTGGCGGAAAGGTGGAGTTACAGAAACGCTTACGGCAGGCTCTTGAGGCTCAAGGTGTAAACCTGGAAGAGCATGAATTTTATAGTGATGTATCAGAATCAGCAGCGAAAGTGGAAGAAACTTCTGGACCAGCAGCAAGTGGTGAAGTTGTAGATATGTCAAAGTTCGAGAAAATGTTAATGGCGATGACGCAGGCAATGAGTCAAAATGCACTACAGATGAATAGCAATATCCAGGCCGTTCGAGAAGAAATTGGTCAGAACGCGCTGCAGATCCAGACGGTTCGGGAGGAAATCGGTCAGAGCTTAAGTCAAAATGCACTGCAAATAGACGAGAAGTTAAGTCAAAATGCACTGCAAATAGACCAAAAGTTAAGTCTGAACGCGACGCAGATCCACGAGGCTGTTCGAACGGAGGTTGCCAAAATGGTAGATGGCCTCGATGAAAAAGTGACTGAATTACGAGATGACGTTGAATCATTCAAAGGAGAAGTTCAAAATAATTTTGAGTACGTTAATAAAAGGATTCAACAGTTGGAAATAAGTGAACCAACCACTCAAGCTATAAGAGAAATCAGCGCAGAGAGGCTTAAGGCACCCTCATTCGATGGAACAACGCCATTTAGTGTTTTCAAGCTCCAGTTCGAAACAACATCTGGTCACAACCGTTGGGATAACGAAAGCGCAGCTGCAGCGCTAATTGTGGCATTAAAAGGCGCAGCTGCAGAAGTATTGCAAACGGTTCCAGTGGCGGAGCAGAAAAACTACAAGGCGGTGATGGATGCCTTACAGCGAAAATATGGCAGTGACCACATGAAGCAGATTCACAGATTGGAGTTGAAAAGTCGTATCCAGAAATCTGGTGAGTCCTTGCAGGAGTATGCTGCGGATATTGAGCGATTGGCACACCTTTCCTATCCTGACGAGTTAAGTGTCGTAGCAGAAAAATTCAAAATAGAGGCGTTTATTGACGGCATACGTGACTCAGAAACAAAACGCGAGACTATGAGGAGCCCGAAGACAACATTTAATGAAACAGTAACGGTTGCCCTCACGCAGGAGACGATTGCGTTGACATGCCGCCCATCACTGAAAACTCGTCGGATGGAGGTGGAGGCTGAAAAGAAAAATTCATCGTTCGCCAGCGGTAGCTTCAGCGGAAAATGCTACAATTGTGGTAAGCAGGGACACATGGCACGTGACTGCAAATCACGTCGTAAACGATCTGCATCACGTTCACCAAAAAGAAGACTTGGAAATAGGGTGAACGATGGAGAAAATGTTAGCGAGCAGCAGTCGTTAAACTAAAGAGAGTCAGTACAGCGGGGCGTGAGCTGACTCTTACAGATGATTGCCCCATAGTCTTGGTTTCGAAGCTCTGCCGAAATTCCAACAGCCTTACCATCGGTGGAAAAATCAACGGAAGACCATGTGAGCTTACTTTGGATACAGGCGCATCGCATTCAATTGTGAGGAAAGACTTATTTGAAAGACGACGAGTAACGCCGTTAAATGGGATCCAATTGAGAACAGCGACAGGAGAAATTGCGCAAATAGTAGGAAAAGTTACAGCGAGTATTCTCATCGGCAACAAAACTGTGGAACATGATTTTATTGTTGCAAACATCACCGATGAAGTTATCATTGGCGTGGACTTCATGATTCGACACGGGTTCACTTTGGATCTTAAGAAAAAAACGTTAAGGTATGCCAATGTAGAGTTGCCTTTAGACATTGGCTGTGGACAAAAATTAGCAATTGCAAGAGTCTACATAAGTGAGCGCTGTCGAATTGAACCCAATACCGAAGAAATTATTTGGGCCACAACAAATGAAGACTGTGGGACAAGCCATCTGTGGGTAGTGGAAGCAGATAAGAAAAATTTTAAGAAAGACCTGATTATTGGAAAGACCCTAGTAAACACAAGAACAGACAGAAAAATACCGGTGCGAATTTTGAATCCAACAAATAAGCCAAAATGGATGCAAAAAGGTGAACTCATAGCGCAATGTGAGAAAGTTACAGCTGTGATAAATTGTGAAAATGACCAGCAGAACACACAAGGTACAACTTTAACAAAATCGTCGGCCTTGGATGTATTGACGAAAGTATGGACGAAGGAGTTGTCTGCTCAGAACAAAGATAAAGCAAAAAGGTTTCTGCAAAAACATTGGCGGATATTTGCGTCCAAAGGAGAAAATAATGGCCGAACATCAGTTGTCAAACATCGCATTGATACAGGTGATTTTCAGCCGATTCGTCAACCTCCAAGGAGGTTAGCACTCGCTAAGAGAGAAGAAGTGACGGGCCTTATAGAAGATATGGCGCGAGAAAATGTCATTGCACCATCAGAAAGCCCATGGAGTTCACCGGTCGTACTTGTGAAGAAAAAGGATGGAAGTATGCGATTCTGTGTGGATTACAGAAAATTGAATGACGTCACTAAAAAAGACAGCTACCCGTTACCCAGAATCGATGATACACTGGATACGTTATCTGGAGCAACATGGTTTTCCACCCTGGACTTACAAAGTGGATATTGGCAGGTGGAAATAGATGAAAAAGACAAAGAGAAAACTGCCTTTAGTATTGGGAATGGTCTATGGCAATTCAACGTCATGCCGTTTGGTCTTTGTAACGCTCCAGCTACGTTTGAACGGTTAATGGAACGAGTTCTCAAAGGACTACATTGGAAGACTTGTCTAGTGTATCTCGATGACATAATCATCATGGGTAAAGATTTTGATGACCACTTGAAAAATCTGGAGGAAGTGTTTGAGCGCTTGGAGGCAGCTGGACTAAAATTAAGTGCGAAAAAGTGCTCACTTTTCCAGCGTGAAGTCAAATATCTGGGGCACAAGGTTACGTCAGAAGGAATACACACAGATGAAGATAAAATAAAAGCTGTGAAAAATTGGCCACGTCCATCTAATCTTCATGAGTTGCGAAGTTTTCTGGGTCTATGCACTTATTACAGACGCTTTGTTCCTGGTTTCGCAAATGTTGCAGGCAGTCTACATGAGCTGACACAGAAAAATCGAAAATTCGAATGGAGTGGGGTACAGGAAACTGCATTCCAAAAGCTGAAAGAATTACTGTCTACAGCGCCAATACTCGCGTACCCAATACCCGGCAAAGAATTTGTATTGGACACCGATGCGAGTGGCCATGGTATTGGAGGAGTTTTGTCCCAAATCATCAATGG
The DNA here is from genome assembly GCA_949775025.1 of Tricholauxania praeusta. NCBI lineage: Eukaryota > Metazoa > Arthropoda > Insecta > Diptera > Lauxaniidae > Tricholauxania > Tricholauxania praeusta. Next base: position 122,738,575 of record OX459029.1, read on the forward strand.
ACAAGAAAAAGTCGTCGCATATTTCAGCAAAATTCTGTCGAAACCTGAGAGGAATTATTGCGTAACTCGGAGAGAGTTACTGGCAGTAATGGAATGCGTGAAACACTTCCATAAGTACTTATATGGACAGCACTTTCTCCTGAGGACAGACCATGCGGCATTAAGGTGGCTACTTCAATTCAAGGATCCTGAAGGTCAAATCGCACGGTGGATAGAACGCTTGCAGAGCTATGATTTCACCATAGAGCATCGCAAAGGAAGCCAGCATGGAAATGCGGATGCACTTTCCCGTCGTCCATGTAAAATTGAATGCGGTCATTGTTCGCGAACAGAAAATAAAGCAGGAACAATTGATGTGCGCCTTTTGAACGTTTTGCCTGAAGAAAAGTGGACAAAAGAGGAGGTAAAACGGGACCAGCGCAATGATACAGATTTGGCAACTATAATTAAGTATAAGGAGCTGGGTAGGAAACCGGCGTGGCAAGAAATTTCAAATGAAAGCCAAATCTGTAAAGCATACTGGGCGCAATGGCAAAGTTTGGAGTTGCATGACGGTTGTCTCTACCGAATCTGGGAAAGCGAGGATGGTAAAACTCGCTCAAAACTGCTGGTTATTCCAAAGGCCAAATTTAAGGAAATAATCGAGGATTATCACAATGGATCGAGTGGTGGACATCTGGGCATAACGAAAACCACAGAGAAAATAAAGAAACGGTTTTATTGGGTAGGATGCCAAGAATCAGTTGCTGACTGGATCCGCCGTTGTGACCAATGTGCAATTGCTAAAGGACCAAGGCAACGCACTCGGGGAAAAATGCATCAGTATAACGTTGGAGCTCCCTTTGAGAGGATAGCCATGGATATAGCGGGACCTTTTCCAATCAGCAATGCAGGAAATAAATACATCCTTGTGGTAATTGATTATTTCAGTAAGTGGCCAGAAGTATATCCCATTCCCAATCAAGAAGCAAAAACAGTGGCAGACATTTTCATCAAAAATTGGATTTGCCGATATGGAGCTCCACTTGAGTTGCATTCCGACCAAGGACGAAATTTTGAGTCGACACTTTTTAAGGAGGTTTGTGACATGCTTGGAATAGAGAAGACACGCACCACAGCTTTGCATCCTCAGTCCGATGGCATGGTCGAAAGGTTCAACCGTACTCTAGAGGAACATTTAAAAAAGGTTGTCGATAAAGGACAAAAAGATTGGGATGAGCATCTACCAATGTTTCTGATGGCTTATCGGTCGGCAATACACGATACCACTACAGTTACGCCAGCAAAAGCCATTTTTGGTACGGACTTAAGGCTTCCAGCAGATTTGAAGTACGGAGTAAGCGTTGTCCCAGAAACGACCCATGCTGACGATTACATGTCGCGGAAAAGAGAAGAATTAGCAGATATACACGAGCTTATTAGAAGACGTACTCAATTGGCTAGCGACAAGATGAAAGCTCGGTATGACCTGCGAGCAAATACTGAAGGGTTCAAAGAAGGTCAATTAGTGCTGCTACATAACCCACAACGAAAACGAGGCTTGTCTCCTAAATTACAGACTCATTGGGAGGGACCTTACCGGATCGTCACAAGGATTAATGATGTTGTGTATCGAATCCAAAAATACCCCGGGAACAAAAGTAAATTAAAGGTAGTCCACATCGAAAGGCTGGCACCTTATACTAGGGACGGAGAGACTCTTGTTCGGGACGAACAAGTTTAAGCGGAGGGCAGTGTAGCGAAATTTGGTTTATGCTAGAAGACTCTTGAAATAAATACCAACGAAAAGAAACTAAACGATATTAGCACCATCTAGCGCAAAATGCTAACAATAATAAACCAAACAGACGCTGCAGTAAACAATAAAAAGTCAACAACCGAGAGAATTTATCGCCGTCGTACAACGCACAACGCCATCTAACATCTAGCATAATAGCTAGCTCAACGTCAGTGTGCCATGCATTGTGGTGAATTGTGGATAGTAGTAGAATGCACGCTACAAAGTAGCACTAGTAGGTTGTAGATAATAGTAGAATATACGCCATCTGGCAGCTTGTAGTTTATTCGAGAAAGTGATGCCTGTAGTATAAAAGGGTGTCATTTGAGTTTTCGGACACAGTTGTAGTTCAACAGTGAAGTGGAACACTTGAATTAAAAGTAATAAAGTGAATACAGTGTGATCCGTAGTAAAGTAAAACAGTTTTCTATACAGTGTTAAATTAATATTAGAATTTGAACGTTAATAAAATAAACCATTTTATAACTAAATAAGTTTGTGTGTTTTAATTGTTACACAATCCAGTGATCGAACTCAGAAAAGTGTGAGAGATCGAAATTATCGTCAAAGAGACAGAAATTTCGTAACAATATCATAAGTATGGATATGTGTCTTCAGGTTTTAAGTGACAGTTTGTTGCAGAGTGCCGAAAATCTGGGCAAACAGATAAATTTACGGTCTTACCAATATAAAAACCCAAAACAGAACGGGCATAGTTCAATCCTGGTATATATATAAGTGCCCGAATTTGATGGCACCGCCAGCATAGTCGCCAGATATTAGTGTGATTGTAAATTTATGGACGATTTTGAAAAAAAAAGTTCGAAAAAAAAACATTTCAAACAAAAAAGATCGATCGAATCAATGGAATAATGAAAACAAGAGATTATTTTAACATTTAAGTGGCCTTATACCAACCCAGTCTGGAAAAGTTCGGTTACGAACCAAGCGATACCATCCCTTTGCAGGATAATGACCCGAAGTATATGGCTAAAATAACAACCAAATGGCTTCGAGACCAAAATATAATCTACTTGGATTGGCCAGTAGAATCACCAAAAATTAACCCCATTGAAAATTTGTGGAATATTTTTAAAGAAAAATACCTATGAGTCAAATAACCGCACAAAATCTGAACGAGCTATGGAAAGTCGCCAATGGACAATGATCCGCTATCAGTACTCAAATACTAGACAAATTGAAAGCGAGTATGCCTAAGAAAATACACTTCACCACTAAAGCCAAAAGCGGTCAAATAAAATATTAAAACATGATTTACAATGTTTTTATTACTTTAAGTCTCAAAACTGTTCACAAAAGACTAAGTATATAATAACTACCCAAGTTAAACAAAATGTGAAATATTTTAGTTTTGATTTTTTTTTTTTTTTTAGCTAAAATAAAGAATTTGTAAGTCTTCTGCATACATTTTTTTAAAACCTTTTTACAAAAAAAAATAAAAAAAAAATACTTACTTACTTACTTGGGTGGCCGGGTTACGGCCGACCTCAAAAGCTCTCTCCAGGCGCCTTTCCTTTGCGCGCGCCTTCTCCAATCATTCACACCAAGCGTGGATAGGGTTTCCTCGGCTTGGTCTTTCCATCGGAGGCATGGTCTTCCTCTTCGTCGTCGCCCAGCGGCTTCCGCATCAAACACCTTTTTCGCCGGAGCTTCTTCGTCCATACGCACAACATGTCCCAGCCAGCGCAGACGTTGGATAGTGATGCGCTTGACTATGTCAATGTCAGCGTAGAGCTCGTACAGTTCGTGGTTCATTCGAATACGGTAGTCGTCGCCGACGTGAACAGGACCGAAGATTTTGCGAAGAATTTTTCTCTCAAACACCCCAAGCGTGGCTGCATCAGTCTGCGACACAACCCATGCTTCTGCGCCGTAAAGTAGCACTGGTAAGATGAGCGTCTTGTAGAGTGTCAGTTTTGTCGGGCGAGAGAGGTCTCTACTACTCAATTGCTTACTGAGACCATAGTAACACCTATTAGCAAGAGTAAGTCTTCGCTTTATCTCCAGGCTGACATCGTTTTGAGTGTTCACGGCGGTGCCAAGATAGGTGAATTCCTTGACAACTTCGAAAGTATAGTTGTTCGCAGTAACAAAAGATCCAATACGCCGCCTCTCCCTGTTTGTGGACAGCATATACTTTGTTTTGCCCTCGTTCACCGTCAAACCCACTTTCGCTGACTCTTTTTCGATAGCAGAGAACGCAGCAGTAACATCTCGCTTACAACGTCCAATGATATCAATATCATCGGCATATGCAAGGAGCTGGACACTTTTGTAGAAAATAGTGCCATTACGATGTACACTGGCTCTTCGCAACACCCCTTCCATCACAAAGTTGAAGAGGTTGCAGGATAGTGGATCGCCCTGTCTGAAACCTCGTTCGGTATCAAATGGTTCGGAGAGATCCCTTCCTACTCTGACGGAGCTGGCTGTGTTGCTCAACGTCATTCTGCAAAGCCGCATCAGCTTCGCAGGTATACCGAACTCAGACATGGTGGCATACAGGCAATCCCATATCGGGCTATCGAAAGCAGCTTTAAAATCGATAAAGAGATGATGGGTATCGATCTGTTTTTCGTGGGTTTTTTCCAGGATTTGACGTAGTGTGAAGATCTGGTCTATGGTGGGCTTACTAGGTCAAAATTCGCACTGATAAGGCCCATTCAGTGTGTTGGCAAATGGCTTAAGTCATTCACACAGTACAGTCGACAGGACCTTGTAAGAGATGGCAAGAAGACTGATTCCCCGGTAGTTAGCGCAGATTGTCGGGTCACCTTTCTTCAGTACAGGACAAAGGACACTAAGATTCCAATCGTCGGGCATGCTTTCAACTAGCCATATTTTGCAGATGAGTTGATGCATACACCCTATCAGCTCATCGCCGCCGGTCTTGAACAATTCAGCAGGCAGGCCATCGGCACCAGCCGCTCTGTTGTTCTTAAGTCGTTGGATCACAACTCGTACCGCGTCATGGGTAGGTTGGTACGTCCACACCATCGTCGTTGATTGGTGGCATCGGGTTAATTTCTCCAAAGGCGGGATTGGTGGAGTCATCGCCAGCAAGCAGCTTGGTATCCGTAACCAGATTTCCATGTTCATCTTTACAGATAGATGCTCCGGGCTTGAAACCTTGGGTCAGACGCTTGACTTGTTGGTAAATTTTTCGAGCATCATTCCTGCCCAGTAACACTTCGAGTTCCTCACGCTCGTGCCTTTCCTGCTCTCGTTTCTTGCGTCTGAAAAGGCGCCTCTCATCCTTTCTCTTTTCGCGGTAGTTTTCGTGCTCGGCTCGCGTTGCTGCTGACTGCAGGGTTCTTTTATAGGCAGCGTTTTTCACTGCAGTAGCTTCGCGACACTCCTGGTCATACCATTGATTTCGCGGAAGTGGGAGTCGGAAACCAATGACTTCCTCAGCGGCAGAGCGCATGGAGCGGGATATATGCGCCCAAAGTCCACCGGCATCATCGGGTAGAGAGTCAGGTTGAAGGAGCAGTTCTGAGAGGCTAGCGGAATAGGCTTTGGTCGTCCGATGTGATTGCAGCTTAACGACGTTCAGCTTTCGTTGCGTACCAGAGCGTACATCCTTTGCATTGCACAGCCGCATGCGTATCTTGGCTGCAACAAGATAATGATCGGAGTCAATATTGACTCCCCGGAACGTACGAGCATCTAGATCCATGATCGATTTGGTTAAGTGTTTTCTGATCAGGGGACAGCCAGGTGGCCTTGTGGATATCGAGGTGTTGAAATATGGTGCTACTAACTACCATGTTTCGCGCCGCGGCGAATTCGATCAGCCGTAGACCGTTGTTTGAGGTGGTCTCGTGAAGGCTGAACTGACCGACAGTGGGGCCAAATATACCTTCTCTTCCGACATTTTCGTTGAAATCCCCGAGTACAATTTTAACGTCATGGGCCGGGCAGGGGTCGTATACTTCCTCGAGTCTCGCATAGAAGGCATCTTTGACAGCATCGTCCTTTTCCTCCGTCGGGGCGTGCGCGCAAATCAAGCTCATGTTAAAAAATCGAGCCTTGACGCGGATCGTAGCCAACCTTTCGCTCACAGGTGTGAACCTGGAGATATGGTGGCGAAGTCTCTTGCTTACTACGAATCCGCATCCCAATTCGCGCCTCTCCGCATCAGGGCTGTCGCTGTCACTTCAATCGCAGTTTTTCACTGCAGTACGACACTGCGACACTGCATCTTTTATGATAACACTGCATTTTCAGAAAAAAAAATGTTGCAAAAGTAATCTGGTAAAAAATTTTCAAATCATAAACTTTCACAATAACTCCTGGATTATTTACATTTTATAGTTGACAAAACTGAACTTTTAATTAATCTTACTTTAACATTATTGAAATTTCATCAGCTTTTGACATTTGGTTTTAACTTTTCTTTTCAACTCTTTTCGTGCAAAGCATTGAACGAGCTAAAAAGTACATTTCAACTCTCCATTCAGTACATTTCCACAAAACCCAAATGCCATTACTGATGTACATACATATATACTTTTATAATTAAAATTTTTACAAAATGTACTGAAATATGCTATGGAGGCACAAAATGACACAAAGTGATTTACTTAACTTTAACAAATAATGAAATGTGTTTTTTTTTCATGTTAGTAAAAAAAAAATATACCTTTGACCAAAGCCATTTCAAACCATGCAGTCGGATTATTTTATTTTACGGAATTGGTTGTTGATTAAACATGTTATTTTTCAAAATAGTATATAAGGGGACCCATATTTCCCCGATTCGATTAAAAAACATTTTTTACGAAGTTATGCCCATTTTAAGTTTTGGTGTCAAAAAATTAAAAAACCACTAAAAATGTTTTCTAATCATCCATCCATGCATGCATTTTATCTCCTATGACCAAACAATATTAACCAACCGGTTACAAATTTATTTCATCTTGGTTGTAGGGGTTCAAATTCATGTCTTTTTCAAATGACTAACTTTGCGAGGAAACATCGCAGATTACTACTTCAAAGCTTATTTTAAAGAAAAGGAACGGTACTAGATGATGTTGTTATTAAAAATATGTTGAAAGATGGCTTGGCAATCTTGAAACAAAAATTTAATTTTTTATTTTGAGAAAAAAATTCTCCTGGCCTCAAATGTCTTGAAGCGCGCATTAAACTCATGTCATTTCTTTCTTATATTAGTACAAATCCAAAATAAAACTTAAAGCGAAAAAAAGGTGGAGTTTTTCAGAAAGTTAGCTTTGTTTTCTTCTGATAAAGAGCGTTATAGCTCTATCAATTTTCAACCATTTTGAAATTTTTTACAGATTCTGACAGAGAATAAGAAGTTCTATTCAAAAGACAAAAATTAATTATTTTGATTTGGATGGAAATGACGCATTTTTGAAAAAATTTTTAGCGGTTTTTTAATTTTTAACACCAAAACTTAAAACGGGCATAGCTTCGTAAATTTTTTCTTAATCAAATCGAAGAAATATGGATCCCCTTAAATACTTTGAAAAACAACATATTTAATCGGCAACCAATTCCGTAACATAAAACATCCGACTGCATGGTTTGAAATGGATTTGGTCCTTTATCTTATAACACTGCGAAATTCACTGCACTTTTGTTTTTAAAACGCTGCGAACACTTCAATTTTCCAGAATTTTCCGGAATTTTCACTGCGGTCAAAGATTCTAAAACGACAGCCTTGCTCCGCATGGCAGCTGTAGTAGATATCGCAACTTGCTTGCTTAGAGCAACCTTGTCCTATCCATCTTATTTCCTGGATGGCGGTCTATCCTGGATGGCAGCATTAAAACTAGAAATATGTTTTTTCGTGAACAGTTTTGTGGCTCACAGTATATACTTTTAACCTCCATAAGAGAACAAAATGAAAATGTATTTTGTGCTGAGCTTCTTGTATATTCCTGTTATTGCAAAATGCATAAAAGACAAAAATCGAGCAACTAGCTGATTATACTAGCAAGCGCTCGCAAGAAATGTATAATATGAAAAAAGTTACAAAAACAAATGAATACAAGAAAATAATGTTTCATTTTGGCGCACTGTGTCTATATTTTGTTATGATTCTTGATTGGTCAATGCAAAAAGTAGAACAAAGTATGCTTGGAAATTCTTAAAATTCTGCTAAAAAAACTTACTAGCACTAGTATAATCAGCAAGTTGCCCGTTTTTGTATTTTATGCATATTGCAATTATTTTTGTTGTGTTTTTTGTACTTAACAGTACTAAATAGAAAGGAAAATTATATCTGTTCCAAAAGCACAAGCAAAACAAATGTCTTACTAGTTTTTAGGCCGATAAAAAAAAAGATCGGGGTTTTTCTATAAAAAATGGTGAATAACACAAGAAAACGTATATATTTTGACCAATTAGTGGCTTCGTCATCTTCAACAACTCAAAATAAATGCAAAACAGTAGTCAAAGCGTATTTTAAACGTTAATCTCGGTTTCGCTTGTTGATAGAAGCATCAAAAAACAATAAATATTTTTAAAAACATTTATAATTCTTAATTAAATTGGCTGAAATTATACCGTATTTAGGCCTGTTAGCTTATCTCAATTAAATCGTAGTTTATACTGCGATTTGGTCTTAATCGCCGATTTGTCACAAACATCGATAACTTATGTCGTGTAATCGGCTATTAACAAGCAAATCGTTGATTGAAGTTAATACGAGAAGTTTCTCAGATTAACGAAGTTAACTCGACTACGTTTGACGTTTGTTTTACTCAATCATTTTAGTCAAAAAGTTTTTCTCTGGAATGGACTTTTGTGAAAGCTTTTATGAAGTTGAAATTATACAGAATTGCGTAAGGAAGCTAAATGCATGTTTTCCGCGATCTAATAAAAGGACAAAGTGGACTCAATAAGAGTTCTTTCAACGCTTTCGCATATCAAAATATACAGTCAGAGGGGAGCTTAATAGTGTAAATTTTCTTGTATTTATTCAAATTTTAGTGTCCACGATTTATCAGCTCGGAGTAAGCTGTTTTTGACATTGAAATTTTATGCAATAGGCAGCATTTTTCAAGCCGCTGGGGACTTTGTTGGCTTTCCTTCCATGACTTTGTTTTGAAATGCTCAATTAACCTCAAATGTCTATATGAACAATTCAAAATTGACTTTATGTGTTGCATTTTTCGTTAAACTGGGATTTCTTTATACTCAATAAATTCAGAGATAAGTTACCAAATTTAATTCGAGATATAATCGAAGTTTATAAAATCTCCGATTAATGTGATATTAAGAAAAGAGATACACTTACTCACAAAAGTTTGTGAATTTGGCTATGCGATTGATAGAAACAGTATTTTTTTCAATGTTTTTCATGAAAACAGTCATATTTTTTACTATTATATTAAAGGAAACATAAACTAACAAATCACATTTCAAAAACTTTAAAAAAAATTTATACATTTGATAAAACAATGAATTATATGGAAAAACTTAATAAAATTCACTTCACATAAGTACATACATATGTATACATATGAATTTTTAAATTGATGTCTTTTACAACAAACTTAAAACAATATTTGTAAAAGAATTAGTACTTTTTATGGTACCCTCTGTTGCTATGAACTGATGCTAATCGTCGGGGCATCGATTCGACTAATTTACATTCTTCTTACAAAACATTTTTAAGGCTAATTTTAGACGAAAAGTGGTGAGTTCTTATACGATCCTCCAGATGCGACCACAATTTCTCGATAGGGTTCAAGTCTGGACTTTGTGGTGGCGTTGATTTGTATTATGCAATATCCACATTTCAACGTTCCAAGCCGTGTGTTTGGGATCGTTATCTTGTTGGAATGATTAGGTCTCCTATCTGAAACGGTTCTATAATACTTTAAGGCCTGTTACTTACATAAGTTAACTGGAGACCTAAGCATTTCAAGCAATCGATCTTTTAATTGTCGCCCTAATGTACATACATACATACATACATACATATGTACCCAGCAGGCAAATGAGCAAGGCCTTACTCGGAGAAGGCCTGCTAGCACTGCTGCGATTATATAAGGACTTCTCAAAACTAGATTTTCATGCAAATAAAAATGCAATCACAGAAGGCATAATATGCCTTGCCACAACAGACGTGCTATCAGGCCTGATATTAGAAGGCAAAGAAGAAGGACTCCATTTACTTTAGCGCTTTTCTGTTTCTTTTTTATTTCATGTATTGCAATGTCTAATGATTCGGCATAACTTTTTTGTCATATGAATTGTGCATATACGACATGAAAAGTATACACATGGTTAGAAATTAAGAGAGGTGTGCAGGCTAGTCTTCTGTTGTTTCATGTTATGTTAAGGAGGTAGAATTTTGTGTATTCTTTGTCAAATTGTAAAGTCATTAAAAAAATATCAACGCAAGTGAGATAGTGCGGATAAAAAAAAAACAATCAATATTTAGAGTCTTTAAATTTATTAAAATTAAATTTTTGTCAAGTACTTCTGAGAGTCCTTCTACGGTAAGCGGTCTTAGAAAGCCTGCTTAGGTAGGCCTGTTTTCTGCGGCCATTTCATATAAAAAACAAGGTACGTTTGAAAGGAGGGTGGAAGGCCTTATACTTACCAAGGAAGGCCTTCTAGAAGCACTGTTAGCTCCTGCCCTTGCCTACTGGGTACGTACATGTATCTACAATGTTCGTATTCTACCATTCAAATGTGTTTGTGCAAAGTTTCTAAATGTCAGATGACAAACAACCTTGTTTTAGCAATAATAACGAATACAAAAACAACCAGAACCAACATGAATCAAATATATAATTATTATTGTCCCATGAAAGCCCTTTTGATGTGGTTGTACTTGCCACAACACAACACACCACACATGTGTTGGTGATGGTCTGCTCGTACAAATTGAGTATGAGTGTTATGATTTTGATTGCATGATGAAAATTCTATGTTCCATCCAGTGTGCATTCGGTATGATAAAATGCTGCACTCTATTGACAGTGAGAGTTGATTTAATTTAAAATTTTACTGAAACAATAACTTATAATGCATAATAATAATAATAAAAAATAGTAATAAAAAATGTGCAACCTTGCTCTCACAACAAACAAATTTGTAGTACATACATATGCCGCTATTCAGTAACACTTCAACGGGAAAATTGAATCATCTGGATCTCTTCTTTCGAATCAAAACATCGTTATTTGTGATCCAGATCCATATAAATTTTAATTACAAAATTCTTTGGAAAGGATCGCAGGTTTGTGTTTCTAAACTTCGGCTACTAAGCGAAGGCGTTCGGGCTTAAATTCGATTACACCATAGTAAATTTTGTTCATACATATGTTAGTTTATGGTTTTATTATGAAAACAAATAGTTATAGCGTGGAATTCTCCTTGCGAATATAATAATTTGGGATTACGGTTAACAAACTCGTCGAACGAACGTTTCTGTATAACGATCGAACCAACGTATGGTGAACTTAACCGTTCAACTGCACTCATTGGGAGCTTTATTGATGGTTGGATTAGGATCAAAGATCGCATTCAAATTCTTTGAAATTAAAAATTTGGTTGTAGTCCAATTGCATAACAACTAAAGATAAATTTATTTTGAACTTTTTTTTTAAATAAACAAATACATACATTTATCTTTCAATAAATAGATTTTTAAATTTCTGCTCGCGGAGCTTGAAAGTTGCAAGATTCCATTATATAGCAGCGGCCTTACTTATGAAGCTTCAGTATATCGATATAGGGTGCTATCTGAAAGTTAACATACATACATTCTTCAAAAGTTACTTCATTAACTGTCGTTTACATTAAATGTTTTGATTTCAGTTTTTCCATGAAAATCGTGTGATTCATTGTAGCTCCAATAGGAATTGCTCCTTTATTTTCCTGTTGGGCTGTATGACGAAGCCACAACAACAGCTATATATTTAAAAAATAATTTAAAATTTTTACCTTAAACCTACGGACCCTATTTCAAAGTGAATTTGATCTTTTTTATTTGGTTTTTTTGCGAAAATCAAATGGGAGGCCCCCTGAATCGGTTCAAAATGGGGTAAAAATTTTTTTAAATGTAATCTAAAATTTTTATCTTCCACCTCTCTTATCTTTCAAAGTGAAATTTGAATTGAGCCGCCATTTTTTAAAAATATTTTTCCTTGAGCGGCTTTTAAATTTAAGAAAGAATATATAAAAAAAAGTATCATTTGGATCTAGTTTTCGAGATATAGTCATGGGAAGTTGCGGATATAGCTTTTTTAAAAATCATTTTAAGTTGGAAACTCCTGAACACATTTTACATATATTGATGTCATATGGAAGGTCATTTTGCTGTCTATAAGATTGATGCATGACAATTTGAAACAATTTCCACGTGTTTTGAGGTATGGAGGTTTTTTTAAAAATTGTCACCATTTTATTTTAAATAACTGTTATTTTCTCTAAAAATTTTTTCATTAATTTGTAATTTTATTAACATATTATGATAGCCCAATTTACGGACTTTAATTCAATATGACATCAATATATTAAAAATTTGTTCAGGAGTTTCCAAATCATAATGATTTTTAGAAAAGCCATGCAAATCCGGAACTTCACATGACTATATCTCGAAAACTAGATCCGAGCGATACTTTTTTTTAGTATATTCTTTTTTAAAATTAAAAGCTACTTAAGAAAAAATAGTTTAAATAAATGGCGGCTTAAGTCAAATTTCATTTTGAAATAGGGTCGGTAGGGGTTAAAGATAAAAATTTTAAATTAATTTTGCAAATTTTTTTACCCTATTTCGAAAAAAATTGAGGGCGCGTTCCATTTGATTTTCGAAAAAAAAGTACACTTAAGAACCACCCTAATGTACACACATATGTTGTTCAAGCTAGAACGTGAGTGTTCGCATGAAAGTGCTGGAAAATGTTTTTATTCAATTGAAATGAATTTTTAAATCAACTGCATGCATTCACGGTTTTGTTAGTTTTTTCTGTTTTTTCAATTCTTTATGGAATTCTTGATAACAATATAATTTATTAGCATTTTGTGTGCACACTTTTAGGCAAAATCAAAATATAGTTGATAAACTGCACCGATTTATTCAGAAAATAAAAGCGCATAAGAAACTCAGCACACTTTTTTTATATCTAAAACTTAACCATGAGATATGTTAAAGTGAAAGTAAAGTTGTGATTTAATACGTTAAGAAACGGTTTCAAATTATGGAATTCAAAAATAAAAGTATTACTTAAATTTTCGCCGGTTTCAAATTATGGAATTCAAAAATAAAAGTATTACTTAAATTTTCGCCGAGTGATTAACAAACGCAAAACAAAGACCATATCAGCAGTATTGTCCTTGTAGTAGACATCGTGTCAATCCTTATACATACGTATGTCATTGAATCATGTTAAAACCAGTTAATTTTTAGAGTAAGTATAAACTTGCATACCATTTTTCAAGCTATGATCATTTCGCCAGTGGTACATTTGAAAGAGGACGAGGGTACCCCATTAAAAATTGTTAGCGTTTAGCGTCGTAAAAAGTAGCTAGTGGAGAGACCTTTGTGATAGAGGTTGATTTGTTTATATGTATTAATATTAGAATTTATAAAATATGTATGGTGCTGTGGTTATCGAAAGTGAGAAAAGTATATTATGAGAATCAACGTTGAATTATTTTTGCTAATTTATTCTGTCCCACAGAGTAAATATGAAATTAAATAACGATGTCGAATATTTTGAAAAATATGCATCACAAAATAAAAGTTTCGAAACCACAAGAACATAACACGAAGTTGTTTCTCCTTTGCTCTTTCTTATCAAATATCAAGCTCCACTGAAAGGAATTACACTGGTGGCGAACGTCACGAGGAGTCACCGATGAAAAATAGTGACAATGTTAAATAATAGGTGACAAACGGCGACATTTGTTCGAAGTCATGCATGAACTTTGAAAACAACTTTCCCAAATATCACTGATCATTTATGCTGATAATGTCATGTTTTATGATTCACTTATAAATCTGCTATTATTAAGCGAGCTAAAATTGTATGTTTATATGTACATTAGGGTGATTCAAATTTTTTTTTTGTTTTTTTTTTTAAGGTGTTGTTGCTTAAAAAATAAGTTTATGATATGAAGAAAAAATTCACGAAAATTCAGCTCTGTAACACAATTTTATAAGGTGGCGCCGGAGCCTGTTAGTTTTACATGTAAATTGTATGGAAAAATTATTTTTTACAAAAAAAGGTATCTAAATGAATAGGTGATTAGTGTTGTTGAGCTGAAAAGGGTCGTTTTTCGACGTAGTTTTTTACGCTGAATCCGAATCTGGCCAGAATTGACCCATCATGTCGGAGTCCTGAAATATTTGAGGCTAAGTACCTTAAACATGATATTTTTTGTCTACTTTCGAGGCCATGTATAGGATTCAAAGAAAGTTGATCAGCTTATTTTTAGCAAAAGCATCATTTAGTACCATCCTTGCCCTTTAAAATGAGCTTTCAAGTGGTGATCTGTGATGCTTCCTTGTAAAGTTGCAGCCATTTCAAGGTGACATGAATTTGAAACACGTTGGTTGATATTGTTGGGTTGCAACCCTTTGTAGGGGATCCAATTCATGTCACTTTAAAATGGCTATAACTTTGCAAGGAAACATCACAGATCACCGCTGACCCAGAAAAAAATCGAACGTGCTCGGATTTGCAACGCTCTTCGTTTTTTTTGAGTCCATTACGTCTTGTGATCATTCTCTGATATTTAGAAGAAAAATATATTAACCCTTAGTACTCCCAGGTCGGCCGTTTTTGAAAAAAGTTTCGTTTAAAAAAACGTAATTTTTTGAGGCATTGCACAACCTACCGTATATATATAAAATTTTCCAGTGAAGCACTTACTATATGTTTTGGACTCGCTGAACAAGATCCAGCAATTTATTTTCTTTTTATACGGCATTTGTTCCATTTTCAGAACGTTTTTTCTCGAAAATAGCAGAAAAAATGGATAATTTTATCATAAAACGGCCGATAAATATGACTGAACATTTTTTTTCTTGAATCGAAGCTTGCAAACTTGTAGAGCATGTAAAAAGCTATAAAATTTTACTTTCAGAATTTTTTTCGCCTGCACATTCCTTGAAGACAAGGAGAAATCCGAAAAACAGATACAGGTTGTATTGGGTTGAATATAAAATACCGCATAAAATTAAATCTGTTTTTACTTTGAAAATATATAAGCACAATATATCAAAGGATATATCATTTTTACTTATTATATATTACTTCGGAACACTTCCTCCGAAATTGCAAGCAAAACAATTCGATATATGGTATCGAAATTTGCATAGATTGGATGGCGAGATTTTTTTTTTGGGTAGCTGATATCCGGCTTAGAGATCTTTTTTTTTGCTTTTACCTTCAAAGCAGATGGTACTGAAAATTGATACATAAAAACAAATCAAAAAAAAAGTTTAAAATCGTAAATTGTTTTTGACGCGTAATTTGACAAAAATTAAAGGAATCTTCCAAATTGTTAGCAACAGTGAAACCTTCAAACAAAGAAAGAATACATCATCATCATCATCAGCCACTTTGAGGCTGCTTCAAGACTTGCAGGGATTATGGCATTTGAAATGAATTTGGAAAATGTCAAAGGAATAAGGAAAATTCGTTCAGTATCAAGAATACACTAATTTGTGCTTTGAAATTATGCTTACATTTGGGT
Organism: Tricholauxania praeusta; assembly: GCA_949775025.1. Lineage (NCBI taxonomy): Eukaryota > Metazoa > Arthropoda > Insecta > Diptera > Lauxaniidae > Tricholauxania > Tricholauxania praeusta. The sequence goes on from OX459029.1 coordinate 122,754,062, forward strand.
TATTCTAAAAGAAAAAAAAATTAATTAAGATTTAGTTCAAATACACCTACATTGTGTATGGCTTTGTATCTTAAATTAGAAAAAAAATCATTATTAGATATGTATGTTACATACATATAGCTTAAGAAATTGGTAAAAATTGCTAAAACTTAAATTTTGCCATAAATACTTAAGGATTAATAATTTTTGATATTGTGCCTAGTTGAAATGCATTCATTATTACACGCATAATTATTAAATTTTGGTTTCATATATCCATATATATATACATATAACTACAAACATACATATGTACATTTGGTATGCTGCATATTTTTTTTTCTTCCACTTTTCGTTTTGTTTGTCTAGTATAGAGAATTTATTTGGCTAGACCACAGACTTAAAAGTCTACAAAAGAATCTCTCCTAAAACTTAGACAAGATCAAGAAGGAAATATGCACCATGCTAAGTAAAACAGGTTTTGCAGAAAACAGTTCGTTAAAGATAATGCAGCAGCTTGGGTCTGCAGCTTTTATTTTTTTTTGAGTAATTTTGTGTAAATGTAAATTACGAAATTAGTAATTTACAAAAATAATTTAAAAAAAAAGAGGCGAATTAAAGTTTTAAATAATGTTTTGGTGCAAAGATAATTAACAAATCCGGTTAGTGAAAAAAAAAAAAAAAGAATCACACGCATTTAATTTTTTTTTGTGAGAATAATCTATGAACTATTTCGTTTATTTAGCAGGTTTAAATTATTGCCAATATATGGGCAGGAATCGCTGCAAAAACAATTCTACGAGGAATGGCCACTTCTCGCTGCATTGAAGACCGACTGTAAGTTCTTTTTTTTAATTTCTATTTCATTATATTTTATTCTCACATTTCGGTAATTCGTGATCGATTACTCAGTTAGTTGTGTAGATTTATAAAGGTGGAGAACTAGACGAGTTCGCCTTTGAATCGGTTCGTATGCATGTGCTGCTATTTTGTACATAGTAAAGGTCGTTGAACTTTAAGATTCTTTTTTTTTCATATCGTCTCTTTTTACATAAATTCAGCCATTTAGGAAACAGTGAGGGTTTGGAAATTAGAACGACATTTTGTATTTATGTAATATGCAATGCGTATAATTATTGCCTAAGTTAAGACTAAAATACTTAGTAATGAAATAAAAATATGTAAATAGACTAAGGAAATGATTAAGTTGTTAGATAATAAGAACCATATGTATATATTCTCTTATACATATATTTGCGTTCAACTTTTGATGGAATTTATACTGTAAATAAAATAATGGATTGTTAAATTTAATATTTGGTCCGAACTCTTTTGGATAGGGTAAGGTGAGGCAAAAGTTAAAATTGTTGGGCTTCTAGGAACAACTTATGGAAGCATGGTTGGGTGGGCTTGGTGCAGCTATTATTGTGTAAAACTGCAAAATTTGATAAGATGGTGGTTGTTGGCTATCATGAGGTGTTTTGGCCTTTTCAAGTTAAAATTTTTTTATTCGTGTGCATATTTTTTTTTGTTTGTCCTACAGCAGTTAGTGCAGTCCGACCGTGCCTTAAATTGAACCCCCCCCCCAGACTGAAGCTCCGGCCTTAAACAAAGTGCACACGGGGTATGGTCGGATAATTAAGCCCATAATAATAAACTAATTTATTTTTCATTGAAATTGTGAACTGCTGCTGCAGGTGCATAACAAGGTTTTCATTAGAGTTACCAAAAAAAAATCGAGTTTTCGATTTCTATGTTGCTAATATGAAAAAAAAATGAGGCCCTGAAAATTTCATTAAAAATATTGATTTATAAATTAAATTCATTCTTTTTATTTGCGAGTGATTATAACCCTTCCCAAAAGACAATTCCGCTTGAGATATGGGCTGTTGGCATTGATTCTTATATTTTCGGGTTTGCTGAACACGATGGTGATAGTTAGTTTGCTATATAGTGGCTGGGTATTATGTATACATGTACAAGACTGAACTTTATTTTGAAAACGGCTGCAGCAATTTTGATGAAACTTGGGAATTTTATGCATATGTGAACAAAATTGAGATTGGGCTAGGTTTTAAGTTTTTCAAGACTCTAACAGGGGCGTGGCACAGCCCTAAGCGCTAATTTTTATAACGTGATGTCTCGCAAACCTTTTAAGATATTTTTATGAAATTTGGTAGACTGATGCAAATCATAAATATCTTCAATAGTAAAAAAAGTGGGCGGAATTGAAGAAGAGGGCGTGGAATCTTTCAACAATTAAAAATTTTGATTCAATATTACTCAAAAATGGTGCCTACAATTTTCATAAAAATTTTTAAAACAATAACGCTGAAAGCAGTCTTTATAACAAGTTATGCCACTATACTGGCAAAACTCGTTGAGGGACGTGGCACAGCCCACAATATTTATAAACGTCATAACAAGAGAACTAACAACGCTATCATAATGAAATTTAACATATAAGATACACTAGCTATTGGGTATCTTGAAACCAAAAGTGGGCGCAACGACACTTGTGGGCACATTCCATACATGCGAAAAAAGAATAATGCTATATTTAGCGTGCTATGAGAGTAATCTTTTTGAAATTTGATGTAGACATGTCAGTTACTATAAGCTATGAAACTAAATGAATTTCGATGGGATTGTGTCAGTAGGCGGGGCAACCCTATATATTCTATTAAGGCTCTTCGATATCTATCATTTGGCACAAATATCAAGCTGTTATCTTCATTAATAAAAATTGACCTAAAAAACCGGTGAAAACCCATGTTTGGGACAGGATTCAACAATGCAATTCCAGGTAACATACTAATGTTAATTATTGGCCGCAATTTGTACAGTCGATCATCATTCAATAACGTGTTATCGTTAAAATGCAAGTGCGACATAATCTTTTCAAATCGTACTCGGCGAATTGTATTCGAAATAGCCGGTGGCACATTTGTTGAATTCTCCCAGTAAATTCTTTTGTTGGATAATTTTGAATAACCTAAACAACAATAATAGGCTACAAAAGTCTAAAAAATAAAATAGATAAATGAGATACCTGTCAATATCATTGCTCCCAATATAACAAATAATTCGTCTTCTTGCATATCTAAATTTTCCAGTTTTTGCTGTGCGTACAAGTTGGTTTGCTTTACAATATTGTTTATACAATATCAATAATTCATTTAATTTGTGAAAAATAGTCGGAAAAACTGGAGTGGGGTCTCGCATTTCTGGCCATCTTCGGAAATTGGCTTTGGACTGCAAAATTTAACCATCTGCTTTACAGACATCTTTTCCTTTTTTTTCACTTCGTTTTAACATTTTCGTATCTGATAGAAGCATTGGCTATTCGGTTGGAACTTCGTAGTTAGGATCGATGCAAGTATCATCAGAGCTGAAGTCATTGTCTTCGGCTTCATCCCCAAATTTCTGACGATATGTGCCTTCCGTGTTCATCAATCTGCGCCCTACATGGTTGATACATTATAGTCTACACGTCTTTCATTGTCAAAGTCGGACGCTTTTGAATCGCACTCAGACTCAGCTCCTGGTTTCTCCCTTGGTGGCACAATAAAAATATCTGTTTGAACTGGTGCGTTTCCATCAGAATCATTACTTTCCAATTCCTCTACTATTTGATGAATTTTAAGCGGTTTATTTCTAAATAAGTCATATTGTAGTCAGAGAAATTCACCTGAATTTTCCGAATCATATTTGGATGGTACATAGCGCTCAGTGTCCTTTACTATATAAGGGTTCAAGGAAAAAATTAAGAAAAAATCTTGGAGTTCGAAAACTACCGCAAACCGAGTGCTTACCAAAGCAAATTAGATATAATAACAGTAAAAAAAGCATACCACCATTCAAAATATGCGTAAAAATTACAATATTTCAATATTTACCTCTTCTGCATTTTTGAGCTTTTCTTTTTTTCAAAAAATTCACTTTGAACGTCCGCACAACTTGTAATTGTCAATCTTTTGAAAAGTCAAAAATATGATAAGCATAAGTGTAGCCATACAATGTATCTAAATGCTCAAAAGAGCAAAAAATATTTCTAGCAAATTTTTAAAAAATCAAAAACTGCGCGTCCTTTTCTTTTTGAAGGTCGTTGAGCACTAAAGGGTTAACTCACCTCAAAATGCTTATTTTTAGTCTGGGTTGTAGTGTTTATAATTAATTAAGAAACTATTATTAAATTTAGATTTTTAACATATATATATATTTTTATCAATTCACTTGACAAACTGACCGCAGCCGACTTTTGACAGTAACTACTCATAACTTGTACTTGTTGTTCGTGACTTGTACTCGTTGATGGCGACATTTAACAGACAATGTCATGTAACCGTCAACCTGTAAGCGACTTCGAGCGGACAAACTCACTAATTCGAAACTTTTCAAAAGTACGGAGACATTTAAATGACATTGTCCGACACAGCGTGCTAGCTTTCCGACGTTCTCATTACGATTCATCGATGAAAAAATCATTTTGGACAATGTCATGCAGAGCAAGCCATATTCGTGATATTGTCATTATGACTCATCGATGACAATATCATAACGGATGATGTCGCCCTAAAACGCCACCGGGTTATAACTTATAAGTAATACATATGTACATAATACATACATCCTTTCGATGAAAAAACTATACTAAGTGAAAGTACGGCCAAAAAAAATAGTGTCGTTTCAGTGCAAACACCTGATTTCAAATCATACCGTTGCTAAAGAAGAAGTTTCACTTCTTAAGTAGTAAGCGTGTCCTACTCCCATACACAGGTGGAATGCGGTTGAAATGTTTTCCTTCCTCTCCACTAATTTGGCAATAATGATTTGAAAAATGATGAAAATGTTCCATATCTATTATATTTTTAAAGTTCTTGGAGATAAACCGTTCTGAAGGCTTATCTCTTGTTTTTGAAAAGCGTTCGAACTTATATCTTTTATTCCAAGAAACGTTGGAAAATGATCACATAAGAATATAATTTTTTTTTTATTTTAAGTTCATTAGTTTCTACACAGCAAGTAATTTCTTCGAATTGTTGCTTTTTTATAAGCAGGTTTTTTAACAAAATTTTACAATTTTTTCCACGAGCACGGAGAAGAAAACGAATTCATTTTAAAGAAAACACTGAAACACGATAGCACCCAGGCCCGGATTTAGAAATCTGCCGTCCCTAGGCAGTTGCAAAAATTACTGCCACCCCCCTTTAAATTAAATTAGACTCTGAAAAGTTCTTCCTCCGAATTTTTTCAACTTATTTTGTCTGTCAGTTTATAAAACATTTTGTTGACTTCCAACGAAGAACATATAGTCTAAGAGCTGGCTACATAAAACTGCACTGATCGACTATAGTCGTGATTTTTGTTTTATCAATTGTTCCCAATGACATTTTCAAAACTAAAGTCCATTTTGCAGAAGTCGCATTGGAGGCGAAGAGCGTGGGTGGAGGTCAAACGTGTTCAGTTTTCTTGAAAAAAAAAATGATCAGATATAGTTATGAAAATTGGTATAGTATTAGAATTTGAATACACAAATGACAAGAAAATATTCCCAGAAGAGTAGGTGGGGGCCTAACCGCTCCCAAAAGCAACAAAGCGTAGGGCTACCAGATGGCATACTAAAGTAGCAAAAGTGCTACTTTTGCAAGGCTTTGCTACTTTGCTACTTTTCACTTGAAATGTACTACTTTTGGTTGAAATGCGCTACTTTTCACTACTTTCGAAGTTACGACCTTTTTTTTTTTTGGTCGATAAACAAAATTTTACAAAAAATGTTTTATGGAAACAATGTAAATAAATAAAAAAAACACGCACTAATGATGTTTTTTATTAGTGCTATGGAAAAGTAGAAATGGGGACCTTTTTTTTTTTTTGCTAATTACTATACTTTTTTTTGTAAAAATTACGAAATTTGTTTGTGTTTTTTGAAAATTCTTAAATTTTACAAATGTGCTACTTTTGCAAGCAAGTCATCTGGTAGCCCTAACAAAGCGGCAAGTTCCAAGTTGAAAATGAACTCATAAGATATAGTTCTGCAAGTATGTTTACTGTAAGCTTACGATACAATTAGAAGAATTATAAATTTGCAAAAGTTAAAAGTGAGACTAATTGCCAAATGGCAGAGCGTCGCTAACCATATCAAGTGTTTGTGTGAGATTTGGTTGTATCACCTTAAATACTTCACGCATTATAGCGGTTTATATTTTATTTGAATGGGCGATGGAAGTGCTTTCGGATTTACGAGACGGCGGTCATTTTTAAATGGTAAACTTTTTAGTTTATGGCTCCAGAAATCCAAGCAAAAAAAATATTTCAAATCCACTCACTATAGCTGGGTTCCGAGGTATAGACCTAATTTCATTATACCATTAAAAACTTTTTAATTCCTTATTCTAACTTTTTGAAATATTTAATGAATGCGCGCTGCACTGGTCGGCATTGCCAATTTTGGTTGTGCTTAAATTTATATTGCGCTAACAAAATTTAACCTCCGATTTGATCGTTTTCTAACAACAAAAGGACGCAACGTTGAGGTCAGATAGCAAAGGCGAAATTCTTGAGCGCGGTGAAAAATATGCTTTTTTTGGCAATTAGACTCACTTTTAACTTCTGCAAATTTATAATTCGTCTAATTGTATCGTAAACTTACAGTAAACAAACTTGCAGAACTATATCTTATGAGTTCATTTTCAACTTGGGGCTTGCCGCTTTGTCGCTTCTGGGAGCGATTAGACCCCCACTTACTCTTCTGGGAATATTTTCTTGTCATTTATATATTCAAAATCTAATACTACACCGATTTTCAGACTTATATCTGATCATTTTTTTTTTGAAGTGAAAACTTCTTATGGCACGTTGTGCGGCTGAGGAAAAAAGTATAATTTCGCGACACCGACCGTCATCGGGAAGACTTGGGAAACGAACTCGATTTTGGAATTTTGAAGACTTGGGAAACGAACTCGATATTGGAATTTTGAAGACTTTTGAAACGAACTCGATATCAGAAATTTGAAGACTTGGGAAACGAACTCGATTTCAAATTTGGAAGACTTGGGAAACGAACTTGATTTTGGAATTTTGAAGACTTGGGAAACGAACTCGATTTTAGAATTTCGAAGACTTTGGAAACGAATTCGATTTCAGAAATTTGAAGACTTGGGAAACGAACTCGATTTCAAATTTGGAAGACTTGGGAAACGAACTTGATTTTGGAATTTTGAAGACTTGGGAAACGAACTCGATTTTAAAATTTTGAAGACTTGAAAATTTATAAAATTTATACTTTTAGGTGCTATTAATAATTTGCCCCTAAAAGTAGGCAACACTTTCTGACAAATTTCAAAAAGAACGCCTAAAAGTAGGTAACGATTTTAAAAATTTCAGACAATGTGTCCTAATTTTAGGTGCTATTTTTGAAATTCGTCGGAAGGTGTTGCATACTTTTAAAGCGGCTCTCACACGATCAATATTACTGACAGTATAATTACTGACAGTATTTACATAACTGTCAGTGTACCACTCACACGGTCAGTATTGTTTATTGTCAGTAATCAGTTTTTTTGATATTCGACTGGTGAAGGTGCGAAGTATGCTCCGGCTACGTGACCGACAGCCGAAAATGGCATGCCACTTTTTGGGGCAGATTCCATCCAAACTTGCACCACGCCTCCAGCTAGGCATCGGACGACCATTCCCTTGGACGCAATGATCCATGCCACTGAATGAGGAACTTTTTCAAGTTTCTTTCAAGTTTCGCTGCCTCATCGTCTATCTGCCACAAAATGGGGCATGCCACGCCCCCTCCCAGGATTTTGCCGTCCCGTGCCTACTTGCACCCTCTGACCAACTTTCAGCCGGATCTGCCCCAAAAAGTGGCATGCCACTTTTCTGTGCAAATAATACTGATGAACTGTCAGTATTCACCTCACACCATCAGTATTACTGTCAGTATTTAAAAACTTCGTCAGTAATATCCGATTTTTTCATCAGTCATCAGTATCGTTTTTCTATACTGACAGTACATCAGCACTCACTTCATACGATCAGTAATACTGTCAGTATGCAAAATACTGTCAGTAATATTGATCGTGTGAGGGCCGCTTAATACTGATGGTGTGAGGTGAAGACTGACAGTTCATCAGTATTATTTGCACAGAAAAGTGGCCAAAAAGTGGCATGCCACTTTTTGGGGCAGATCCGGCTAAAAGTTGGTCAGAGGGTGCAAGTAGGCACGGGACGGAAAAATCCTGGGAAGGGGCGTGGCATGCCCCATTTTGTGGCAGATAGACGATGAGGCAGCGAAACTTGGAAAAGTTCCTCATTCAGTGGCATGGAACATTGCGTCCAAGGGTATGGTCGTCCGATGCCTAGCTGGAGGCGTGGTGCAAGTTTGGATGGAATCTGCCCCAAAAAGTGGCATGTCATTTTCGGCTGTCGGTCACGTAGCCGGAGCATAGTTCGCACCTTCACCAGTCGAATATCAAAAAAACTGATTACTGACAATAAACAATACTGACCGTGTGAGTGGTACACTGACAGTAATGTAAATACTGTCAGTAATTATACTGTCAGTAATATTGATCGTGTGAGGGCCGCTTTACTGTCAGTATTTAAAAACTTCGTCAGTAATATCCGATTTTTTCATCAGTCATCAGTATTGTTTTTCTATACTGACAGTACATCAGTACTCACCTCATACGATCAGTAATACTGTCAGTATGCAAAATCCTGTCAGTAATACTGATCGTGTGAGGGCCGCTTAAGGGTAAATTATTAATAGCGCCTAAAAGTAGGCAACGTTTTTGAAAAAATTGGCCCATGAAAGTATGTAATTTTGTGGAAAAAATTTTTAAATTTGTAGCATACATATGTTGACTTCCGGTTAGTTGTTGCTCAGTAAGCAAATTTTTCTCTGCTAGCGCAGCCGAAAGCAGAGCCACCAGCCCAAAGCAGAGAAAAATCTGAAATACCAGGCCACCTTGAACCAGCAGCAAGCAAATTTGGTTTTTTGAAAAACTTTAAAACATTATATCTCGGCTATTACTAAACCGATTTAGACAAATGAGGTGCAATAGTTTTTTTAAGAACAAGCAGATTTTTTTGAAGTCATTTGTATTATGATTAACTGTCACAAGATGGCGTTTTAAGCAGTTTAAATATTCTAACAGCCAGAACTCGGCAACGAATAAGCCGATTTTGATAAATGTGGTGTCATAGTGTCTGTTAGGAGAAGCAGATTTTTATCTTAAGTTTAAGAAAAATTATGTTTAAGCTATTTAGTCACAGGTCCAGGTACTTTTTTTATCTGATTTTTTCTTATACTTACATAATTCGCAATGATGTGTCTTACTGCAATCAGAATAAATTTTTGTTTTTAAACATAAGGAGTACTTAGCTCAAATTTAATTATTCACAGTTGAGGCTACTGAGCCGAATATACTTCTTCCAGCAATTTTTGAAGTGAAAACTTCTTATGGCACGTTGTGCGGCTGAGTAAAAAAGTATAAACTCGTGACACCGACCGTCATCGGGATTCCCCGTCATGAATGCGATGGTAAAATTTTAATGTTCTATTGTTTCTTTTAAATAAAAAATATTCCAAGTGGAAGACAAAAAGCAAAGCATACACACTAACTGACACATTTAATTCTCATTCAACGATTGTTATGCTTACATGTTTGTTTCTTTCAATGTCCACGTTGTTGCGTTGACAAATTGAGAATGAGAGCGAGAGTAAAATTTGAATACATATTCCGTTTTTGTCTTTCATTGCATTGCCATATAAAAAGAAAACGCACACATACCAATTAACGCACTAACTTGCCATTAAACGATTTGTTTTCACTGCTGTCGGCACTCCCGGAGTGCAACCCGCCGTTTTTTTTTCAAGAAAACTTAACACGTTTGACCTCCACCCACGCTCTTCGCCTCCAATGCGACTTCTGCAAAATGGATGTTAGTTTTGACAATATCATTGGGAACTGATAAAACAAAAATCACGACTATAGTTGATCAGTGCAGTTTTATGTAGCCAGCTCTCCGTCAAATATGTATGTTTCTAGAGCATAATACAATATTTTTGGTATTTTTAAATTTTTTTTAATGATTTCTGCGTAAAAGCTAGATTTATGTTTGGATGCAATATATATTTCTTATTATAATTATATGATCATGGTGAATGAACCGAATAAATTAATGACAACAATACCTTCTAGATCATTATGAGCTCTCGAAGTATCTTCTTCGACTGATTCGGAATTTGTCTTTTTGAAGAATGTATTTAACCTTGGAGATTTTGCTAAGACTTCTTAGTTTTTCTTTGATTTTTCTGCGGTCCGTTTGCGGTCCTCAGCCCCGCTGAATCTTTTACAATTTTCACTTATAACAAAACGCAGCGTTGAATGTTAACAATTTATTAATAATGACGATAATAACAGAGGCTAACAAAAAAAAGTTTTGGTCGGAAAACCAAACCCAGTTTTTCTTGTCTAAAATTCTTTGCTGAGTTCGAAAAAAAATCAAAAAAAAAATTTATGGAATCAATTCTCCTCAATCACCCCATTTCCCACACTCTTCTCACCAAAAATATTTAAAAAAAAATCAATTTTCGTTTCTAAATATACCTATCCTTTATAAAATTCTTCGCTGAATTCGAAAAAAATATAAAAAAAAAAAATTGTCGAGTCAATTACCACACTCCCCTCAATTCCCCACTTTTCTCACCAAAATGCTTAAAAAACCAATTTTTGTTTCTCGACAAATTTCCTTTTTTATGTTTTTAAGAATTCAGCAAAGAATTTTACTAAGGATAGGTATATGTATGTATTTAGAAACAAAAATTGGATTTTTTAAATATTTTTGGTGAGAAGAGTGTGGGAAATTGGAAATGGGGGGATTGAGGGGAATTGGTTCGATTAATTTTTTTTTTTTATTTTTTTTCGAACTCAGCAAAGAATTTTAGACAAGGAGAAGTGGGTTTGGTTTTCCGAAAAAAAACGTTTTTTTTTGTTGGCCTGTGTAATCGATCACCAATGTTCAGCTATAATGACATTTTTCACTTATATTGTTGGTACGCGTGCCAACGAAATAATGCGGGAAATTCATTTTCAACGAATGGTGGAGGCGTCTTAATAGCTATAAAAAATCATTTAACCAGTTCATTAGTTGAAATTGCCTGTGCATCTAATATTGAACTGTTATGTGTTAAGGTCACACATTGTAACTCTAATTTATACATTCTTAACACTTATGTTCCTCCAAATAGTAGCGCAGATGTCTACGAATGTCTTTCGATGGCCGTAGAATATATTATTAATGAACTAGACACTAATGACGACATTTTGTTGTTAGGTGACTTTAATCTGCCTGACCTACAATGGACTCCTTCGGACGATGGTACATATTTTTATGCATCTTGTCCAAAAACTCGACAACAACAAATTTTTGTTGACGAAATACTTTCAAATTTACAACAAGTAAGTTGTATAACTAATTGCCATGGACGACAACTTGACTTAGTCTTGGCTACAAATAGTAGCAATGTTATTGTAAGAAATGCTATCCATGCTCTGTCTACGGTAGATTCCTATCATCCACCTTTGAGTATTGTGTACCAATCTGACAATGAAAATTTGACTAATGCATGTTCATCCATTAATATTTACGAATTCAATTTTAAGAAAGCTGACTTTTTAAAATTGAATGAAAACTTAAAAAATAAATTAGACGACTTACTCATTTTTTTTAATAACAATACATTTCATGATTGCATTAAATTTTTCTATGGTGAACTTTTTTCTGCCATAGCATTGTCGGTTCCATATACAAAAAAGTACGTCAATAATTCCTCGTACCCCTGGTATACAAAGGATTTGAAAAAAGTTCGCAATGGCCGTAATAGGGCATGGAATAAATACGTTTGTAGCCAGGACCGTAATGACCTTGTTGCTTATCAGCGACTGTTTCTTGAATTTAAAGATATGTCAGCTTTGGTTTATTCTGAATATTTGAATAAAATAAGGCTGAATATTCTTCATGACCCCAAAAATTTTTGGGGTTTTATTAATTCTAAAAAAAAATCTGACGGGTTTCCATCTGAGTTTAAAACAGTTCATGGGCTCACTAGCGACCCACAAGTTATAGCCGGGTTACTTGCTAATTTGTTCAATGAATCGTTTTCTACGGATTTATTTAGCCCTGAAATCAACTATTTTGAATATATGGATAACGACCCTTTAGTTTCGGTTAATGAGATATCTTTCTCTCCTGACCTCATAGAGAAATATATTTCATCTGTTGATGATGACTTCAACTCCGGGCCGGATGGTATTCCTGCGACAGTTTTAGTAAACTGCAGCTCTGTGCTGAGTCAACCCCTCAGTATTTTATTTAATAGATCAATTCAAGAAAGCTATTTTCCTAAGTTTTGGAAAAATGCATACATTAGCCCCATTTTCAAGAGAGGGTGTAAAAATGATGTTTCAAACTACAGGCCCGTGGCTAAGTTATCATCAATACCGAAAATTTTTGAACATATTATATACGATCAGGTTAAGGTGTGCTGTGGTGAAGTCATAACAACTCGTCAGCATGGTTTTGTTAATGGCAGATCTACAGTTTCTAACCTCCTTGATTTCACTTCTTTTGCATTAAGCTCATTAGACTCTGGTGGGCAAGTTGACTGCATCTACACTGACTTCAGTAAAGCATTTGACAAATTACCACATAATTTGATTTTGTTTAAGTTAAAGAAACTTGGATTTCCCTTAAGTTTTGTCAGCTGGATTGAATCTTATTTATCTGATCGCTCGTATCAAATAAAATTTGGGAGAGTGTTTTCCTCCCCATTTAGCGCGACATCAGGTGTTCCACAAGGAAGCCACCTGGGGCCGCTCCTGTTCATTTTAGCAATTAATGACGTTACACATGTTATTTAAAACTCCCATCTGTTAATATATGCAGATGACATGAAAATTTACAGGAACGTAAAGGGGGTTGGTGACACTATTCCACTTCAGTCTGACTTGAAATCCTTTGAAGTTTGGTGTTCTAAGAATAACTTACATCTTAATCCTGATAAATGCCAAGCTATGATATTTGCCAGGAAGAAAACTATTGTGGAATTTGATTATAAATTAAAAGATAAAAATATTTGTCGTGTCGATGTAGTCAAAGACCTAGATATACATTTTGATACTAAGTTGACTTTTAATGAGCATATTAATCAAATTTGTAAAAAATCCTCATCTCTGCTTGGCTTTATTAAGAGGTGGGCAAAAGAATTTAATAGCCCTTTAGTAACGGTGACTTTATATAATACAATAGTGCGCCCTCACTTAGAGTACGCCAGCCAAGTATGGTCACCATTTTATAATATTCATATAAATAGAATTGAAAGAATTCAAAAAAATTTTATTCGTTTTGCTCTCAATGGCTTAAATTGGATTGACCCTTTAAACCTTCTTCCTTATGAGGATCGTTTAAAGTTATTACATATGCAGTCTTTGAGCTCGCGTAGAAATATTGCGGATATACTTTATCTGCATCAACTTGTAACTGGGTCTCTTGCTGCACCAGAGCTTCTTAACTATATACATTTTAATAGTAATCGGAGGAGTACTCGTAACTCTTATCAGTTATTTTACCAACCGGTTAGTAGAACTAATTATATGGCTACAGCTCCTTTTAATCGCATGACAACTCTTATTAATAATTGCGAAGTTTATAACATTAGCTTGTCAAAAGGTCAACTCAAGCTTAGACTGAAAACTAACTGTAGCTAAATTTGTAGCTTAATGGTGGTGTGAATTTTTTTGTTTGTGTTGTCCGAGCCCCACAGCATGCTGGGTAAATTTTTTCTAACATTTATGCCTTGGACCACGTAAATTTATACATATAATTATTTTAATATATATATGTCTATTTTTACATGGTGTGAGTGGGTATGTTGAGAAAGTGCGATAAAGCTAAGAAAAAATTATAAAATAAATAACAAATTAATGTGCATGATAATTTTTTCTATTCCATTTTTTATTGAATAAGCTTTTTACTTCGTATAAAGCTTCAATGCTAAATAGCTAAGAAGGCTATAATAGCTGTAGTAGCTAAACTCTATTGACCAAGGTCTCGTTGAACATAAAATAAAAAAATCCAATTTTAAATCATGATAGTCATTTGATGCTTGTAATTTAAAAATATTCTGTCCACATGTTATTTATTTATTTATTTTGAGTACAATGGAGGATCCTTAACCCTAACCGTACGGACGAGGTACCTGGGTACCCACGGCAACTTTGATTGAATGTATCTCTGAAAGTTGTGATCATAGCACTTTGAAACTTCAAATTATGAAACTAGAATAGTCAAAGTATGTTTAAAACGAGTTTTTAACAAATGTATTTTAAGTTTCGAGTAATAAGCCTTTGAAAATTCAATCCGAGACTCGGACGGACGTGGGTACCTGGGTACCCAATATTTTGTAGTGCAAAATGTATGGGAAAAATCAAAACAACAATTTTTTTGGGGGCTTTTCTAATATAATTTTATTGTTGCTGCTTGAAATATAATAAAAATTTCACAACTTTTCAAACGGTATTCATAGCAGGCACTCGAAATCCGAACATACATTTGTAGAGTGCTCGGCATACATTGACTTGAAGCAAGACGAACACTGAGTATGAGTTTCGCCTCGTTTTTAGGTTTAGCCAAGACACTTGCAGTAATGGCACACACCTTTCACAATTTTCCTCGCGTTGGTCTGCTGGCTGATGTTGTTAGTCTGCTGGTGGAGAGCACAACCAACACTCCAGTTCCGTTTCTATGGCCAGTCGATTGGAAAAATGCTGGGATATCCGTGGTATTCTGGACCAGGCCACAATATGTAGGCAGCTGAATTGACACGAGAGATCCTCCAGAAAAATTGTGCAAAAATAAATAAATGATGTAGGAAACCAGGGCAGCAACATCAAACATGTTATAGAAAAAAGCGAGAGGCCATTTATCTATTTGTCTTCTTTTCTGGTTGTGCAGTTACGTAGCATCCTATCCATAATGTTCACGCCTCCATAGGTGCTATTATAGTGGTTATTGATATTTTCCGTGCCATATGTTTGTTAAAACATGGCAGTACATGCTGCTGAACATGTACACGGATTACTTCTTCTTCACGACACAACAACGACGAACAATCTTGCCGATAAATTCAGCAAACACATCCGACGTCATCGGTAGGGGTAGGATGCGGCTTCAATTCCTATAGAATGTAGAGCTTATTCTGGCACAAGGTCGCCACCAGCGTTAGACCCATCCACAGAAGAGAGCTCTTCAATCAAAAAAACGTGGAGTAATTGTCCATTGTAACTAGTGTTTCACCGAGGCCGAGGCGAGGCGAGGTTCCAGTTGATCTCGGTCTCGCCTCGTTTTATAAATTTAAGTCTCGCCTCGCCTCGGCTTCGGCCTCCGACGAGATCTTGCCATCACATGCCTCGCCTCGCCTCGCTTCGCCTCGTTCTCGGCCGAGGCACCTCGGTAAAAAAGCGAGGTTTTTATTAAAATAAATAAAAAATTATATACCATATGTATCAGGGCTGATAGGCTGATCAAGCCTCAAGAAATAAAATAAAATATCTGTTTTTATTTTTGGTGAATTGGATGAGATATGATGAATTTAATTCTTTTCTTATATGGGAAGGAGACGCATCGCTTATTTTTCCAAGCCAAACTAAGCTATGAACCTTTTACAAACTATAAGCAAAATATGTACCAAATCTTATTTATCTACGTCAAATAGATATTGAGATATGATAAAGTTAATTTTTTTCTTATATTGAAGGCATGGTACCGCTCATTTTATTAATTGAATCTTAGTTATGCCTCTACCTTTTATAAATATATCAAGTTTTATTAATCTGCATCAAGTTGTTGATAATATATGATGAATTCTGTTTTTCTCTTATGTGGGGGTGGCATCACCCATTTATCGTAAACTATATTACGGAGCATCCCAAATCATAAGAAACATATATGTATGTCAAATCTTTCGTCGGTCGGTTGAACGGTTTAGGAGTCCATTAGCAACGAACATACACATATTGATCTTTATTTATATACTAGCATTACCCTGTGCGTTTCGCTTCACCTTTCCGGTTCTTAGAAAGACTATTAGAATAAATCAATTTCAATGCAGTGTTGTCAATCATGCAGTTTTGCTTATAGCCTTACATAGCCTTACGTGCTTCCCTAACTGATCAAACGAGGCGAAGTCACATAGAAGCTGATGCGATCCAAGCACTTCTGTGCATTAGCGCTTGGACCAAATCTGAACTCGTAAGAAGCACATGCGGATTAAAAATAAAACAAAGTAGCTTACTCAAAATAAAATACTAAAATATTAGTTAAATATAGATTTTATTATAAAAATTACATTCATATTTTGAATCTGCATATGATTCTTACGAGTTCAGATTTCGTCAAAACGCGCCTCGCTCTTGGTTTCGAAAACGAGGCTAGGACGAGGCGAGGCCGAGGCGAGTACGAGGCGAGGTGCCGTGTGATCTCGCCTCGCCTCGGTCAAGCGAGGAAAATTTATTTTTCCATCTCGCCTCGTTCTCGCCTCGGTCTCGCCTCGTTCTCGTAGTCAAAAACGAGGCTGCCTCGTAGCCTCGGTGAAACACTTATTGTAACGAACCTGTTTGAATTTTCATACATTTTGACTAAATCAATGACAAAGCTCTCGCCTAAGTTCGTTTGGCGTTGAGCATTAGGCAACTTTCTTTGATATATATAACAGCCGGTGGCCGCCTTTTAGAGCCAAAACTGTCGAAATAAGTGTTAAGGAGCACTCTAGCAAAAATGAAAGCTGTAACAAAAATCTCATTTCATATAATCAGAACGATTCTCGATGAGCGCTGGAGTAAAAGCGAGAGCTGTAACGAAAATTCCATTTCGTATCATCGCTCCGAGTGACGAATTTGATACAATACACTTACACAAATAAAAAATAAGCTCTAACGCTTATTAGCAGAGCTCGTTTATGAAAATGAACCCACAAAACGAAAAAATTTCATTTTCACCAGCACTCATGCCATACAATATGTATGAAAACAAAAGTGGGTACCCAGGTACCTCGTCCG
Organism: Tricholauxania praeusta; assembly: GCA_949775025.1. NCBI lineage: Eukaryota > Metazoa > Arthropoda > Insecta > Diptera > Lauxaniidae > Tricholauxania > Tricholauxania praeusta. The sequence goes on from OX459029.1 coordinate 122,771,173, forward strand.
TCCGAATGTGTATAGAAAGTTCGTCAGTACGGTTAGGGTTAAGCTACGAGACACAAGGATTCTTAAATTTGACAAGCTTAAGTCACAAGCAGTTTTAAATCACAGATTGAATGTAATTAAGTAAATTAAGTTTAGTTAAATAATGATCTTAAATAATACAAAAGTTAATAATATGTTGAAAAATAAAATATTAACTATCAGTAAGTCAGCTTACAATACAATACAATAAAAATACAATACTTTTTTAGGGAAGCTGAGGGTTAAACAAACAAACATTAATTAAAGCACTACTGAGTAGAAAAATAATTCAGGAGTTGAGATTTAAATTGCTGTTCGTAACTAAAAGTATAAAAACGTGTTGGTAAAGCATTCCAAAGACGAATTGAATAAATATAGAACTGGCGGTCCGACGTTCAGATTTTATGTTTGAATTGTGCGATTTGTTTCGCTCGAGCCGACCGGAGAAAATTGATCCTTAAATAAAGATATTCTGGTTCTTTGGTGTAGATAATTTTGTGTAGCTGCAACAGTGTACGCATTTGCAAGATGTTTGTAAAGGAGACACCAAAAACTTTTTCAGAGTAAGCAGAGATGTGATCTGAGCGGCTTAGACCATAGGTGTATCTTGCTATGTTGTTGAAAAGAACATTAGGTTTTTGTGTACAAATGCTATCGAAGTTGGCAAACAGCTCGCATCCATATAGCAACGTCGGAATGAGATAACTTTTGGCTAACAGTAAATGTATTTCTTGCGGAGTATAATACTGCGTGACCCACAGAGTCCGTAACATCCCATAGACCTTACCGATAGTCTTATAAATGTGGTCATTCCAAGTTAAGATGCTATTGAAAATTACACCGAGATTTTTAGCAGTTTTAACAACTTCAAGTACAGAGCCATTTAGGATTATTTTGAGTAAAATTTCGTGTTCTAGGGATTTCTTGTAAATCAATAAACATTTTGATTTTGAAGGATTCAAACAAAGATCATTAGCTTCAGCCCAAGTCCGAATTCTATCCAAGTCTTCATTAAGATTTGCAACACAAGAATCTATGCAACGCAGTTCACTACTTACGTGTAGTTGAACATCTTCCGCAAATATGTGAACCTTACAGTGTTTAAAAACTTTTGCTAGGTCATTAATGTATATGATGAAAATCAATGGCCCTAGCACCGACCCTTGAGGAACGCCTCTTGGCACTGATAATAGCGATGAAATAAAACCATTTGCACTTACCGCCTGTAATCTGTTTGAAAGGTATGATTTCAACAAGGCAATTGAACTCTTAGAGAATTCAAAGTAGTTTTCAAATTTAGTAAATAGAATGTCGTGATTGACGGAATCAAACGCTTTTGAATGATCTAAAAGTGTTAAAATCATGCATGTGATTTGAATCCAATGCCGATCTTAAGTCTTCCGAGACATCAATAAGAGCTGTTTGACAGCTACGTTTGGGTCTGACACCAGATTGCCTTTCAGTGATAAGATTGTTTTGTGAGAGAAAGCTGCTGACCTGCTTGTGAACAATGTTTTCTAGAACTTTTGATAGGTATGGTAAAATCGCAATTGGCCTGAGATCGCCATTGGCTTTGGGTATGATTTTTGCCACTTTCCAGGTTTCAGGAAAAACTGAAATAGTGAGAATAACGTTAAAAATATGAGTGAAAAAAGGCAACAAAATTGGTAGAATTGATTTTATGAAAACGGGGTGAATTTCATCGAAGCCGAAGCGTTTGACTTCACCGCTAAACTAAACTTCAATCTGGTCAACACAAGAAAAACTAAATAAGTTGTTGATGTTACTATTATGGGTAGTGTTACTATTACTTATATTTTTAGTGATACTAGCTGAGGATGTGGGTATATTTAAAAATTTTGCATTTATTTGATTGAGATCAATTTCAGAGAAGTCAACTGAAAGGGTGGACTTATTGCCAATCCCAATTTTTCGAATTTGTTGCCACTTTTGTTTTGAATTAATGCAAGAGTTAAACTTGTTTTCATAAAATTTAGACTTAGCATTTTTTAATCTTTTTACGATATCAGCCCTTAGCTTTTTGAATTTATCATACAGTTGAGAGGTTTTATATCTTTTCCTTTTGTTGAAAGCATCATTTCGATCACTAATAAGTTTTTTTATATCAACATTGAACCATGCTTTTTCGGCACATGGAATCCTTTTAGTTCTCATAGGCACGAAATGATTGAAAAGACCAGAAATATTGTTTTGTAGAAAAGCAACTTGTTCATTGACATTTACCATTTGGGTAAGAATTTCTCAAACGGGCCACTTATCAACCCCAAATGCTAATTTTTTGACGAGACTTTATTATTTAGATAGTGGTTTATGCTAGAAATCGAACTGTGATATTATTTTATTTTTATTATTTTTTTTTTGTTGTTGTTATAAGTAGGCAATTTATGTTCGATTTATATTGAATTAGAGTACAAGTGAAATTGTTTTCAATTTTAAGTGATGTTTTTTTCAGTGTTTAAAATACGTTTACACGGCCGTCAGTCGTGACAAAACTCCCGTGGATTGCTCTCTAAATACCTCTTCACCCACTCCCAATTTTCCCTCTATAATCTCTAGAAACAATCTTCCATCTCCTTCCTCCACTATAAATAATCCTCAGTCAATTTCGGTTATTGCCAATCCGCGGGTGGATATTACGATTGATAGCTCTGTGCCTCCGGTTTCCCTGCAGGCATTACCAAGGTTAAAATCGATTTTCATTTCACGACTTCATTCCAACACTACCTCTGACAGCGTTAAATTTTTTTTTAGACAAAATCAAATTATTCCTGCCGACGCCTTCGTTTCTTGCAGGAAACTCGGTAATAAACCAAGTCATGCGTCTCTTAAAATAACAGTGGCATCTTCTCATGTTTCTGCCATTCTTAAATCTAAAGCATGGGTGGATAATATCTATATTTCAGAATTTAAATCGAAAAAAAATTATAAAACTGTACGTTCCAATTCAAAAAACTGAAACGGCTATCCCTTTACTATCAAAATGTAAGGGGCTTGCGTTCCAAGACGGAAGGTATCTCTTTATCAACTCAGAATTTCTCTGAGGATATTATCGTGTTTACCGAAACTTGGATAACAGTTTTCTCAATATGGAACTTTTTGATAATAGTTTCCATGTTTTTAGAAGAGACAGACACTTGGAAGATCTTTCTTCTGTTGGTGGAGGCGTCTGAATAGCTATAAAAAATCATTTAACCAGTTCATTAGTTGAAATTGCCTGTGTATCTAATACTGAACTGTTATGTGTTAAGGTTACACATTGTAACTCTAATTTATACATTCTTAACACTTATGTTCCTCCAAATAGTAGCGCAGATGTCTACGAATGTCTTTCGATGGCCGTAGAATATATTATTAATGAACAAGACACTAATGACGACATTTTGTTGTTAGGTGACTTTAATCTGCCTGACCTAAAATGGACTCCTTCGGACGATGGTACATATTTTTATGCATCTTGTCCAAAAACTCGACAACAACAAATTTTTGTTGACGAAATACTTTCAAATTTACAACAAGTAAGTTGTATAACTAATTGCCACGGACGACAACTTGACTTAGTCTTGGCTACAAATAGTAGCAATGTTGTTGTAAGAAATGCTATCCATGCTCTGTCCAATCTGACAATGAAAATTTGACTAATGCATGTTCATCCATTAATAATTACGAATCAAATTTTAAGAAAGCTAACTTTTTAAAATTGAATGAAAATTTAAGAAATAAATTAGACGACTTACTCACTTTTTTTAATAACAATACATTTGATGATTGCATTAAATTTTTCTATGGTAAACTTTTTTCTGCCATAGCATTGTCGGTTCAATATACAAGGAAGTACGTTAATAATTCCTCGTACCCCTGGTATACAAAGGATTTGAAAAAAGTTCGCAATGGCCGTAATAGGGCATGGAATAAATACGTTTGTAGCCAGGACCGTAATGACCTTGTTGCTTATCAGCGACTGTTTCTTGAATTTAAAGATATGTCAGCTTTGGTTTGTTCTGAATATTTGAATAAAATTAGGCTGAATATTCTTCATGACCCCAAGAATTTTTGGGGTTTTATTAATTCTAAAAAAAAAATCTGACGGGTTTCCATCTGAGTTTAAAACAGTTGATGGGCTCACTAGCGACCCACAAGTTATAGCCGGGTTGTTTGCTAATATGTTTAATGAATCGTTTTCTACGGATTTATTTAGCCCTGAAATCAACTATTTTGAATATAAGGATAACGACCCTTTAGTTTCGGTTAATGAGATATCTTTCTCTCCTGCCCTCATAGAGAAATATATCTCATCTGTTGATGATGACTTCAACTCCGGGCCGGATGGTATTCCTGCGACAGTTTTAGTAAACTGCAGCTCTGTGCTGAGTCAGCCCCTCAGTATTCTATTTGATAGATCAATTCAAGAAAGCTATTTTCCTAAATTTTGGAAAAATGCATACATTAGCCCCATTTTCAAGAAAGGGTGTAAAAATGATGTTTCAAACTACAGGCCCGTGGCTAAGTTATCATCAATACCTAAAATTTTTGAACATATTATATACGATCAGGTTAAGGTGTGCTTTAGTGAAGTCATAACAACTCGTCAGCATGGATTTGTTAATGGCAGATCTACAGTTTTAAACTCCTTGATTTCACTTCTTTTGCATTAAGCTCTTGAGACTCTGGTGGGCAAGTTGACTGCATCTACACTAACTTCAGTAAAGCATTTGATAAATTACAACATAATTTGATTTTGTTTAAGTTAAAGAAGCTTGGATTTCCCTTAAGTTTTGTCAGCTGGATTGAATCTTATTTATCTGATCGCTCGTATCAAATAAAATTTGGGAGAGTGTTTTCCTCCCCATTTAGCGCGACATCAGGTGTTCCACAAGGAAGCCACCTGGGGCCGCTCCTGTTCATTTTAGCAATTAATGACGTTACACATGTTATTGAAAACTCCCATCTGTTAGTATATGCAGATGACATGAAAATTTACAAGAACGTAAAGGGGGTTGGTGACACTATTCCACTTCAGTCTGACTTGAAACCCTTTGAAGTTTGGTGTTCTAAGGATAACTTACATCTTAATCCTGATAAATGTCAAGCTATGATTTTTACCAGGAAGAAAGCTATTGTGGAATTTGATTATAAATTAAAAGATAAAAATATTTGTCGTGTCGATGTAGTCAAAGACCTAGGTATACATTTTGATACTAAGTTGACTTTTAATGAGCATATTAATCAAATTTGTAAAAAATCCTCATCTCTGCTTGGCTTTATTAAGAGGTGGGCAAAAGAATTTAATAGCCCTTTAGTAACGGTGACTTTATATAATATAATAGTGCGCCCTCACTTAGAGTACGCTAGCCAAGTATGGTCACCTTTTTATAATATTCATATAAGGGGTAAAACACGCGAAAACGCCAGCGAAAAAATTTTTTGGTTCCGATTTGGCTGAAATTTGGCATTATTGTAATATCGATGTCCAGCAATAGAACTGCGTTCAGGAATTTTTCCTAGTATTATTTTTTGTTGAGATACGCGGGTATGAAATTCACGATTTTTGTACTTTTTCAGAATAAGTGTTTTTTTCGAAAATTCATGGCTTACAGCAAACTCTATCAATTAATAATTGGTATACCTAGGATTTTAGGTTTTTACTTGTACTTTTCGAAAAAAAATAGTTTTTCTGAAAAAAAAAAAAAAATTTCGCAAAATTTTGCGAATTTAATATTATTTTTGAATTTTTTTTTTAAAACAATTTTTTTTATTTTTTTTTTTATTTTTCAAAAAAACTTTGATTTATTCTGCGTTGAATGCACTCACAGAAAAATTACTATATTAAATATAGGAAACCTGGTTTTTCCATGCGATGTGTAAATATTATTTTCACTACAAAAAATGTGTAAATTCAATTACACATTTTTGACCGTGAATTCTCACGATAACCAGATAAAAACTTAAACGTATAAGAAAAATTTTCAAGATTCATTTAGGATGTTATGTTTATTATTGTTTATTTAAGTGATTTATTTTTATATGTACAAATAATTTAACTGGAAATGATCACGCGAATACTTTTTTTAAACTTAACAGAGAACATTGATAATTTTCTTTGTTTATGTTATGATGTCGTATATGTACAATGTGAGTAACAAAAAAGTTATGTCGAATCATAAACACTGATGCATGAGAACTTAAAATAATACCGATTAAAGTGAGTGAATTTACACTCATAAATTTGTAAATGTCTCTATAACGTTGTAAACTACACATAATGTATAAATATACACATTTTGCGTAAAATTCTTCGAGTTTTTATCGAAACATATGAGATGTGTAATTAAACTCATGTAATAGTGTTAATACAAATTAAGATATGTAATTTTACAATAATGAATATAGCGATTACACACATCGCTGTTTCTATTTCTTAGAGTGTGACGTAAAAATTTTCGCGGGGAAAAAAGTATTTATATTTTTTTTTTTAATTTTAACAAAAATTAAAGAGCTAAAATTTTGTAAATTGAAATGAATCTTTGAATTTTTTTTTGAAAAATCAATTTATGAATATTTTTTCGGTGAACTTCAGATTACAGCTTGATACGCAAGCTTCAAAATGATATGCCATAACATGAGGGCAAGTAGTTAATTAAAATGTTTGAGCCGTTAACCTGAAAACTAAAACTGAAATTTAAAATCAGTGCAGTAGCCTTTCAACGCGTAGTACTGCGCGCTTTTAACGGCTCAAACCAGGCCCGTGCGCAAGGGGGGTTTTGGGGGTTCAAACTCCCCCCCCCCCATTGGGAATTTTCCCACATAGGTTTTTATTAACATATGAATCAAAAATTAAAAAGACACAACAATTTTTTTTTTTTTGTTAAATGAAAGAACTAAAATGCCAATAAATCGTCGGAGCCCGAATTTTTCATTTACGACAAAATTTGCGCTCTCCAGCTATTTTTGAACCAAAAAACACGATTTGGGGCAGCTGCGCGTCGCTAAGGCTAAGTAACACGAACGTTTTTTCAAATGCGCGTTTAATCATAGCTCCGGCATCAATAAAATCTGCTTCAATAAAAATTCATGCACAAATCTATTCACGCCATATAGTTCAATTTTGCAAGATAGTTCACGTGATATGTGGATAAATTAAGTTCAACTTAGGCGTCGACGCATTGCCGGACAAGACATAAAAAACGCTTAGTGTTATGGCAACTTTTCCTGTGACAACAGCAACAAATGAACGCTCCTTTTCAGTGCTATGTCGTCTAAAGATATACCTCAGATCAGGGCCAGATTTACATTTTTGGTCCCCTAGGCTTGTAAAGAAAATGGTGCCCTAGTTTTTTTTTATATTGATTTATTATTTGAAATACTGTTTTCTTGATTTTTTAACAGCAAAATCCTTGATAATATCGTCAAAATCGATTTCATGTAGTAGATCACTTTCAATGCAAAGTATTGATAATGCATCCAATCTATCCTGCTTCATCACAGTACGACAAGGATTTTTAAGCTCTTAGTTGTGAGAATGATCTTTCTGCAGCACAATTTGTAACCATCAAACTCAAGAATATACGTAAAGCAACATCTACGTTTGTAAAAGCTGATGTTAATTTATTTTCCCACATTATTTTATATAAAATAGCTTGATTATGAAACTTATACGTATTTTCCTTTTTATGAAAAACGTAGCGATGAAATTGATGAATTTCACCAGCAACTTCGGAATTAAGATCTTCTGGATATTTTGAAATCAAACATTGAGCACTGGTTTTAATATCGACTTCTTCATTTGTAATGCAAAGAAAATCAAATTGTTCAGAGATTTCACGGTAAATCTTGCCTCTTAAGTCCATTTGTAATTGATTGCAATTAGTCTAATAAAACGTAAAAAGTATTTATTCGAAAATTTTCTTTTGGGCTTAGTTGAACTTCGGGAGCATTGCCATCGTCACTCATTTTCGCTACATTTCGCAAAACGCTAAAAAGGCCTAAATTAAATTTTTCAAGCTAGAAACAAAAGCTAAAATAAAATTTATAATAAAACATATAATTTTATATCAGAATTTCAATATCTCGTGCCCTCTCCGCGCTGATGCCCTAGGCCTCCGTCTAGAGAGCCTTCGTATAAATTCAGGACTGCCTCAGATCAACTATGTCCGAAGATCGGTTGAACGGCTAAGCCTCGCTAAATATACATCGCGATATCGAAATCAATGTGGAAAGAGTTTTGGACTAGTTTTTTCAAGTACCTCGCAGAATTAGCTACTTACGTAATTATAACTAAATATCGAATCATAACATAAACATATTTACATATGTATGTATTAATTAAATGTCTATTAGACCGGGTTGAATATAAAAAATGTGAAAAATCGAATTTTGGGACTGAATATTATCTATAATAGAAAAATAATTTAAAAATTTTTAACGTCAAATTTTTTTGCAAGAACGCAGTCTCTATTTTTCGAATAAATTCTGTGAAGGAATAAAAGTTACGAGCAAAAAACATGTTTTTAGCCAAAAAGGACCTTCAGGAGAATCAAAAGTGATCCATTGGTTTTTCTTGGAACGAAATCGTTTTTAAGAGTCTTTCTAATTTTTGAGTCGATGCCTAGCTGACTTTATTTTGCGTCATACAAATCGTTCCGGTTGAATGTCTATATTAAAAGTAAGCCGTTTTTTGACGTTTTTTATGAACACAATCTAACATGAAATGTCCAAGTTAAAAACCCCCCCCATGGATAATTCCTGCGCACGGGCCTGGCTCAAACATTTTAATTAACTACTTGCCCTCATGTTATGGCATATCATTTTGAAGCTTGCGTATCAAGCTATAACCTGAAGTTCACCGAAAAAATATTCAGAAATGGATTTTTCAAAAAAAATTCAAAAATTCATTTCAATTTTCAACTCTTTAATTTTTTTTTAAATTAAAAAAAAAATACAAATAATTTTTTCCCTATAAAAAATTTTACGGCATTAAGCGCAGAATAAATCAAAGTTTTTTTTTAAAAATAAAAAAAAAAAAAAATTTTATTAAATGGTTTTTTAAAAAAAATTCAAAAATAATTTTAAATTCGCAAAATTTTTGCGAAAATTTTTTTTTTTTTTTCAGAAACACTATTTTTTTTCGAAAATTACAAGTAAAAACCTAAAATCGTGGGTATACCAATTATTAATTGATAGAGTTTGCTGTAAGCTATGAATTTTCGAAAAAAACACTTATTCTGAAAAAGTACAAAAATCGTGAATTTCATACCCGCGTATCTTATCAACAAACAATACTAGGGCAAATTCCTGAACGCAGTTCTATTGCTGGACATCGATATTACAATAATGCCAAATTTCAGCCAAATCGGAGCCAAAAAATTTTTTCGCTGGCGTTTTCGCGTGTTTTACCCCATAAATAGAATAGAATGTCGATGTTTACATGGTGTGATTGGGTATGTTGAGAAAGTGCGATAAAGCTAAGAAAAAATTATAAAATAAATAACAAATTAATGTGCATGATAATTTTTTCTATTCCATTATTTATTGAATAAGCTTTTAACTTGGTATAAAGCTTCAATGCTAAATAGCTAAGAAGGCTATAATAGCTGTAGTAGCTAAGCTCTATTATTATTAAAAAAAAAAAAACTAAAAAAATATGTTATATTGAAAAAATTTTGTTTTAACAAATTTATTTAAATTAGTTTAAGTTTTTTTTTAAGGTTATAGTGTTTCTTAACAAATATGAATACAATTATTTTTTATCCTATATACTATAGTTTTTGAGATATTTCGTTTCAAAAAATGTTCAAAAACGTTAAAAAAAACAAAGTGTGCAGTTATAGGAAGAATGACCGATATACATTATTAGTACATATTAAGTCATAATTTATATCATACGCTATAAGTATGTAGTAAAAAATTTTTATTTCATAATATATTTGATTTATTATAATCAGTTGAGATTGATGAGAAGAATATCTACTCCTTGTTAATATTTCCCCGCAGGTCTCCGAGAACACATTTTAGGGTGGAAAACGTATTGTATTATCAAACGATTTGATTTTATCCATTAACGATTTATTTGTGTACTCTGTCTCATGCTTCCCTATTTCTTTGTAAATTTTATCAATTTCCATATTTAACAAAAGAAAAAATAAAAAAGTGGGGAAAGTTTGTCTATTGAAAATTGGTCAGAATGAACCTTCGAACCTTTATAAAAAATGGTTCGGTTTTCGGTTCGGATCAAACATTTGTGGAAAATTTCGGTTTGGTTAATGGTTCACTAAATTTGTAAAAAAAATCAGTTTTCCGGTTCAGAACTGGTTCGGTTCAAAACCGGTTCACGTCCGTGATATCAAATGTTTAATTTCATTCTGAAAATGAGCAAATCTGGTTGTAGAGATTTTAGAAGAAGATGTACTTGAAGAATCTGATCATGATGGTTATACTGACGAAGAAAGTGCTGACGATGTTGCACGCTCTGACATAGCTGAGAATGATTCGGACGCAGAGCAAGGAATTGTTCTGCCAGAGGTAGATTTGGAAGAAGAGGCTACTACAGATTACAAAGATACAAAACTCTAAAATAAACCTAAAGTAGGAGAATACGCTGGCCTTTGCATATATCTTTCAAAAAATATTGTGCGACAAAGCGGCATTCGACGTTGCTCGACTTCTTACCTATCGGAATATTATCTTGGTGCAACCAAATTTAGAATTTATAACATATTCAGCAAAATAAAAGAAAAAAAATCGAATTCAACAATACATATTATAAGTGTAACAGAAAGAATTAAAAATAAGACTTCATTCAAAAAAGTTCAGCAACATTCAACCTGAGTCATAACAGTTCGGCCGATTCCATCTACCATTGCGTAGCGTCCCCTTTCTGACTTATGACTGCTGTTATACGACGGGGCATTGTGTCCACATGTTCTTTGAAATACTCTAGAGTGATTGATTGCCAAATATTATTTAATTTAGACCTTAAAGCTCCAATAATCTTAGCAGGATTGCGTCTCAATTCCCTCTTCATTTTTCCTACTACTGGAAGGTCAGGGAATAACGGGAATGTTGTTATTATTAAACCAATTCTTTGTTGCTTTCGCAGTATGGCATGAGGAACCATCCTGCTGAAATGAATATTCACCTTCAGCGGTTTGAAGGTTAGGAATGCCTGTTATGTGCTCAGTATGTCTTGGTATTTTGAAGCGTTCAGATGAAGTTCTTAGTACTCGTTTTCGACTATCTACTAGACATAGCTCAAACCTTGATTCTTCGCTCAAAATTATTGAGTTCCACTGGCGACGAGTCCAGTTTTTATGATCCTTAACCCACCGCAGCCGATTTGTTTTTGCGTTGATGTTAGCTGGGGTTTCTCTTTTGCCTATAAAATTGTTGGATACATTGAAGGAACCGATTTCGAAATTGAGCTAAAAACTCACCTTATGAAATTTGTACCCGAGTTTGTTTTATACTTCTAATGAATGTACTAATTGTAACTGTAAATTCCACTTTAATGTGATCTCAGCAGCAGTGGCCCGTCAGTTTTTAACCACTATTTTCTTTAAGGAACGCAAATCTTGCACACTAACTGAAGATTTTCGACCTGTTTTTATACCCTACACCGAGGGTATATACACTTTGTCCATCCGTTTGTAACACATAGAAGGAGGCGTGGCAGGTATGGAAAAGTATATATATTCTTGATCAGCGTCACCACCTGAGTTGATTTAGCGATGTCCGTCTGTCTGTCTGTCTGTCTGTATGTCTGTCTGTCTGTCTGTCTGTTGAAATCAGGTTTACGGGAAAACCAAGAGAGCTAATTGAATGAAACTTTCACACACAGGTCACATCTTCTTGCAGGCATCTTGCTATTAAAAATGGGCGAAATCGGTTAACTGACACGCCTACCGCCCATACCCTATGAATATATACCCAGGTCAATTTTGAAAAAAGTTGCAGCGATTTTGATGAAAATTGGTGATTTGATGCACATGTGAACAAGATTAGGATTAGGTTAGGTTTCAAGTTTTCAATGCTTCCTACAGGGGCGTGGCACAGCCCTAAATTTTAACCTTTATACCACCATATCTCGTAAGCCGTGCAGGATATTGTTATGAAATTTGGTAAACGGATACATATCAATTATATCTTTAGTTGAGATAAAAGTGGGCGGAATCAAAAAAGTGGGCGTGGCAATTTTCTACTGTTAAAAATTTTGATTCCTTATATCTCAAAATTGGCACAGACGATTTCCATAAAAATTTTGGAGATGATGCCGCTGAAGGCAGTCATCAATACAAGCTCAGCCACTTAACTGAAAAAACTCACTGAAGGGCCTGGCACCGCCCACAATATTTATAAACGTTATATAAAGAGAACGAACAACGTAATCGTGATGAAATTTAATGAGGTAGATAAACTTGCTGTAAGGTCTTTTATTACAAAAATTTGGTACAATAGTACCTGGGGGCGTGGCACCTCCCATATAAGCAAAAACTGTTTATTGTTATAAATAGTGTTCTAAGAGAGTAATTTTCATAAAATTTGGTGTTTAGATGTCAGTTACTATAGGCATTAAAAATAAATTAGTTTTGACAGAATTGCATCACTGGGCGTGGCACTTCCCATATTAACATAAATTTGAAAGCGCTGTTTTAAGTAAACTATTGCAGCAATTGCTATGGAATTTAATGAAAGTGGTTCAGTTGCTATAGAGTATATCTGAATTAAAAGTGGCTGAAATACCACCAGTGGGCGTGGCACCTCCCATACAAATAAAATACGGTAAGTGGCATATTTATCGAAATAAGTGAGCAATCATACTAAAATTTGGTGTTAGGGGTTTGCTTATGAAAAGCTATTTCTGGATCAAAACCGGGCTGGATTGTACCAGTGGGTGTGTCACCGCCCTAAATTTTAAATTAAACTGCAGCATATATCGCAAACTATACAAGCTATTGTGCTGAAATTTAATATGAGGATGTCGATCACAAATATAATTTATTGAACCAAAAGTGGGCGGAATTGGAGTAGTGGGCGTGGAATAGTTCAAATTTTTCATTTTTATTCGATTCTTTCAACATTTTCCATATTCTTTCGACTTTTTCAACCTCTTTCAACTTTCTTCATAAGTTTCTTTATTTTTTCGACTTTTTCATCAATTTTGAATAGTTTCAAATTTTTTCAACCTCTTTCATTTTTTTTTAGAGTTTTTCAACCTCTCTCAACTTTTTTCAACATTTTGCATATATTTACGACTTTTCAACATTTTTCAACCTCTGTCAACCTTTCTAACATTTCACATTTTTTTCGACTTATTCAACTCTTCAACGTCTTCTTAACATTTGATGAAAAGGTACTTTCAGTGCAGTGTAGGGTATGTGAGTTTCGGCCTCGCCGAAAATAACACCTTAACTTGTTTTACCTGGTTCAGTTTTTCCGGTTCTTTTATATACATTTATAATATCCAGGGCCATCGAACGAGGTATTTTTATTTCTTCGGATATTTTGCGGAATGATTTACCATCATAACTGAAATTAATAATTAATTTTCTTATCTCTTTACAAACTGGTTTACCACGCGGCATATTTCTACTCTAAATTTTCAAATTGAACTGACTTGGTAACCAATAAATGTAACAATACACAATAAAAATTCAAAAACAATAAAAACGGTACTTTCTTATACCGTTATCACAAGATCTTGCTGATTGGCCGAACAATTATACATCAGTTGGACGAACTGAGTTTTTTTTTTTTTATTTGAAAATGTTGTTGTTGTACATTATTTTTTGCAAATTGCAATTTTGTTATTGTATGTGCTTCTTAAGTATTGTTGTAGAAGAAGCTTTTTATCATTCATACTTTTTTAACAATTCCTTGCAACTTTTTTGTGGTAGTATAGATAAAAAAAGGTGGGCTCGTAGATACAAATACCAATATCTCAATAAATTAGCCTACTAGTCTTATATTTCGAAAGAAAAACTGACATAAAAAAAAATCCAAAGTCATATATGTTTGCGGACTTTTCGAAGTCAACATATTCATCAACTGAGTATAATTATTCTATTTACCCATTCAAAGTAAAACAGTGTGAAATAAATCAGCATGTCATCAGTCTCGACAATGTAAAATTGAGCTTAAAACAAATGAAGGCATCTCTTACTGCTGGTCCTGATGGTATCCAGTCGTGCCGCTGCACTATGGGCTCGCTGACCAGTTTTGTTGGCCAAAATCTGAAAGTTTCTACAAAAGGGTTTTTGGGGTCGCTGATAAATTTCAAAATAACATTGTATTTGTATGAAACGTTGTGTAAGGGAGTTCTCGCGGTTGATAATTTCGAATTTGATGTCAAAAATTAAAAATTCAAAATGGCGGATCCAATATGGTGGCCAAAATTTCAAAATAACATTGTATCTGTATGAAACGTTGTGTAAGGGGGTTTTCGAGGTTGCTGATTTCGAATTTGATGTCAAAAATTAAAAATTCAAAATGGCGGATCCAATATGGCGGCCGAAATTTCAAAATAACATTGTATCTGTATGAAACGTTGTGTAAGGGGGTTTTCGCGGTTGATACTTTCGAATTTGATGTCAAAAATTAAAAATTCAAAATGACGGATCCAATATGGTGGCCGAAATTTTAAAATAACATTGTATCTGTATGAAACGTTGTGTAAGGGAGTTTTCGCGGTTGCTGATTTCAAATTTGGAATCAAAAATTAAAAATTCAAAATGGCGGATCCAATACGGCATCCGGAATTTAAAGTAGATACTCGATAACTTATTTCAAGATTTCGGAATTTGTACCAAGTTCTTTAGACTTCTAATTCATTTTGACAAATGAAACTACTTATATTTGATGAAATTTTGATGGAAACCTTCACCTTGATAAGAAATAATAAAATTTTTTGAAATGTGTTTATGTTAAATTATTTAATATTTGAAATTTATTATTGTGTACAATCCAATTCATTATCCAAAACTAAATTTTCCTCTTCAAAGTTTTCTTATTCATCGTCGTCATCTGAACTTTCATTTCGGTCTTCGTGCTGTTCATGCAAGCATTCTTCAGTGGGACCTGAATGGCACTTTTCCCATTTTAAAGTAAGTTTTTGGCAAAATTTGCGCAAATTTTCTAATAAATATTTTGGAAGGCGTCAGGAATGTTTCCATCTCCAATTTTTTCTAGTAGTTAGTTGATAATACAGGCCATTTTTTGATCTTCGCAATGCTCATTTCTCCAAACTTGAAAAAAATCAGAAATTTTGAAGCAGAAGTTGTCTGGAAAAAAAGTGTTTTTCTTAAAAATCGCAACACAAAACATGATGAAACAGACTTATTACATCTCAAGCTATGATTTTTATTTTTGGTTTTAGGCTGGGCAAACTTGGGCAATTTTTTGAAAGCCAACACAAACTTAAGAATTAAAAAATCACAATAGTTTTATAGGTTGCATTAAACAATTGAATTTTTCACTGCACCAGCTCTTTTTTTTTTAATGTACTATACATAAAACATTAAAGTACTTACCATCACCTTCATTTTCCATATTTTATTTTTTTTTAAACTTTTTTATTTTAAGCAAAAACACTATATAAATAACCTGAAAAAAACGTGCACGTAATTGTATTCAAAATTCTACTAAGAAGGCAAGACTTTAAGGGTTGGTTGTTTAACTTTAAATTAGTATTATCAAAAACAAAATGCATTTTTGTATGGTTTGAAGTATTTTCTATCAGATTACAACAACAAAAAAACAATAATAGAGTAAGAAAATAATAGGTTTGGCCAACAAAAGCGGTCAACGAGCCCAAAGTGCGCTGCAATGAACTGTCATATCCGGTGCTTATGTTTTTTTATTCCATGGATACTGGACATTTTCCAAATGCCTGGAAATCGTCATTTATGATGCCTCATGCGTCATTTATAACTCATTGTTAGTCTTTACAACTTAAAGAGATACATTAAACTTGAGAAGAGTTCGAAAAAAAAAAAATAATAATCCCTTTACATAAATCTGGCAATAAATCACTAGTAAATAACTATCTAGGGATAGCAAAGCTAGGTTCTTTACTTAAACTTATGGAAAGTATCATTACACCTCAAATTGCTCATAATATTAATCCCATGATATCGCCTTACCAAAATGGGTTCCTACCTGAAAAATCTACAGCAAAAAGTTCAATGGAATATTCTTCTAGAACCATAAATCAATTTGGTAACGGTTTTCAAACAGATGTAATTTATACCGACTTTAGTAAGGCCTTTGATGTGGTAAACCACAAACTGCTTCTGATAAAACTTGCGCTTATTGGCTTTCCGATTGGTTTGCTGAATTGGATTCGCTTTTATCTTTCTAATTGGTCCCAATTAAGGGTGTGCAAAGAGCAGTTCGAACTTGCTCGGGCATTCCATCAAAGATTCGAACCTAAAACGAGAAGATCGAGCGATCGAACAGTCCGAATGTTCGAGTGCTCGTAGCTTGCAACGTGCTTGCCGCCTGCTTCGCGCTGTCGAACCGCGATTCAATTCATGTAATCAGTTGTGCTTTGTATTCTGTGTTTGGTGCAAGTGAAAGTGTGAGAAAGAGAGAAAATGTCTAACATAGCCAAGCGAAGCGTTGTGTGGGAACATTTTGAGGATACCGCGGAACCAAACAGAAAAAAATGTAAGAAATGTTTTAAGTCAATATTGTACAGTGGTTCCACGACGACTTCACTTTTGCGACATGCCAAATTGCATGATCCAAACATAAACCCTGCAAGTAAGTTAATTTATTAATTTAAATTCATGTATTTATTATTATATTTAACAAATTTTTTGGTCATTTTATTGTTACTTAAAATGTACGGTGAAATGGACTGCGAGGCTACATCAGACGAAATGCAATCTCTTAGAACAAGATTGACAACAGAGTTAGACCGCAGATTCGGAGAATTGGAAAGAGCTTGTGAACCATTATTACTAGCAATGGTACTAGATCCTCGATTTAAAATGAGGTTTTTGTCGCCAGAACAAAAACAGAATGCAACGACACTTTTAAAATCAAAGTGTTCTGTTTTCGAACAAAGCAGGGATATGAGTCTCGAGGAGCTGTCGCTGAACTCGACTATAGCAGGTAGGTTTTTACTGATTAAATAAGCAGTTTATAACTGCCAAATATCAATAACCATAGCGAGGAAAAAAAAATATATATTTTTTTCTACTTTAGATACATCCATTTCCAATCAATTCCTTGAAAGTCTATTTGGGAAGGATGCAAATGAACCCACAAATAGCCTCAGCGATACGGAACATTTCCAAAATAAGCTGCATGCCGAAATGGACTTATATTTCGCTGAGCCCAATAATGCTAAGCAAACTGATATTATTCAGTGGTGGAAGAATCATATCTACATTTTTCCAAATCTGTCCCGTCTGGCGAAATCATTTTTAAACATACCAGCAACGCAAACGATAAGCGAACGCCTATTTTCAACATGTGGCAATATTGTTCGACCTGACCGAGCGAATTTGCTAACGGAGCATGTAGAAGAACTGGCGTTCCTACACGAAAATTCCTTATAATTTTTATTTATATTTTTTCTATTTTTTAGTCCTTGTTTTTATTATAGTGAATATTGTTATTTTTTTTGTTATGTTTTTTTACGTTATATGGAAATACCATGAATTTAAATAAATAACTTTGCTTTGTGCACAAAATATAAGTCTATACGAGTATGTATATATGTATGTTTACTGGGCGCAGCCAAACCATTCGATCGCTTTGACTTTTTGAAATATCAAAACGAACAGCGACAGGACAGTGAACACAAGACACATCAATTTCTGTTGAAATTGGTCGTGCTTCGGGTTGGATCGAGCAAGCTGCGGTCGTTTCACAACCTTAGGTTGCGATCAGAGTATGCGTGCTGTTGCTCTTTTTGCATGTTGTTGTATATTGTTACACAGTCTACTCTGAACGCAACCTTACAATCAACACATTATTTGGTTATATCATACAAGTTGTTTGCAGGGCCGGATTAAGGCTTCTTGCTGCCTTTAGGGGAATGGTGCCGCCGATTTCTTGTTTCTCAGATATCAATTTAAAACGTCATATACAATTCATAGCCTTACAAGGTCTCTAAACCCTTTTTACAATTACATGCAATTCTAATTACTTTTGTAATTGGACAAGTAATCCATGAAAATTTAATCCTTTAGAGAATTGTAATCCATTACTTTTGCCAAGTAATTTAAAAGAAAAATGTAATTGACTACTCATTTTTCTACATCTACATTTATTAAAATTTGAAACAATATTTTTTTGAAGCGATAAAGTTTTACAAAATTCACAAAAAATATTTATGTTATTGCAAATAACAAATGTAATTGATTACGCCCAAGTCTGGTTGTAACACATTAAAAGCTTATTTTTTTTTAAGTCAAAAAAAAAAAAACTTTTAAACAATACCTTTAAGGAAAAATCTTAAGTTTCTTTAAAAGTAAACTCAAAAAATCAATTTGTAATTTATTATATTTTTTGAGTTTACTTTGAAAAAAAAAACTATTAAAGCTTATATAAGCTTAAAATAAATTATTTCTTCTTGTAGTGCCCCCTTTTCACTGATGCCTCAAACCGATTTGGCATATCTGTAAATCCGCCCTGTTTGTATGCAACGATTTGGTATGGAACAGTTCGAACGCTTCATACCGTTCGAGTGCTCGAACGTTCGAAGCACAGTTCGAACAGCAATTTCTGTTGAAATTGATTCGAGCCTCGAGTTGGATCGAGCAAACTGTGCTCGTTGCACAGCATTAGTCCCAATGTGTTAGCTTGAATAGCTCTAAGTCAAAGCATTTCGCTGATACGTTTGGCGCATAGACAAACTAGACGAGAAAGTCTTTTCGGCGGGAAAACCACTTTTTGCTAGTGTGAGTGAAAATTGATTTTCACCCTTGCGCGGTGAGTTCCACAGTGTGCGTGTGCCACTTTGTGGATATTTTCCCATGAATTAGAAAATTTATAAGTCTTGATAGAATTAAAATGAAAAGAAATAATATTTTTTGTAAAGGAAATCATCATAAAATGTTTAAAAAAATGAATGCATTTACATTATGTATTAATTTTTAATGAATTAATAGAAAAATCAAACGAATTGTTTTCTTGTGAAAAAAATTGTAAGTCTGGCTACTTACCAGCTGTCAAATGTCTTAAACATTTTTGCCGTCTTGAACAGCGATATTACAATTTTTGGTTTGTATCTTAATTTTTCGACTTTTTATATAAATAATTGATTTGTCTTTTCATTACAACTTTTCAATAGACTTTTTAACTACAGCAGTAGCACTGGAGCAGTCGGCGCTGGTAAAAGGTACAACGGGTACAACAACTAAGGAAGAATTGGCTATAGAAGAACGAAAATTACATGGTTTCCGACCATTTGGCTTTCGATGAGAATTCTGATGACGGCAATCAAACTATTGTCGAAATCAAAGTCATGGCAATCTTTGAGCTTTTAGATTACATTGCCAACGAACCTCCACCGAAATTGGAACACAAAACCTATTGAGTATTGCCGCAAAAGTTGGAATTCAAATTAGGTTACACACCGTGAATGGTCGAATTGCCACTTAGTGGCCTCATGACTGTTGGCTATGGTTTGGCGAAAAGTACACGTGATCGCTCCCAAAGCTTTGGTGTACTTGTGGCTACAATGGACGTGGAAGTCAATAGCACCGTTGCTGAATGTAGCGCACATGATGTTTTAGCCAACAGCTTATGGCCAATGCTAACAAAAGCCCTGCGACAATGTCGTAAAAAGCAGGGTGAACTGCCTGCACGAATTATATTTTACCGTGACGGTATTTCAGATGACAAATCTTCCTATTTTTTTTTCTTATACATATAAAATGTAATGCAATATTTATTGCAAACCTAAAACATGAACGTATCATAAGCATTTCTTCGATATTTTACATGAATATGAAAAAAAAAAATAAATAAATTCAATTCCTCAAAAATAGCTACGTGAAAATAATTTAAAATATTTGGAGTATGTATTTAAGTAGTTTATTAAATCCTTCATTTAAAGTTCTTGTAATAGCTGCAGTAGCCAGTAATACGGTAGCGATGTCCCAAAGACAATTAATCATCCCACTTGTGGGTTGATGCAAAGGTGTTGATGTGAAGCGATCGAACCAGTAAAATTTTGCTGTTGTTGCTAAAGCTGAAATTCAATTATTATTAAATGAAAAAACTTGATAAGTAATATTTTTTACCTTTTTATTGCGTTTCCTCCAAAAAATGTTCTTGCAATCAATTGCAAATATTATATGAGAATTGTCAAAAACAGCTGTAGTGAAATTCAACATTATTTTCGACTGCGCAGTCTCGGGGGCGCGTTGTATTCACCATAATGGACTGCGCAGTCTCGGGGGCGCGTCATACTCACCTCACTACAGTATGAATGCCACTGTTTTTATTTTAGCAAAGCGAGATTGTGGTGGAAAATGTTTTGTGAAACCAATATTAACTTTTACCGGATTTTTCCCACATAAGTTTTAAACTTTTTCTTTTTTACAGCTTGGAGTTGTACAAAAGTAAAGTTCTTGAGTTAATGTTATCTTTTATAGCTACCTTCAAATTATTGATATAAATTTATCTAAAATATAATATTAATTCGGAAAGTTTTATCGGAGATGAAGTCTCCATCGGTTATAACTGAGTCTAATATTATTTTTTTTGCTGGTGAAGTCATTATTGCGCGTTATTTTTATGTGATAGACGTAAAAGCTGATATATTATCTATTTATATGAGCATCAAAATGTTAACTTGCAAATTACTTAGTTTTAAATAACTTTCAGTCAAAATCGTAAAACTTACAATTTCTTCTCTTAAAAAATGCCCTACCTCCTTATTAATGGTTAAAGCGTTCGATAACTTACCTACTAAACTAACTAATTGGAAAAGTAAGTCCTAAATCAACAAATATACAAGTTCAAAGATATATTTAAGATAAAAATAAAAAAAAACATATCGTGCAAAGAGGCTTTAACTTCAAACATAAGTAGAAGTAGCAAGGCAGCAAAGCAGGAATACACGCTGAATACACGTATAACTGGGCAGCAACGAATAAAACACAAAAAAATAGCATTGATAAACAAATGTGTGTGCTGCGATTAAAAATAAAGCAATTACAAGCAAATAAAAAAAAGTCACAACTCACTTTAATACTACAAAACTTAAATTTTTTTAAGTTTTTTCGTTCTTCTGTAAAGTTACAAAACTGGTAGATAGGGCCTTTCTATATTAAGGTAATGATATACACATACAATTTTTCCATCTTCTCGATGCTCATTGACAAATGTTATTTTTAAACATCTTAAAAAGTATTTCACACTGAGGAACTTGAAATTATCGACTTTCCATTAGTATATATTCCTACATTTCAACTAGTCCTAAGCTCAAAAAATTAAACAACAAGCAAATTTTTCTGGTTTTTTATAAATTTTTGTTTTTCCCCTGAAAAAATCACATTTACCCAAAAAACACCCACAAATCAGGTACGATTCCATGTAACTTGAATTTTGGGCATACGGTACCTCTGTACCTCAAAATATTTGACAATCAATACGTGAGAAGAAGAACAAGAGTTTCCGGTCTAGTTAGTCTATGGTTTGGCGTTCCGCAAGGCAGTCACATTGGACTTTTGCTTTTTACAATTTGTGTCAACGACATGCCATCAATTTTAAGATACTGAAACATTTTACTGTATGCTAAACTATTTTATGCACATAAAATCATTTCTGGTTCACAAATTCTCCAGCATGATTTGGACAGTATTCATAACTGGTGTGAAATAAACTGTACGCAGTTTAATTTATAGAAATGTGTACACATATCTATCTCTAGGAAACATCGATTGTGTTGTTCTTATAACATTGCTACCTGTAATCTTAAATGCCTTGACTCATATGAAGATTAAGGTATAATGATGGATACTGAAGTCAAGTTCAATATTCACATTGACCGAGTTATCAATAAGTCGAATTGTGTTTTTGGCTTCACAAAACGGTGGTCTAAAGAGTTTCGGGATCCTTATGTCACTAAAATTCTATTCACATCATTGGTAAGATCTATGCTAGTTTGGTGTCTTCAATACCAGTGCTACATTGATTCAATTGAATCTGTGAAATGTTCATTTACCTACATATGAACAAAAGCTATGACTAATTGATTTGCCATCGCTTAAAAGCCACAGAACTATGTTAAGTGTTTCCTTCATTATTAAAATTCTTAGTGTTGAAATAAACAGTGCATGGCTATTAAGAAAATTAAATCTGAATGTACCTCAACGTCCAATGAGACGATTCGATTTGCTACACTTGAATATTTGCAAAGTCAATTATTTGTTACATGCACCTTTCCGTTGTGCTTGTAATGATTTTAATTAAGTTTACGAGGTTATTAATTTCAATGAAACACATTAAATAATAAAACATAATATTTTACGTTTTCTGGATAATGTAAACTTTAATTTTTTCAGCTGATTATTATTATTTTATTTCTGATCTTTACAGTTTTAATATTTGAGGTTGTAGCTATGATCAGAATCATTCTCATGGATCGCAACCTTAGTGTGCTTGTCCTGCATCACTTAAAATGAACATGCTGTAAGGCATCTTCTCAACCGAACATATCACAGATTCTACTGGATCGTACATGGAACTAACATTTGTCACTACCGCTGGTAGGCATCTACCCGATCGGATGAGGTCAGCCACTAGCGCAGCAATTATCACTTCATGTTTCAGCACCTGTATTTTATATTCTTTGCTGCTGCTGGTAGGCATCTACTTCACCGGATACCGCGAATAAGCTTACGATACGATTGCCTTAAGCTTGTTGTTAATATATTTTTATAATTTGATATTTGTAATTTATGAGAACTTAAAGTTCAGTAAATTAATAACATATAGTAGGCCCCTATTGCAGTTGTCGAATTGCGATAAAATCGATAGCCATCGATCTTATAGAAACGATGCCATTTTGGTATAACGAAACTCAATAGAAAGATTTTTGTCATTGTGACTTGAAATATTATTATTTTTTCTTAAGATAGCCGTTTAATTTCAATAAATTTAGAATATTTTGCGTGAAAAATTTAAAAAATAAAGAAATGTCAGCAACTAAAATAAAAAAAAAATTTATCAAAACAAAAAAAATATAAAAAAAACTATCAAAACAAAATGATAGAACGATTGATCCAGCGATTGTTTTGCCATTCACAGTCGACAAACATTCAACTAATCGATAAATACAATACCAAACAAAATCGCTAATAGAAAATAGGGGCCATAATAAATAAAAATAAATAAAAGAGCATATAAATTACTAAATAAACAACCCATCGTAAAATCTGCTTGCACGCATCACAAAAATCTCCAAGACCAGAGCAAAAGCCTTGATATATTTACAATATCGAGCAAAATGTGTGTGCATACCTGGGTCTGCACTAGGCCGTACCAGAAAAAAAAGTTCACCGTACCCCATCTAATCTAAATATCTTTGAAGCAAAAAAAAAATCATCTCCTCGAGACAAAAACATCGATACATCATGTTTTAGGATCGGACTCTATATACCGGTGATATGACGAAAAGTTTAATAAGGCAAAAAATTAAAAACATTTTTTAAAATAGTTCTAATGGAATAATCGAAATACTTCCACTGGAAAAGTTTACGTGAATTTACTAAAAAAATTGTAATTTTTAGAAATAGTCGAAATGTACTAAAAAATAAGGTCAACAAGGCTTACTCCAGGCATTATGTGTGATAAATTTACTAATAAAGTGTTTATTTTTTAGAAATTTTCCAGTTGTACTGAAAATGTGCCGAATGTTCCCCGTAATGTTAACATTTTCATGTATTTCAGCTTATTTCAGCTCTTCCATAAAATTATTAAACATACTAAAAAAATTTAAATTCATAAATAAAGATTTAGGTGTTCTATATAGCAGGGGTTGAAATTAGAAAAAATCATTACTGCAGAAAAGTTTTTTTTATTGGCAATTTTTTAACAACATTTTTTTAAGAGCTGTTCTAGTGATTGATATTAAATATTAAATAACACATATCACGGCAAAAACCATTCAATTTGGAAGATCTAATCAGAACCATTACTACTATTTATTTACAATATTTTGAAATCATTACTGCAAATTTAAAGTCTTTACTGCAGAAACACGGCATTACTGCACCTTATTTCAATGCCTGCTGTATAGACCAGCCAGGTAAAACACAACATAAACTACTAACCAAAAAAGGAAAATGCAAGAAATTTTAGATAATGCATTGAAACAAATTGTAAAAGTTCATACTAGAATAACACACGAAACAAGAACATTAATAGATTGTGTGGTTACTAATAATCATATTAATATTGACGTTGTAGTTGACCTAATTCAAAAATTAGTGATCATGAAACGGTAAAAATAAGTATAAAAAATTAAGCCACTGAAATTATAGAAATAAAACAATTAAGACACTAAGGTATAATAAACATGAGTTCTTGTTAAAAATTAGTGGGAATGCTATATCGAATGTGTATTTCAGACTGCAATACAATTTATAGTTGAAAAAGACTTCAAATATGTTAGCTCACAGTGGTATACTGAAAGTTTAATGCAATTAAAATTGGAGAAAATAAGGCAATATGAAAGTGCTAAGTGGCTAAATAATGATAGTGAGTGGTCGAAATATAAAAAGCTACGAAATTATTAGAAAGTGGAAATTATTAATAGTAAAAATTCTTATAACCGAAATAAAACAGAAAATGTAAATGATCAAGTTACAATGTGGAAAAATATAAAAAATTATGTATTGAAGAAAAAAATTAGTGTGATCCATGAAGTGCACTTTGAGGATGAAAAAATTAAAGATTCTTTAACAATAGCAAAAAAATTAAGTGAATATTTTCTAAAAAGCGTTGAAGAAATAAGTAAATCAATTCCTGTATATAGTATGCATACAGAAATTTAATTGAAAAAATAATATTCAATTTAAATTTAAAATGATAATCAGAACTGAACTACAAAAATTCATTCAGAAGTTAAATTCTAAAAAAGATTACCATTTAGTTATTAAAAAGATGATACTAGACTCGTTCGATTTTATAGGAGAAAATCTAGTTTCTATTATAAACAAGTGGTCAGCCGACTGCACTGATTAGCGGAGCAAAGCGATATACATGATTAACAGTTAGTACATGCTTGTCGTGCCGCAATTAGTGACAGTCGGTAGTGTAGCTATGACCTCCAAGTTGGTGGCCACTGGAAACAGCTCTCCAGGAAGTTAAGTATTGACTGTAGGGCTGGCTAGCATAGCTAGGCTAGGGGTCGGTTAGCTCCTCAAATACCTGAGGTATCTTCGGGACAACACATATCGGCTCTCACCGCTAAATCATGAGTGTCTGGTGTCGATGGGTGTATTTCCTTAAGGTATTTAAGGTAGAAATTCCCCCAATCCAAGGTGGAACAGCATATGCCGAGAGATGAATGGCTAGTGGGTTATCTAGTTGATAATATGCAGACTCGGGACGTTTGGCGAACTCCTGTTTTAATCTAGCCTTATCCACACATGCAGGCTCTGTGGGCCTGGACTCCTTTTTCCCTGGACTGGATCAAGGTGTTATGCGATCCGTGCTGAGGATCATTCAGGCTGGGAGCCCAGTTTCAAAAAAATAGCCCAATCGCTAACGGAGCATACCGGATATCTGGCGCCCTCCGGTATTAATCAGTCTTACCCACGCACCTGGATCTCTGTGTGGGTGGACATATGCGTCCTGTACTCGTGGGAATCATATGGATCTATCAACTTCAAAAACAAAAACAAACAAAAATTCTGAGTCCGGAGCTCGTAAAAATCCGATAACGCCGGCAGCTCATCATGTGGGACCAGCGCTGGCCTTCGGGTGGGTGGACCTGTACTGATGGTGGGAGGAAGAACGAGGGCTCTGGACTTCACATCCAACCCTAAAATCGATGTCATATCTGGGGAACCTTCACTGCCCACCCCAGTGGGCCTCACAGCCTGGTCAGTCTAAGTCGGCTGAGAGATCCGAGGTTGGGCAGGATTCAAATGGGAGAACTTTATTGTCCGGTCTTGGACAAACCAGTTCGAAATCGACCATAGCTTCTGGGAAAAGTCAGTTTAAGTCGGTTGGGGAACCCAGGCAGGAGCAGCACTCTGTTGGGGAGCAAACTAAGCTCTATCGACCCTCCAAAAAGAAATATATGGTCAAGCAGGCGGCGATTAGAATTCGCCGACGCTTGGAAGCTGCCGATCCCAGCGCCAATAGGGATAGGGGCTCCCTTAGTTGGGCAAAGAGGGTTGATTTAGGGTCTGAAGGCCTTGCATAAAAGTTCACGATAAAAAAGCTACCTAAAAGACAGAGGTCACAAGACGAGATGTCTGATGCCAATCGACAAAAAACAACCGGAAAACCTCTGTCTTTTAGTGAGGTTGTTAATGGTAGTAAGGGGAGTATTTTGGTAGTCCTTGATAGGGCGGCGGAGGACGGGGCGACTCCTCGTGATAAGTGGAAATAGGTGGATGCTGCCTTGGCAAACACTCTTTTCCATATATTGGAGGAGTTTCCTGGTTCTGTGCCGTCCTGTGAAGAGGCTGGCTGGCATCAGGGCCTATACAAACTAATCTCCTGCGAAGATGAGCGGTCTGTCATGCTTTACAAGGTAGCCGTGAGTAGGTAAGGGGAGGTGTACCCGGGCGCGAGACAAGAAGCTGTTGAGAAGGAAGAAATTCCTACCAGGCTCCGGGCTCGTGTCTGGTTACCTAGTACCCCGTCGAGTGAGGACGCGGTCCTGCGGATGCTCCGACTGTGCAATCCCAATCTTCCAACTGGAATATTGGAAGGCTAGAAACTTCTGTCGGACCATCCATGCAGGCCATGGTCCTTCTAAATAAAGAGTCCGTGAAAGCATTAGCAGAATCCAAAGGGATCTTAAAATACGGATTTAATAAGGTGACGCTTAGGGTTTACCGCAAGGACGAGGAGCTTGCCTCCAAAGGAACTATCTCTACCTCCACAAAAGCCATAGCCACTGCACAACCAGTGCCAGGGGATATGGATGTTGGGGAGGGGGAGGTGGAACCAGAGGGGGAGAATTGTTCTCTAAGCGGTCAGCCTGAGGCGTCTCTGGTAGGAAACTCCACGGACTCTGATGGGTTACCAGAGGCAGAGGTTGACGAAGATGAAGCGCACATAACCGTGGTGGAAGGGGGTTATTTGGAATCCGATGAGGGTACTCCAAATTAACCTCTAAGTGGCGTCCGCGGGCTTACTGATCCGCTTAAGTAAAAGCGGAGATGATGCAATCCTCATACAAGAACCCTGGGTTCATGCAGGGAGAGTCTGTGGGCTGAGGATGATAGGGTATAAGCTACTGGTGGCAAATGAAGAAGGTAACCCCAGGGCGTGTATTTTGGCAAAGACCAATCTTAACTTGATTTTGCTTTCTAATGACCGAAATACGGCCGTTGCCAGCCTTGGGTTTGAAGCTGGATGCTTCTGGCTAGCTTCGTCCTACATGGCTCACGACATCTGAGGTGGCCTACCACCGACTTTTTTTAAAGCTACTATAGAGCAGGCCTTTTTCAACAAAACTAGGCTAGTCATAGGCAGTGACGCAAATGCACACCGCACTGTCTGGGGTAGCACAGATGACAATGAACGAGGTGAGTTACTTTTTGATTATATTTTGAATACTAACCTCCTTATCTGCAACAAAGGCTGCGAACCAACCTTTATAATAAAGAATAGAGAAGAAGTCCTGGACATAACACTTGTCTTGGACTTCGCTTTCGATTTCATTGTTGACTGGAGAGTCTCAGCCGAGCACTCTTTTTCAGATCATCGATACATAGAATTTACTCTCACCGTTAACTCCCCAGTTCCTATTGCTCATCGGAACGTTAAAAGGACAAACTGGGGTTTATATAACAGGACATCTGCCTTTTTCAACCTCCGTAGTGCCGCCAACTGTCCACGAGATTGACAAACTGGTTCAACAATTAACATGAGGATTAAATAAGTCTTTGGAGATATCTTGCCCAATAAGCAAGCCCAGGGGAAAGATAAAACCCCCATGGTGGTCAACAGATATTCAAGTCCTTAGACGTAGTAGTAGAATCTTATTTAATAAAGCCAAAAAATCAGGTTTAGAAAATGACTGAAACGAATATAAATCTAGTCTTAAATTATACAAGAGTTCGTTGAGGAAAGCTAAACGCAACTCGTGGCGGAACTTCTGTGGGAAAATAGAAGAGACTTCAGAAGCATCAAGATTGAGGAAGATTCTATCTACCTCACCCACTACGCTAGGTTTCTTAAAAAAGCCTGATGGCTACTGGACAACATCTAGCAAAGAGACCTTAGACCTCTTACAAGACCATGGTAACTTTTTGCAGCAACCAGTGGATTTAAGTGTTCAAAATCAGATATCTTCAAATATTCTTCGGGACATCGGAAACCAAAGTTCGATAGGCGATAAGTAGCTTCAAACCCTACAGATCACCAGGACCTGGTGGTGTAACACCAGTTGAACTGCAACGATCTCTTCGTTTAATTATACAATGGTTGGTAGCTATTTCTAAAGGCTGTCTTAATCTTTCCTACATTCCCTTAGCTTGGAGGATGACCAAAGTCATCATCATACCAAAGGCCGGAAAGTGCTCTTACAAAGGATTTTAGGCCAATAAGTCTTTCCTCCTTTCTTTTAAAAACCTTGGAAAGGCTCATACGAAAGGCAGATCTATAGAAACTGCACTCCACGCTATAGTGGGTAGTATTAAGAATTCCTTTGCATATAAGGAATCCGCCCTGACGGCATTCCTAGACATTGAAGGAGCATTTAATAATGTTGACCCAAATATGTTCATATCAGAGCTTCAGAAACTGGCTTTTAACAGTTCCCTAGTTATTTTGATTAAAAAGTTACTGACAAATAGAACTATAACCTGAAATCTTGGTAAATCCAAAGCAAATAGGTTCGTTTGCAGAGGAACGCCGCAGGGAGTGTACTATCTCCTCTACTGTGGAATCTGGCAGTAAATAAGATGCTCATGTCACTGAAGGGGCACGGCTGTAAGGCTGTTGCTTATGCAGATGATGTAGCATTAATTGCATGTGGCAAATTCTCAAACACACTGTGTGAAATTCTTCAGGATGCCTTAAATATACTCTTCTCATGAGCAGATGAGGCTGGCTTACGTGTAAATCCGAACAAAACTGAACTAGTATTCTTCACTAGGAATAACAATTTTCCAATTTTAGTACCACCTTCGCTAAATGGCACTAGACTAACGTTTAAATATAGTGCAAGGTATCTTGGTCTTGTATTGGATAGGAAATTAAGTTGGAAAATTAACGTTGAAGGAAGAGTTAGGAAAGCAACTGTAGCGCTATACTCTTGAAAAAAAGCGGTAGGTGGAAGATGGGGGTTGTCACCTCGTATTGTTTACTGGCTTTACACTGCGGTCATTCGACCGACTCTTTTATATGGCATTGTAGTATGGTGGCCTGTCTTAGACAAGGTAACCTATTACAAAAAATTGCAAATGGTTCAAAGGGCAGCTTCCATGTATATCAGTGAGGCACTCAGGACTACACCGACTGACGACCTGGAGGTCATCTCTAATCTAGTTCCTATTAACCTGCTAGGTAAACGGATGGCAGCCTGTGCTGCCATCAGACTCAGGGAAACTGTCTGCTGGTCCGAGGGTAGAACAGGACACTCAACTATCCTTCATAGTTTGAGGTCTGCACCCTCTAATTTGGACTATATTGTTCCAGTAATCTCATTCAATAGGGATTACGTAACTCACATTCTATCTAGGGATGACTGGATGGGAGGACTCTCGGGGAGAAGGGGCCATATTGATTTCTACACAAATGGTTCCAAGCTAAATAACCAGGTGGGTATTTACTCTAAGGAACTGAAGATAAGTATCGCTGCGAGGTTACCAGACCACTGTAGCGTTT
This sequence comes from Tricholauxania praeusta, assembly GCA_949775025.1. NCBI lineage: Eukaryota > Metazoa > Arthropoda > Insecta > Diptera > Lauxaniidae > Tricholauxania > Tricholauxania praeusta. The sequence goes on from OX459029.1 coordinate 122,801,242, forward strand.
TTCAGGCAGAGGTTATAGCGATAGAAGAGGTGGCATCCTGGCTGAGGATGAATGTCGCATCCAGAAAGGATATAACCATTTATTCAGATAGCCAAGCTGCTATCAAATCTCTAGAATCAGTTTTCCTTAACTCACTAGTAGCCCAAAAATGTCGCTCATCTCTAAATGAGATGGCCCAGCATTTTAATATTGACCTCATATGGGTGCCAGGGCATAGGAATATTGACAGAAACTGCAAAGCTGATGAACTTGCTAGGCAAGGGACTACTGCACAAATTCCTCAAGACAAGGAAGGTGTTGGCATGCCACTTGCTACCTGCAAGTTATTGCTTAAAGAAGAAATGTTAAAAAATGCTAATAAAAGGTGGACTCAAGGGTCTATTTGTAATATAACTAGGCAGGTCTGGCCGAATTGGGATGCTACGCGTTCGTCAGAACTGATTTCTCGCACTAGACATAGTGTCTCGTCAGTTGTTGCAGTCATGACTGGACACTGCCTCATCGGTAGACATGCGGAGAGATTAGCTGTTAGGTCTTTTGACTTCTGAAGATGTAGGGGAGGAAGAAAACATAAAACATTTTCTCTGCTCCTGCCCCGCACTTGCTAGGAAACGCCACAAAACACTTGGTTCGTTTCTATTCGATGACCTAGATGACCTGAGGCATGTTGGTATAGGTCAGCTATCAAATTTTATTAAGAGATCTGGTTGGTTCAACGAGAGGGTATAGTGAGACACCCTGTGGTATCACAATGGATCACATTTGGTTCAAGTGAGTTAGTTCGCAACTGACTGCCACTCCTACCTAACCTAACCTAACCTATTATAAACAATTCTTTGGAAACAGGCGTTTTTCCTAGTAGACGGAAAGAAACGATAGCAGTTCCAATAGAGAAAGTACAGAATACAAAAAAGCCAATGAACTTAGACCAATCAACATGACTTCTATTAAAGCAAAAGTAATAATTAATATTCAATTAGATCACTTCTTCTATGAACACAATTTAATATCGGAATACCAATTGGGGTTCCGAAGAAACCATAGCTGTGAGTCACTTATTAATCTATTGGTGAATCTATTGGAAAATAGGTGTAAGTGACAAAGAAGTAGTAGCTGCAGTTTTTCTTGACTTAAAACGAGCATTTGAAACAATAGATAGATATATTTTTTTAGAAAAACTTGAATCGTATGGTATCAGGGAGAAAGAGTGGTTTAAATCATATCTGTCTGGAAGGAAATAGAGAACGAAAGATTTGGTGTCAGATCTAATAGATATAATTTTGGGAGTTCTGTTATTTCTAATATACATATATCAATGACATGGTATTACTTGCAGATGATGCACTAGTGTACTTATATGGCGACTCAGTGGAAGAATGCTTAACTCTTATGAATGTCGAATTATAAAGCTTAAGTACATTTTTTAACAGGAATAAAAACACATAAAAACGAAAAATATGATAGTAAATGAATCATCAGAAAAAATGTATGTAAATATAAATAACCAAATTATTGAGAGAGTCGAAGTAATTAAATATCTAGTAGTTATAGACAATAAACTGAATTTAAAATCCCACATTGACTATGTCTGCAAAAAAGTAGCAAAAAAAGTACACTTCTTTTATAAAATTAGACAGAGACTGCATTTTAACAGTGTAATAAGAATTTATAATGTTATTATAAAACCACATTTTGAATATTGTTCGACTGTACTCTTTACCGCTAATAATGAGATTAAAGATAGATTACAAAAACTCCAGAATAGAGGGTTGAGGATAATCTTAAAAGTAAATAGACACTCCATTATCAAATTCATGTTGATTGCTTAGTGTAATTCAGAGAATTCTAATGAATGTTTTAATTTCAGTTTTCAAAATGAAACATAATTTATTACCAAAATATCTTTGTGAAAGGTAAGTAAACGTAGGTGCAGGCCCGTGCGAAAGGGGGGGAGTTTAGGGGGTTCAAACCCCCCCATTGGGAATTTTCGCACATAGGTTTTTATTGACATTTGAACGAAAAATCAGAAAGACACAACAAATTTTTTTTTTAAATGAATGAACTGAAATGTCAATAAATCGTCGGAGCCCGAGTTTTTCATTTTCGACAAGACTTGCGCACTCTAGCTATTTTTGAACCAAAAAACAAGATTTGGGACCACTGCGCGTCGCTAAGGCTAAGTAGCACGAGCATTTTTTCAATGCGCGTTTAAGCATAGCTCCGGCATCAATAAAATCAGCTTCAATGAAAATTCATGCACAAATCTATTCGCGCACAAGACATCAAAAATTCTCTCGCTGATATACGAGTATGCAATGCAGACGCGTTTCCAAATTTCCATCAAAGGCTTCGTGTTATGGCCTGTGACAACAGCAACAAACGCTCCTTTTCAGCGCTACGTCGAACAATTCACGTCCCGGAGAGACATGGAAAGCTTTCTCGTGTTTTTCGTGTATTTGTGTATTTCATCGTATTCTAAACCATTTTCAATAAACATCCGATAACATTTTAAGTTTCCGTAAAAGTCTCACCTTGCGAAATGGAATTCTTAATAATTTTACTTTGCTCTGTCTTAGAATGCTTTCCACGGCCCACTAAAATACAAAAACTCGAAAAAATCATTGGAGTATTATACTTGTTACGATCAAATTTTTTTAATAAAAGTAAATACATGATCTTGAGAAGTAAAGGAGTTGAACAGTGCTATTATTTTGACCGCTCGAAATTAAAAATTACTCAATATAATAGCAAACCTAGAAATTACTGCCATTTTTTTTGGCATAAGATGTCATGTGCTTGTCTTGTGAACTTATTAAGTAAAAGCAAAACAACGAAAATCAGAAAATTTACTAAAACACATAAAAAAATCTGTTTTTCGTTGTTTTGCTTTTTCGTTTTTCACACGAATTGTACGAGGAAACAAAAAAAATGCGCCGTTCGCAGGGTTGATCTAGGAAGCTGAAATTTTGGGAGAATTTTCTTCAAACCCGATTCTATTATATAGGCACACAGGAACGTAAATTTAAAAAAAATAAAAATACCTCCTTCGGGTGTATTTTTTCCGCATTTTTAGTCTAACGAAAAATGTGGGCGTGGCTGTACAACTGTGAGTGGCGACCCCCATTCAACTAAAAAGCCCAAAACGCTATATCTTGGCACCTAAGGCAGACTTTTTCTACGTGTTAGTAAGTCGGTTTTTTCGTTAAATTTCAACGGAATTGGACATAAACTCTGTCCGCGCAGTTTTCAGGTTTGAGCTAGGAAGCTCAAATGTTGGGACAATTATTTTTATTCCTCAAGCTATAATATAGGAAAAAATAAACAAAATCCCTGTCCTAAAGTTTGAAAAAAAACACCCTACTATACACAAGGCGAAAAACTGTGGTCTCTCCGCGAGTAGAGCTTTGGTGTTTCTTGTGTAGCAGCTCAAATCCTTTGTTGTTTTCACTGCATTTACCGTAATACACTACAATTTGACATTGTCAATACCACTACATGAATTTCTTTTAAAAAAATAAATGAGAAAAATAAATTTTTTGCATGTTTGGTGTTATCAAAATTAAATTTTTTTTTATGTTTTTTTTTTTAAACTGGTCCAAGTGCTTTCCACGGTTCACTAAAATGCAAGAACTCGAAAAAATCATTGGAGTACTATACAAAAATAATGGAACTTTTGTTAAGATCAAATTTTTTTAATAAAAGTAAATACCTAGCCTTGAGAAGAAAAGAAAAAGTTGAGCACTGCTATTATTTTGACCGCTCGGAAGTACAAATTACTCAATACAATAGCAAATTTAGAAAATACCGCTATTTTTTTGGAACAAAATGTTATGTGCTTATTTTGTGCACTTATCAAGTAACTATATTTTAAAAGATTAGAAGATATAAAACGTCATTTATTCGAAATATTTGCTTTCAATTCAAAAAATGACACCGCACTGCTAATGCATATAGGTTTGAAATTGTTTAATGAAATGCCATGTAGTATTACGAATGAAAACAATTTAAATAGATTTAAGTTAAAAGTTATTCATAAAGGATAAATTTGATTAACACAATTGTGATATATACTGTAAACACTGTAATATTTATACATAAAAAAAATTGGTTACATTAACTAAATACATCATTTAATAAATAATAATAATTTTATGAACGTAAAAATGAAAAATATCTATCAAAATCTTAAAATTAAATTAATAAATGGGTCATTCCATCTATAATTTGCTTTTTTTACCCTGACGTGTTTTAAATTGGCTGAAAATTTTTTGAGTGGTTAAGGCATTATCTAATATATAGAAAAACATTATATCAAACTTTTTCGACCATTGGTTTTGATAAAAAAATTAATTTCTTAACCCTGTTCAGAGACGCTCGAAAATAATACAAAAAATTCATTGATGAATATAAACAAGCAAACACAATTCAAATTCGCTTTCATATTATTTTTAGGTAGCTGTGTACTAGTAGATGACAAAAAAACTCCAATTCTGGAAAAATTAACGCCCAAGCGTTACATATACACTGAAAGAAAAAAAAAATTTCGTTTCAGGAAAACATCGATTTCTCAAATACTCCAAAATCGATTTCAGATTTTTTAGGCTCAAAATGTTCAGAACATATAGGAGTACTATCCTTTAAACTTTCGTTTGTGTTTTTGTACCCTATTTGATTTGACAAGCATTTTAGTGAAGATTTATGAAACTTAAAAATAAAATTCGGGTATTCCACTGATACTTGTGTTAATTTTTCGAGGTTTTTTTGTAATTTTTTCAGACTTTCGAAATTTTCAGCTTTTTTCAATTTTTAAAAGTTTTTAAATTTTTTTAAGTTTTCTATTTTTTTGAAAGTTTCAAAAATTTAAGAAATATTTAAAATTTTAAAAAATAGAAAAATTTCAAAAATTGGCATAGATTGAAAAAAGCTGAGTTTCTCAAAGTGTTCAAAACATATAGGAGTACCATTTCTGAAAATTTCATTTAAGGTTTTGCACCCTATTTGATTTGACAAGCATTTTAGTAAAGATTGATGAAACTTAAAAATAAAATTTGGATCTTCCATTGATACTTTTGTTAATTTTTCGATATTTTTTTGTACTTTATATAATACATATTTTCAAACTTTCGAAATCTTCAGCTCTTTTCAGTTTCTAAAAGTTTTTCAATTTTTTTAAGTTTTCCATTTTTTTTGAAAGTTTCAAAAATTTAAGAATTATTAAAAATTTTAAAAATGGAAAAATTTCAAAAACTGGCATAAATTGAAAATAGTTAAGTTTTTCATTTTAAGCCAATTTTTTCATTTTTAAAATTTTTAATCTATAAAAATACTTGGCAGTAGCCTCAACGTCTTTTTTAATTTACGCAATTTGATATTTCTGCATAAGCTTATTAACACTAAAAGTCCCTTATATCTCTATAGTAAACTCCATTTTACGCAATCACTCAGAACAAACAACCTGGTCTTACCCAATTTTAAGTACGTTACATCATCTAGAATGTTTTTTGTTAGTGTTGTCAAACTGTGGAACTCTCTTCCCAGTACTATTAAATGCCAACGTAATCCAAGGTGCTTTGAACGTGCAGTTTTTGATTTCTTAAATAATCTATAAACTTAAGTAATTTATTTTATAAGTATTAACTATAATACTGTATTGAGTTAAAATATTTATTTTTTTATTTTAAAACTTTTGTTAAAACTTAAATTAATATTTAAGAATTTGATTTGTTTAAGACTAATAATTATTATATTAATAATTGAACAATTTTATATTGAACTTTTTTAGTCATTTTTATTCAACAAACTTGACAAAGATAACAAGTGGATCAATTTAACCTGGTAATTGGTGACATATGTTTCGGCTATTACCACGTATATACATATTTATATGCATATACATAGCCTCATCAGACCAGTTTTTGGTTAAGTTGTACTGAGATTCGAACACCCGACCGTATGCATTTTTTGAATTGCGACGGCCGCTCTAACACTTGAGCTACTGGGTATGTGACCTTGATGTGTACAAAGTGCGTATTTCTTTGCATGCACGCATTGTTCCATTTTTTCTTGTTATCTTTTTGAGTTATGTTTTTTGTTGCCATAGCACTTTTAAGCTGTTTTGCTTACACCTGTGGTATGATTTTCTACATATATTTTCATATATTTTCAAAGTTCTGGAAATTTCCAGCTACTTTTTATTATTATTGAAAAATTGGCAAGTTCTCCTTATTACTTTTTAAGAATTTTTGATTTGTTTAAGACTAATAATTATTATATTAATAATTGAACAATTTTTATATTGAACTTTTTTAGTCATTTTTATTCAACCAACATGACAAAGATAACAAGTGGATCAATTTAACCTGGTAATTGGTGACATATGTTTCGGCTATTACCACGTATATACATATTTATATGCATATACATAGCCTCATCAGACCAGTTTTTGGTTAAGTTGTACTGAGAATCGAACACTTGACCGTATGCATTTTTTGAATTGCAATTATTGTTCAATTATTAATATAATAATTATTAGTCTTAAACAAATCAAAAATTCTTAAAAAGTAATAAGGAGAACTTGCCAATTTTTCAATAATAATAAAAAGTAGCTGGAAATTTCCAGAACTTTGAAAATATATGTAGAAAATCATAGCCCATGTGTAAGCCAAATAGCTTAAAAAGTGCTATGACAACAAAACATAACTCAGAAAGATAACAAGAAAAATGGAACAATGCGTGCGAAATCAAAAAGAAATACGCACTTTGTACATATCAAGGTCACATACCCAATAGCTCAAGTGTTAGAGCGGCCGTCGCAATTCAAAAAATGCATACGGTCGGGTGTTCGATTCTCAGTACAACTTAACCAAAAACTGGTCTGATGAGGCTATGTATATGCATATAAATATGTATATATGTGGTAATAGCCGAAACATATGTCACCAATTACCAGGTTAAATTGATCCACTTGTTATCTTTGTCATGTTTGTTGAATAAAAATGACTAAAAAAGTTCAATATAAAATTGTTCAATTATTAATCAAATTAATATTGTTGATGTACTTAAAAGACAATTGTCTTATATACAGCGAACTTCTTATGAATAAATAAAAATAAAATAAATAAATAAATAATATTTCTTAAATTTTTGAAACTTTCAAAAAAAAATGTAAAACTTAATAAAATTGAAAAACTTCTAGAAATTGAAAAAAGCTGAAGATTTCGAAAGTTTGATAATATTATATAAATTACAAAAAAATATCGAAAAATTAACAAAAGTATCAATGGAAGATCCAAATTTTATTTTTAAGTTTCATCAATCTGTACTAAAATGCTTGTCAAATCAAATAGGGCGCAAAACCATAAATGAAACTTTCAGGGATGGTACTCCTATATGTTTTGAACATTTTGAGAAACTCAGCTTTTTTCAATCTATGCCAATTTTTGAAATTTTTCTATTTTTAAAATTTTAAATATTTCTTTAATTTTTGAAATTTTCAAAAAAATAGAAAACTTAAAAAAATTGAAACGTTTTTAAAAATTGAAAAAAGCTGAAGATTTTAAAAGTTTGAAAATGCTTTAAAATTACAAAAAAATATCGGAAAATTAACAAAAGTATCAATGGAATACCCAAATTTTATTTTTAAGTTTCATAAATCTTCACTAAAATGCTTATCAAATCAAATAAGGTGCAAAAACATGAACGAAAGTTTAAAGGATGGTACTCCTATATGTTTTGAACGAGTTGAGCCTAAAAAAGCTGAAATCGATTTTAGTGTATTGGAGAAATCGATGTTTTCCTGAAACGTAATTTTTTTTTCTTTCAGTGTATATATAACGCTTAGGCGTTAATTTTTCCAAACTTGCAGTTTTTTTGTCATCTACTTGTACACAGCTACCTTAAAATAATATGAAAGCGAATTTGAATTGTGTTTGTTTGTTTATATTCATCGTTCAAGTTTTTGTGTTATTTACGAGCGGCTCTGAACAGGGTTAAGAAATTAATTTTTTTATCAAAACTATTGGTCGAAAAATTTGATATAATATTTTTCTATATACTAGATAATGCCTTAATTACTCAAAAAATTTTCAGCCAATTTAAAACACGTCAGGGTAAAAAAAGCTAATTATAGATGGAACGACCCAAATGGAAAATATCATTCAATTAAAAGTAAATTGTTCACCTGGAATTTTTTTGCGTATTCAAAATGGTAAGAAGCTTATAGAATTGTACTCCAAAAGGAAAACTCGAAGTTACTATCGTAAGGCCTTTCCAGATGAAGAATATAGGCAGAATAAGTCTTACAGGATGAAAAGGACTTACAATGAGCTCATCTTTTCGCCTTTATTGGCAAAGAAACTCAACAATCATCCAACGAAAGGCAGACTTGGCTTGATGCACCAATAAAATTGATGCTGCCCTTTATCAAGGAGTTGCGGCCAAAAGTTGGCAAGTCCGCGATTATTAAAAATTAATCACTGAGCTGCACAAGGTTATAATTTCACCACAATCCAGGTAGAAAATAAATTTCGGAGTATGGAGCAGCAATATAAATAAGCACACGTCAATAATAAGCTAACTGGAAGGAATAGGCAAACAGAGGTATATGTAAATCCGGAATTTGTATTGGACAGCAAAGAAGCCGAAGGAACTTGACGATACGATGTGCCTCTGACTGAAACTACTTAGCTCAAATATGGGCCAGACGTTGAAAGGTATTAATCAAGTCTATATGAAGTAAAAGTAAGAAAGGAAATAATTTATATTATAGAAGCCGATGATGTTAAAAGCTGCTCGAAGAAAAGGAAAGCTTTCGCTCTGGAGAAAATTAATGAAAAAATTGAAGAAATAGTTGCAGAGAGGAAAACATACCATGACAAAGTATAGAATTTACCGCAGAAGAAAGAGCTCAACGGAAGGAAGAGTTGGCAAAGATGCCAAAGAAGAAGTTGGAGCTGTTGGAGACTCTAGTAAACCTAATGAGACATTCAAGCCGCTTTATCAATATATGTACGGATAAATCAACTAAGTTGTTAAGTTTCCTACTCGCTGTTTCTACGAGTACTTGTTCTTTCTACTTTTTTTTTTTTGTTTGTTTTAAATTGCTTCTTTATGCCGTTTGACATTTTAAACAATTTCTTTTCCGTGAAAAAGCTCTCTTTCCTTTGTTATATTTTACAAATTTATTTAATTTTTTAATGACAATCCATAATAAATGAATCTCGTCAGAACAGATGATTTTTTTCTATAAGCATGTTTTAAATTTAAAATCAGGAAAAGTGCTTTTAAATATTTACAACCAGGTTTTAAAGTAACATTTATTTTCATTGATATCAATAAAAAAAACATTTACATTTACGAGAATCGAACTCACGTCCTGAGGGCTATGAGTTCACAGTCCTAACCATTACGCCACGCTGCCTCATTAATTCGATTTTTTTATTATTCCTTTTGTTCACTGTGTCTACAATATTTTGTGTCAATAACGCATGGTAATCTATTTTTTAAAATTTTCTCATAATTTAATGCAAGTTTTTCTATTTTTTAAGGGTCCAGTCTGTATCTTCGATTTTGGGTAAAAACCAGGTCTTACCTTTATTTTGCGACTATTAATTTTAGTTCTTACTATTGAAATAATAGAAATGTATATTATTAACATATAATTTTGTTACATAAATTGTTTTTTATATTTTTTTAACAACATTTTTGAGCACAGAATGAAGTATTGATCAATTCATTTTATTTAAATTATGCAATGTGTCGAGGACAACATTTCTGCTATGGTGCTATTTTTTCATAAAATAAATAAATAAGCTCGAAAAAAGTTGAAAGTCTCGAAAAAAGTTGAATAAGGTTGAAAAGCCGAAAAAAGTTGAACGAGGTTGAAAAAGTTCAAAAAATTTGGAACATGTTGAAAAAAGTTGAAAGAGGTTGAAAAATTTTGAAAAAGTTGAAAAAGTTTGAATAACTCGTAAAAAGTTGATAAAGGTTGGAAAATTCGAAAAAAAAAGTTGAAAGAGATTGAAAAATGTTGAATAGGTTCAAAAGTCGATAAAATTTAAGAGGCTGAAAAACTTGAAAAAAAAAGTTAAAAATCTCGAAATAAATTGAATGAGGTTGAAAAAGTCGAAAAAAATTGAAAGAGGTTCAAATCTTCCAACAGTTGAATGAAGTTGAAAAGTCAAACAGATATGGAGAATGTTGAAAACAGTTGAAAGAGGTTGAACCAGGTGAAGAAGGCTGATAAAGTTGATAATATATGAGCAGTGTTAAGCTAAGAAGTTTAAAAGTCCAAAAAAAAAACATGGAAAATGTTAAAAATATTTTAAAGAGTTCGAAAACCTCGAAAATAGTTGAAAATCTCAAAAAAAGTTGAATGAGGGAGAAAAATGTTCAAAAAGATAAAATATTGATAGAGTTGAAATATGGCAAGTGACTTGATCGCCGTTTCAAATGCGCTTACGCAAACCTCTATTATCAAATAAAAGTGCTGTGAAAAAAGAATAGCAACATTTTTAATTTCTTATTTCTACAAAAAAAAAATCGAATTTCAAAACAGATTTTATAATTGAAAAGAACAGTAAATTTCCCATAAAAGCCACTACAGTGGTGTGCCATATTATTAGACCCATTGCGAAAATTTCCATATAACAACATTTATATTGCTATAAATTTTAATATGGCCATGTAAGTGGTATTCAATCATTTGAATATTAATTATGGAATCATGACGTACAAAATGAAACATATCTACTTGATCTAGGGTTACCAGATGGTCTGGATTCGCCTGGATTGTCCAGATTATTAGTCCCAAGTCCAGAGTCCAGACAATCAGAAATATGTCCAGATGAAATTCGTTTAACCGTACCATCCTTGCCGTTAACGAATTATTTGCCGAAAATGCGCTCACAACAATTGGCAGACACAGATTTTCATATACCAAGGCGTAATGACAATTTGCTTGGTGCAGGCGCTTAGATGGCTATAGTAAAAAGCAAAACAAAACTGATGTTGCTGTTGGAAAAATTCTCTTATTTGGTTATTAATATCATGAGCTCTACTTGCACCAGCATTTTTCTTTGATGTACCTGCAACTATTAATCCTGTTTGAAACAAAAACAAAAAAATTTTTGAATCACCCTACTGTACATACATATGTATGTATGTACCAGAGAACTGCAGTAAGCCACTCAGCATGTGAGCCATTAATGAATCTGTTGAAATTTTCTGGACATTCACACAAATTCACTGCTCACAAAAAGTGTTGTTTTACTGAATTGTTATGTTTCTTTTGCTTAAATAAAATATATGTTTATGTTCTCCTGAAACTAATTTTCAGTTTTATTTATTGTCCAGAAAAATCAAAATTTTTTTTGTTTTAAATGTCCAGATAAAACACAATTTGGATCTGGCAAGCCTAACTTGATCTAAAGCATTTAATTCTACTTAAAAAAAATAAATTTAAAAAATAGTCTATTGTTTACGAATAATCCATATTTTGTGTTACGTCCTTTTGCTGTGATGAGAGCTGCTATTCTCTATGACATGCTATCTGCGCAAATTCTTATCACTTCCTGAACATGTGGACTACGATATCCGACGTCAAGCAGCTTATCTATGGGATACTGTTTTGTAGTTATTGCCGTTTTACTGATCTCGCGCTTCCATACTGTCTCTATTGGGCTCTTTCTGGCGAATCATCAAACCAGTCCAAGACAGTGATGTTTTTATCAGTTAAAACTTTGTTACTGTTTTGCTCTATGACACGAAGCTCCATCGTGAATAAAAATTTGTTCCTCTCCATCACCAAAGCATCCAGAGAGCTAAAGAAAGGGTCGCTCTTATTAAATTTTTTGAACTGGTCTTAATAATAATAATAATAATAATAGAGTTTAGCTACTACAGCTATTATAGCCTTCTTAGCTATTTAGCATTGAAGCTTTATACCAAGTAAAAAGCTTATTCAATAAAAAATGGAATAGAAAAAATTATCATGCACATTAATTTGTTATTTATTTTATAATTTTTTCTTAGCTTTATCGCACTTTCTCAACATACCCACTCACACCATGTAAAAATAGACATATAGATATTAAAATAATTATATGTATAAATTTACGTGGTCCAAGGCATAAATGTTAGAAAAAATTTACCCAGCATGCTGTGGGGCTCGGACAACACAAACAAAAAAAATTCACACCACCATTAAGCTACAAATTTAGCTACAGTTAGTTTTAAGTCTAAGCTTGAGTTGACCTTTTGACAAGCTAATGTTATAAACTTCGCAATTATTAATAAGAGTTGTCATGCGATTAAAAGGAGCTGTAGCCATATAATTAGTTCTACTAACCGGTTGATAAAATAACTGATAAGAGTTACGAGTACTCCTCCGATTACTATTAAAATGTATATAATTAAGAAGCTCTGGTGCAGCAAGAGACCCAGTTACAAGTTGATGCAGATAAAGTATATCCGCAATATTTCTACGCGAGCTCAAAGACTGCATATGTAATAACTTTAAACGATCCTCATAAGGAGGAAGGTTTAAAGGGTCAATCCAATTTAAGCCATTGAGAGCAAAACGAATAAAATTTTTTTGAATTCTTTCAATTCTATTTATATGAATATTATAAAATGGTGACCATACTTGGCTAGCGTACTCTAAGTGAGGGCGCACTATTGTATTATATAAAGTCACCGTTACTAAAGGGCTATTAAATTCTTTTGCCCACCTCTTAATAAAGCCAAGCAGAGATGAGGATTTTTTACAAATTTGATTAATATGCTCATTAAAAGTCAACTTAGTATCAAAATGTATACCTAGGTCTTTGACTACATCGACACGACAAATATTTGTATCTTTTAATTTATAATCAAATTCCACAATAGTTTTCTTCCTGGTAAAAATCATAGCTTGGCATTTATCAGGATTAAGATGTAAGTTATTCTTAGAACACCAAACTTCAAAGGATTTCAAGTCAGACTGAAGTGGAATAGTGTCACCAACCCCCTTTACGTTCCTGTAAATTTTCATGTCATCTGCATATACTAACAGATGGGAGTTTTTAATAACATGTGTAACGTCATTAATTGCTAAAATGAACAGGAGCGGCCCCAGGTGGCTTCCTTGTGGAACACCTGATGTCGCGCTAAATGGGGAGGAAAACACTCTCCTAAATTTTATTTGATACGAGCGATCAGATAAATAAGATTCAATCCAGCTGACAAAACTTAAGGGAAATCCAAGTTTCTTTAACTTAAACAAAATCAAATTATGTGGTAATTTATCAAATGCTTTACTGAAGTCAGTGTAGATGCAGTCAACTTGCCCACCAGAGTCTAAAGAGCTTAACGCAAAAGAAGTGAAATCAAGGAGGTTAGAAACTGTAGATCTGCCATTAACAAAACCATGCTGACGAGTTGTTATGACTTCACCACAGCACACCTTAACCTGATCGTATATAATATGTTCAAAAATTTTCGGTATTGATGATAACCTAGCCACGGGCCTGTAGTTTGAAACATCATTTTTACACCCTTTCTTGAAAATGGGGCTAATGTATGCATTTTTCCAAAATTTAGGAAAATAGCTTTCTTGAATTGATCTATTAAATAAAATACTAAGGGGATGACTCAGCACAGAGCTGCAGTTTACTAAAACTGTCGCAGGAATACCATCCGGCCCGGAGTTGAAGTCATCATCAACAGATGAAATATATTTCTCTATTAGGTCAGGAGAGAAAGATATCTCATTAACCGAAACTAAAGGGTCGTTATCCATATATTCAAAATAGTTGATTTCAGGGCTAAATAAATCCGTAGAAAACGATTCATTAAACAAATTAGCAAACAACCCGGCTATAACTTGTGGGTCGCTAGTGAGCCCATCAACTGTTTTAAACTCAGATGGAAACCCGTCAGATTTTTTTTTAGAATTAATAAAACCCCAAAAATTTTTGGGGTCATGAAGAATATTCAGCCTTATTTTATTCAAATATTCAGAATAAACCAAAGCTGACATATCTTTAAATTCAAGAAACAGTCGCTGATAAGCAACAAGGTCATTACGGTCCTGGCTACAAACGTATTTATTCCATGCCCTATTACGGCCATTGCGAACTTTTTTCAAATCCTTTGTATACCAGGGGTACGAGGAATTATTGACGTACTTTTTTGTATATGGAACCGACAATGCTATGGCAGAAAAAAGTTCACCATAGAAAAATTTAATGCAATCATCAAATGTATTGTTATTAAAAAAAATGAGTAAGTCGTCTAATTTATTTCTTAAGTTTTCATTCAATTTTAAAAAGTCAGCTTTCTTAAAATTGAATTCGTAAATATTAATGGATGAACATGCATTAGTCAAATTTTCATTGTCAGATTGGTACACAATACTCAAAGGTGGATGATAGGAATCTACCGTAGACAGAGCATGGATAGCATTTCTTACAATAACATTGCTACTATTTGTAACCAAGACTAAGTCAAGTTGTCGTCCATGGCAATTAGTTATACAACTTACTTGTTGTAAATTTGAAAGTATTTCGTCAACAAAAATTTGTTGTTGTCGAGTTTTTGGACAAGATGCATAAAAATATGTACCATCGTCCGAAGGAGTCCATTTTAGGTCAGGCAGATTAAAGTCACCTAACAACAAAATGTCGTCATTAGTGTCTAGTTCATTAATAATATATTCTACGGCCATCGAAAGACATTCGTAGACATCTGCGCTACTATTTGGAGGAACATAAGTGTTAAGAATGTATAAATTAGAGTTACAATGTGTGACCTTAACACATAACAGTTCAATATTAGATGCACAGGCAATTTCAACTAATGAACTGGTTAAATGATTTTTTATAGCTATTAAGACGCCTCCACCAACAGAAGAAAGATCTTCCAAGTGTCTGTCTCTTCTAAAAACATGGAAACTATTATCAAAAAGTTCCATATTGAGAAAACTGTTGTTTAACCAAGTTTCGGTAAACACGATAATATCCTCAGAGAAATTCTGAGTTGATAAAAAGATATCTTGCGTCTTGGAACGCAAACCCCTTACATTTTGATAGTAAAGGGATAGCCGTTTCAGTTTTTTGAATTGGAACGTGCAGTTTTATCATTTTTTTTCGATTTAAATTCTGAAATATAGATATTATCCACCCATGCTTTAGATTTAAGAATGGCAGAAACATGAGAAGATGCCACTGTTATTTTAAAAGACGCATGAGTTGGTTTATTACCGAGTTTCCTGCAAGAAACGAAGGCGTCGGCAGGAATAATTTGATGTTGTCTGATAAAATTTTTAACGCTGTCAGAGGTAGTATTGGAATGCAGTCGTGAAATAAAAATCGATTTTAACCTTGGTAATGCCTGCAGGGAAACCGGAGGCACAGAGCTATCAATCGCAACATCCACCCGCGGATTAGCCGAAATTGACAGAGGATTATTTATAGTGGAGGAAGGAGATGAAAGATTGCTACTAGAGATTATAGCGGGAAAATTGGGAGTGGGTGAAGAGGTATTTAGAGAGCAATCCACGGGAGTTTTGTCACGACTGACGGCCGCACCGCCCACCCTCCCCACATTACCCAGATTTTTATTTAATTTCTTATTTAATTTCTTATTAGACTTTCTTTTCTTTTTTAAGGAAATAGCTTGTTTAGGTAAAGTGGAGATCGAAGGAGTGGAAGCAAAAACCATAGTAGCCTCGGTAATAGTTTTATTTTGCAAACTAACATCCGGTGAAATAGCCTCATTAAGGCTTTTTTCAATTTGGGGATAATAGTTAAGAATATCTCTGAAGTTATTATTCAGATTGTTAAGATTTTCCCCAAATTGCTTAATTTTTTCGTAAAAGACCGACGGGGAAAGGGGTCTGCAAGATGGACAGTACCATTGCAGGCCCGAATGGACAGAGCATAATAAATCAGTAACAGATTTTGCTAAGTTTACACAAGAGGCATGAAACACCTGTTCACAGGGACCTGAACAGGAAAACATAGAATTCAATATATTTTGGCTTTTGCACTGATCTCTTAGAGAGCAAGCTAACAAATTTTCTGAGGAAAAATAATCCATCTTAAAAAAGAAAAAAGAAAGCAATTTAAAATATTTTTAGAGCAGTGCAAAAAGGGTTAAAAATCAAGCAAAAAATTCACCCGCTAAGCAGCAACAACAAACACAACAGAGTTTAAAGTCTAGCTTTGTATACGAACAAAGCACAAAAGCGAATCAAAAACAAAACTGTTGCACTGCTTACACTGATTTATTTTGCTTGCAGAAAGTAAGTTAATATTAACATAAATGTATGTTTGTGTGTAACGCAAAATAAACAAAACACAAAATTAAAGCAAAATTATTAATATAATCATGCAATTTTTTTAAGAAACGACACTTAATTAAACACAAAATTTATTAATTATTAACTGCAAATATTATTAGAAAATAATAATAACAAAATTACAATACACTTAAAATCACTACCGACACTGACAAAGAGACGAAGTCAACTGGTCTTGGGAGAAAATGTAAAGCAACCCCACGAACAGAAATAAAAATGAGTAATGAATGCCTAGAAAATCGAAAAATCCTGATGCACATATTAGCCAAACATATCTATGACGGAAGTATTCAAGTTTCACAACGTACCTTATAGCGACGACTTGCATAGTTTAGTTAGCTGGCAAGAACACTGCAATGCAAACCGAAGCTTACTCAGGCTATGATCAAAAACGGTTAAAATCGGCCCGGAAGTACCGGCAGATGATTGGTAAATATGAATTGTGTTAATTATTATTCTCTATCAATGCCAAGAAAATTTTAGTCTTAAGGGATATTTTTCGTTTTCCGCAAGTTTGCCTTTTAGACGAGTGCGTTTTCCAAGTTATGACTGATAAGTCCCACTTTTTAGGAAGAAGGTTTGAAGAAGAAACTCATTCTGACTGTATTATTTCGACGGTTAAGCATCCCATATATATTATGGTATCGTCTGTGATACATTTAAGAGTTGCTGGTCGTGTACAAATTGTGCAAGGTACTATGAAACAAGACCAGTACAAGAAAATCTTAGAGAAGCGACACTTGCCTCAGCTCAGTAAATGGTGTGGTGATATAGAGAAACCAATTTTTGTGCACGATATAGCTTCTTACTATAGAGCAAGACAATCAGGATGTTTTTAGGTGATAGAAACATCACTGTGTTGGACTGGTCTGGCGATTCACCGAACCTGAGCTCTATATGAGAGCTCATGAAACGCGAGATCAGTAAAACGGCAATAACAACAAAACAGTATCCCATAGAGAAGCTGATTGACGTCGGATATCGTAGTACACATGTTCAGGAAGTGGTAAGAACTTGCGCAGATAGCATACCATAGAGTATAGCAGCTGTATATTTAACATTTTTTTATAAATTTGTTAAATTGGAAAAACTGCTTCTGTAAAATTCGTATTTCATTTACTTCAATTTTTTAGAAGGCCAAAACTTGACAACTAGGCCTCACAAAAAAATGTTGTGTTGTAATTAAACCGAATACAATACATTTCAGAATCTCATTGTTTTTCGTTGTTCGCTTCACATGAAATGCCCGATATGTATATTATTTTACAAGATCACAAGAAATTAATACACCCGTAAAAATTTTAACAGTTCCATGTCGATCCAAAATAAACAAATTATGAAAAAAAAAAAAAATAGTTTTGAATTTATATATAATATTGAACCATCGTTGTCTAAATTCAAAATTTAAATGAAATTGATACTAACTAGTCTACAACCAGCATAATATAAATTATTTTTAATCATTATGACGATCTCATTTGGTTTTTTTCGGATCAGAATATTTTTATTGAAATGTTGTAAAAGCGGCTTAAGCGACAAATTAAAGTCGGTTGCTCTTTAGCGAATGAGCCGATCTGAATAAAAGTTTGTCATATTAAAGGGATTGAAAGGACTTTAATTAATCATTTGGAAATTGCGAAAAAAATATTTTTTCTAATAGTTCTTTTAATTAATTGTTTATAAATAATTAATTTGATTTATTTATTTGCAGAACTTCCTGTTCAGCTCGCAAAAAATGTGTAATAAATATCAAAAGAATTACAAAATCAAGGAAAAAAATGTAGGCGCACTGTGCTTATATTTTGTTGTGATTCTTAGCTGGTCAATGCAAAAAAATAAAACATTCTATACTTGGAAATTTTTAGGCGTCGGGTAACAAATTTTACTAATGATAGCAGCGATTAAAACTGGTAGTTAGCTAGTTGCCCATTTTTGGATTTTTTTCTGCATGTAGCAATTGTAATTTGGCGCCTTTTTAGAAATTTATTTCCGCTTTTGGATATTATTGGGCGAGTTAGAAAAAACTTTGGGAATTAAAAAAAATATTAATATGTACATAGCACAATATTTAGTTCTTATGTACATGGATTAATTGCAATACTGTGAACAGATGTTGTTTATTAATAACTTCTATGTATCACCATCTATGTGTCTTTTTTTTTAATATATTTAGGTTTGTTCTCATAATCAAGAATTGATTTAAAAATCTCGTATATTTGTTTTACAAAATATGCAAACGGTGATGAAAGTCTTTTCTTTGTCGTTGAAATAACTTCCATAACTATGTTCGCGTAAAAAACTGACATTTTTAATTAATATTTAAACCATATCGATACTATTGAATATGATTTTAGTACGAAATTACCGATTTGAGAGATTATCACAATGTTCGCATTTTTATTTTTCAAATTCAATTTTCAATTTAGTTTTTGTTTCTTCGTCTATTTATGATTATAAGCAAATAGATTCACAACTTTTTTCATCGCAGTCTGCTTAATTCAGAAACACTATTTGGTTGACAAATGAAATGAAATTCAAGCAATTGCAAGACTTACTCAAAGTTTTTAGTGCAAATCTTAAGTGCTATGAAAATTAATATCGGAAATATAAATCTTGTAATGATGATGTAAAATCCAGGGTTCCCAGATGAAAACTTCGAAAATTCCCCAAACAAATTTTTTTTCCCCAAAATGCATCAATTTTCAAAAATTTTCCCCAAAAAAACTTTTCATAATAATAATTTTTTTTTGGAAAATATAAACTTTAATGTATGCATAATGTTATCTTTTGCTAACTTTTTTTTCCCAAAATGAAGCAATTTCTAAGCATTTTCCTCAAATAAAATTAATTAATTAATTTATTTATTTATACATAAATATGTACATTTAATATAAATATTTATTTTAAAAATAGTTCGTTTGTTTTTTCTTAACATAAAGAATATTTGTACATAACATAGAGAATAGTTTTTTTATTTTTGTATACTATTATAATGGTTTTTTTCAAGTTTTTGCATTTAAAATTATTAAAAATTCCATTTCGGAAGTTTAAACTTTTTTCTGCGAAAATGGTTTCGAATACGATGAAATATACAAATAAATGAAAAACACGAGTACGAATGCCATCCATGTCCCCCCGAGACGTGAATTGTTTAATACGGTTTTCGATACAATCCGATTAGAATCCGTTTTTACCTGCAACGGAAATATAGTAAGTGCATAACTAATATAGCAGCGAGTGTAAAAACCGTTAAAAGAAGACTCAGGGAAATCACTTTGAGTGCCCAGAATCCACGACGAGTTCTCTTGGCATCTTGCAAAGTAGAGTGGAGCTATGAGACTAAAATCATTCCACGGATCATATTATGTGTTTGGGTTGCGCCTTACATATTGACGAGTGCTTTTTCCACCAAAACGACGAGTGCATTTTCCACAAAGGGACATCGCTCCACATAATGTTGCTCTACTTTGCATGCGGCCATTCCAAGTACCCGTGAGCAAAGTACGAACTCTTTGTGAGTAAAGTTAATTTAATTTTAAAAGTTGAATACCTGAAAATTGAGGCTCTGATTCCCATGCAGACCTGTAACGTCTGCTGAAGTTTGCCATGTATATTCTTCAATTCTCAAAATGATTGTGGTTATTTTTAACGTCTTCCTACACTTTTTTATTTTGCAA
This sequence comes from Tricholauxania praeusta, assembly GCA_949775025.1. Classification (NCBI taxonomy): domain Eukaryota; kingdom Metazoa; phylum Arthropoda; class Insecta; order Diptera; family Lauxaniidae; genus Tricholauxania; species Tricholauxania praeusta. The sequence goes on from OX459029.1 coordinate 122,821,258, forward strand.
TAAATATTTAAATTTACTTTATTTACTTTTATTGTTTGCTTTTGCAATTTTTTTAATTGAATTTCTTCAAGTTTTTTTTTTCCTTCTTATTTTACGCGAGTTTCCTTGGCGGTTGTCTTACTGCTTCGAGTCATAGACTAATAGACTTAGTCTTTGCTTCGTATATCGAAACGGCACCGTCCTACATCAAATATCCGTGTGTTGTACGGTTCTCGCATCATTGAGCTTTTTTACATATTAGTTCGGTAACGTTCAGAAGGCCTCGTGATAGCAATCATTAAAGATGTTTTTAATTCTCGAGCATGTTAAGCCATATTTATTTTTGTACTTTTATATTTTTTCTCCCCGAAATTTCCCCAGAGCAAATTTTTTTCCCTAAGCTTTTTCCCCAAACTCTCCGTTTCCCCAATATTTCCCTATAACAAGTTTTTTTCCCCAAAATTGCGAATAAACCCCCAATCTGAGAACCCTGGTAAAATCAAAACATTTTTTTAATTTTTAATTTCAATTTATTGAGAATAGTTGTACTATGAGACTTAGTCTATGCAGTACATCATATGTAATCAAATTTAGATATAATTTGTGTATAAGTATAAAAATATAAATTCATTGAAAAACCTTAAGCGATAAAATTAAAAAGAAAAAGTAGTACTTAATAAACTTAAAAATATATCATTTAACCTAAAATACTTATTAACTGAAAAAACCTACTACTGCCAATTTAAAGTGCTTTAAATTTCGAAGAGTTTTAATACAATATGGCAATGAGTTCCACAGTTTGACAACACTAACAAAGAACATTCTAGACGACGCTAAAAACTTAAATTCAGGTACATTGATATTGCATGTTCTGGTAGATTGTGAAAAGTGTATCTTGGTGTATAGATATGAAGGACAGCGGGTGTTGATCAGCTTGTGAAAGAATACAAGATTTTGGATGTTGTAATATTTTGTTATATCACAGCTAAGAATTTGAAGTGCATAAGTAGAAATATGAACAAATTTTCTTTTCAAAAACACGTACCTTGCCGCGTTGTTTAAGGCCTTTTGCAATTTTTGCTTCGATGCTGCATCTAAATTTCCATACACAAGACCACTATATGAAATAATTGGTACAAGAAATGTTTTTACCAACTTTAATTTGACATCTTCTGATATAAATGCTGATGAAAACCACAATTTCCTGATCACTGAATACATCCTATTGACTACTTGGTTAATATGATCTCTGCAATTTAAGTGTGAATTCAATTTAAATCCCAGACTTGTTACGCAATTCTTAAAACCTACCGACACTCCGCCTAAAGATAGAGGTGACAGGGAACTCAAGTCGAAAATAGAATGGGAGATTGCTAAAGCTTGTGTTTTGGATGCATTTAATTTGAGGTTATTCTTCTCTGCCCATGAGTGAATTCTGCTTAGATCTTCATTTAGTCTACATATTAGGTCCTCTGACAGACCGATCGGCCTCGACAAATAAACCTGCGCGTCGTCTGCATAAAGGTGTATTGAAACATGTTCGCAACACTAAACCAAGGCTGAGTGGACTTTTTTACTTTTACCCGCCTCAAAGGTACATGTTTATCAAAAAGATTGTTTAACAGGAATGAAAAATGACTAACTTTTTCATTAACGTCAGAGTAAAATCAACAATCTTGCCAAGGTAACAAATAAGCGTCCTGTATTAAATTGTCATTATTTATACGGTAAAAATCTCTAAAACTTATAAAGGATTCAGCATCAGACTTATTTAGATCAATGTTGTAGGAAATAAAAAGCATGTCGTGATCGGAAACTCCAGGGAGTGAAAATTGTTCTTGATGAAGAGCATTAATTTGATCTACTACGCATACCAGATCAAGTAAACTTGGTTTTGCATTGGGACTAAGCCTTGTTGGCAGATTATTTATTATCGTCATACCTATACCATCCATTTCATAAAGTAAGTCATTACAACGGGCACCATTTTCCATTAAATCAATATTCATATCACCGCATAATATTATGTGTTCAAGGACTAAGCTCTAATAATTTGCTAAAAAAGTTTGCTAGGCTATAATGTTTGGATGGATTGTAAACACACACAATGAGACATTTTTGAAATCGATCTGCAATTTCCAATAGTAAAAACTCTACAGGATCTGATAAATCTGATTTAAAAATAACATTTTGCTGAAAGTACTTTTTAGCATAAATAGCAACTCCACCACCGTTTGCACCAGTTTTCCTCTCATTTCTAGTCACCATGTAATCACATAACTTATATTGATCACTATTTATTTCTTCCTTGAACCATGTCTCCACCACACACACAACATCAATGTTAGGCTTTTCGAAAATATGATTAACATAATCCAATTTCGAGGTATTTAATCTGCGAGCATTAAAAAAACATAGTCGAAAACCAGCGTGATTTTCACTCACTAAGCGCAGAAGCGTCCCCAAATTGTCCCCGTCAGCATTGAAACTCGATTGAGTATTAATCATTTATAATAAAATGCATTGCACTCGTAAATTGGCAGTTTACATAAGTAATAAAAAATAAATTATATTGTGGTGGTATCAAAAATAAATATTTAAATTCCATAAGAAAATAACGATCCACCAATAATAATAAAATAAAAATCTAATGGATAAAAAGATAAATAAAATATATTGCATAAATAGCACACATCTTTTGTTTTTGTTTTTATGCTGTGCCGACGATGTCATCAATACATTTCTTATCATGCACATATTTAGCTTCTCCACCATGCTGCTTTGGCACAAAAACTTGTCCTCGAATTGAGAATGCATTCGAGAGAAGTTTTTTGCGCTTAAGCTGGGGTGCATAAAACATAAGCTCACGATTTGCTTTCGTCAGGCTTTCATGTACATATGTGGAAGACTCACCATCTAAGCCGATGTCTTTCAGAGAAGGGGATCTCTTATTTGTGTTACAAAAACCTGCGACAGATTTGAAGAGCTGACTGCGAGCATAACCAGAGTGAAGCTTGACGATAAAAGGCGAAGAAGGGTTGCTTTTATCTTTCTTCTCAGGTAGTCGAAACGCTTCGCGCACTATAGGCATTTCGAGTCTCATCGCCCGGCACAATTTAGCAAAGAGTTCAATGCAATTGCACTCAAGAGAATTCGGTATTCCGTTAATAATTAAATCAGTAGCAACCACATCATTCTCATGTTTTTCTGCATTTGCTGATAAACATCTACTAAGTAAATTTTAAAACGAAAGTTCAGGCTTTATTTTACACGGAAGAAGAAATACATTTAAACTGAAATTAAATTGGCCTTTTGTATACAAGTAAGTTTTAATTTCTCAAGCATTTATGTTCCGAATAATTGTATGAAATTATTTTTCAAATTCGCAATGGAACACAAAAACAAAAATATTGGTATTTTTCGTTCAGAGTAATTGAATTGCTTAACGAGAATACCTTACCACACATTTTACGTCATACACGATATGTAATTCATAGTGGTGGCAACTTCTTAACACCGCTGTGAAACGAAAATGTATTGAAAAATATGCAGAAATACATATGATGATTTCAAAATGGAATTGCAATGTTTTTTTTTTGGATCTCGCGACAGAACTTGGGTACATTTTTGATTTTTAAAAATCTTTATTATTGTTTGAGTGTATGTAAGACTCTTCATATTATTCAGAATTTTGCATAAAAAGCTTATGAAAGGAGGTAGAGTATTAAGAAATTTTAGGATAAAAGTGTGGTGAATAAATTTCACGTTTGGTGGTGCGGGTTTTTCTGAAAAGGTAAGGTGTAAAATTTTCCACACGTTTGTACTAGAGCGGGGGAAAAGGAAAAGATTAATGCATACGTGGGTTTGTTGAAAATTTTTTAGTTTTGGTGAATAAGGACATCTGATTTTGAAGTTTGAACAAATTTGATAATTGAAAAATATCATAAATAATAGCATAAAGGAAGGTAACTTATAACATAATTTAAATAAATGTATTTAAGCAATTCTATTTCATTATTAAAATCTCAATAAAATTAAATAAAAACTAATTTGGTTTCCTTACAGGTTCAACACGGACATACTGCTTCGCTACAACTGTGTATTTCAGGCGATTCTTGTGGCAACTGCCATTCATCAGAAGGTGTTGACGTATATTGTTTTCGTGCCTTTACCAGGGATGATATTTTTGGCACTTTTGCAAAATTCTACTGAAGAATAATCACAATTTTTTATTTTTCAAAGGAAAGCTTGAAGGAATAAGTGATTGTCGACTAGTATAAAATATACATGTGTTTTTTTTTCTCCTAAAAAATTTTAGTGGATCCTTAAGTAATACGGCTTTCGACTTTTTAAACTTCAAATTGAAATTATTTATGGTCAACACTAGTTTTGGTGCCGTGGAGCTGTACTTTTATTTTAACTAAGGACCTTGTGATTGTGACACTTGCGGTCGAATATAATAATTGAGAATGATGCAACATTCAGCAGTGCAGTAACCATGTTATTTGAATTGTGCTGTTTTACACTATCTATATGTTTGATAAAGCTTTTAGCAGAAAAGGCTTTGTTTTAGTGCTATTTTTCCTTACACATTTCATCAGTATAAAGGGTAGCAGACAAATCCATAGATTTGTGTCAAGTTTTACTAAACTTTGATTAAAGTAAAAGTACCACATATTTTAATGCATCGATTTTGTAACTTCAACATTGGTCACAAGCCTAGTCTGTATACGAAAAGAAAAAGGAAATAAAATATAAAAGTTATACAGTGTATAATATAGACGCAAAAAACCGCGGCAAGCAAAGCAGCAAAGGCTTAATTAGAAGAAACAAACGCTATAAATTTTTGTCCACTAAGATGGACCAAATGTCTATTTCTTATCATTAGAAGTAAAAATATTTTGCTCAGAGTTTCCAGGCGAAACAACTTCAAATTACTTGAAAGCAATTAAAACTCAACGTAATTGACAATTAAATGTGTGTGTAATGCACAGTAATTGCTTTTCAAATGAGGAACGAAGGCGTTGCCAGCCATAATGGCTGCCGCATTGCCACAGTTACATTTGTTGTGTTCGCATCTAGTCTATACTATTTGTATTTGTTGTCGTTCCTGATAATTGCTCGATAATTGGAAATAAACTTCTGTAGTTATGGAGGGCCAGCGCATTAATTAAAGGTGGATTGTGAAAAAATAAATAAAAAAAAAAAAATTAAGTCAGATGCATACACTCATATGTATGTATATATGCATGTACATTAGATATGTTCAAATAAATGGCATGTTCTAAAATACTTCCAAAACGCTTGGTTTTGAAAAATATATAAATAATAAAATATATATATATATTTATATATATAATAAAAATATTCGAGTGTATCCTCATTTAAGAAAACAATAAAAAATGGTCCTAGGGTTGCTACCACAGCTGCAATATTTTCATTTTTCGGAATTTGGCCAAAAAAAATGAAAATTTACTGGTAGCTCATCGAGCTTTTATTTTTTATGGGGAAAAATGCTTTACAGGAAATTTGTCTCTATATATATCTCGTGAAAAAAATCTTACATAAACGGGACCTAGCTTATTAAAAACATCATAGGATTTCCTATAAAAAAGCTCCGAACATTTTTTCGTGAAGTAAACACTTCGTCAGTTAATTAGCTCCAAGCTCGGCAGTCGACAATAACACGAACAAAAAGGCATCCTTGTTGATTTTAAGCTTCACTTAAGAGTACACGTGCTGTGTTTTTGAGTTTTTTATGAATTTCTGTTGCTAATTAACTGACGTATAGTTTGCTTCACGAAAAAAAATGCGTAGAGTTTTTTTATAGGAAATTTTATGATCTTTCCAATAGGCTGAGTCCCGTTTGTAATTGACTTTTTTTTCACAAGATATAGAGACAGATGTCTTGTATAGACTTTTTCCCCAAACAATACATGGAAAACATAAAAGCTCTATGAACCATCAGTAGATATTAATATTTAAAGCTATAATTGTACCAGAATTTTCCTTTCGTGGGCCTGCAACTTTTGAAACTGATTGAAGCAAAAAAAAAAAAAAAAGATTTGAATCACCCTACGTACATCCTATCACCAAATTTCAAAGCGCTTGCTACCATCAGTGCCAGAATATAGCGTTTTAAGAAATCATAATAATAAAATTCCTTTTATGTCCGCTCAATATTTTAATGGGAACGAGAAGTTTTGGCCGATATCTCGTTCTCAGCGATAATGTTACGACAATGTAGTTTGCACCCTCCCAAAATTTCATTGAGCTACGTATTCGAGGTACCTCACTGACCATTTTCTTTAAAAAAATAAGAGCCCCCGTGCACTTTTTTTTAACAACTTCCGTTTCTAATATTCGGGAGCATATTACACCGCAAATTATATTATCATCGAAATTTATTCCGACGTGTGAAAGTACTGATCTTCAACTTCAAAATCCTATTTAAATTATGTCAATTTCTTCTTTTTTTTATTCTCAGAAATTTCATGAGTCGAAATAATCGATAGATGTCGTTTTTTCGATTTTCCAAAAAAATGTTTAACTATATGCAGCAATCTGAATTTTACCGAAATATAACCTTTACTTTGCCTTAATAAGTGAGCCACGAACTTTTTAAACAAAATTAATCTATTAATTTATTTTTTTGCTAGTTCCTATTTAAATTAGATGAGTGCATTAAATAAAACGACAAAATAAATTTAAAAAAAGTTCTGTAGCCATATTTTATAGAACATAGTTAAATATTTTTGAGACATTTCACACTCCATATCATGGGCCGTGTTACATTTTGAAACCTCATTGACGAAGCGTTGAAGAACTTGGGGCATAAAAGACGGTCTAAAATATACATATCTATCATATATACATACTTATAGTTCCATATATGTGATGACAGCCGATAGTTATTATTTTCAGAGGTATAGACATCGGTAGTTTCGTATAGAGTTATTTTAGAACTTGGAAACTATTAAACTGGATCATTTCAAGGCTAATTGTAAAAGCTATCCCATCAAAACATGACTTACCATATTATATTATGGACTGACCCCATCACTAATACTATTAACAAAGTTTCTAAGTTTAAATATACATTCAAAAACGAAATCTCATACAGATCGTTAGTAGAAAAGCGATAGGAATATTTTTGTAAAAAATTTGTTGTTGCTATTGCTTCTTTTTCATATTTTAACAGAAAAAAAGTCGACGTTGCAAATGTCAACAAAAATCAAATTTGAAGTTGACTGCTAAAAAAAATTAAATTATTTCTTAACATAAAAAGTTATTTTTTTTTTCTTGTATCAAGTTTGAAACGATGCAACGATTTTAGTTCCATTGGCCACAGAAGCCGCAATGTAGGCGCAACAGCAGCGTGGTATATATACCCTACATATGATTCTACTGCGCCTGAAATCCGTCAAAAACATCCAAAAAAGTACGCAATCCATGAAGATGGTGTCGGTGGTGAAATACTCGCGCGCTGCACACGATCTGAAAGCAGTACGCCCATATTACATCGGAGAACAACAGTTCCTCGATAAGGCCGAAATTCAAACTGAGATTCCAAAAAGTTTTTTATCGCCGTCACTTCTTCAAGGATGATTAAATTCAAAGATACTTTGTATGGGTGACATGTCGCGTGTCATTTTGTCGTGCCTTTATGGCAAAAACATTTTAGCGGTTGTAAATGAGATCGGCCATTTGTCACTCACTTTTTTGGACACTTCAGTTATTGCCCATGAAGTCCTTAAGCGTGGCTATGAATTTACTAAATGTAAAATCTTCTATAACAAATTAAAATTAGTTGTATCATACCAATGCTCGACACTGCCCATTTATAGCGCTTCAACCTTTGAAAAATCAGAAAAGTTGGTTGTCTACGACACCCTAGATGTTGAAGTACTTCAATGTTACTTATGTACTTATATGTATATAAGCATTTAAATAGTATGTTGCTTACATATACATATTAGCTTTAATGTGTTCTATAAATCTGAATTAAAAATTTATAAAAAAAAATGGATAAACGACAATACTTTTATTAATATATTAAAGTTGTATGGCAACACTTTCTGTTTATTTGGGCGAATGTCAGTGAGATCTCAGATTTGTGAAAGAGACAACTATAGATTTTTCTTTGATTTTCTTATGATAAAGTTCAATTGGCAAGAACAGGATGCATGGTCACATGTATTCTCACACGAATAGAGCAGATGTGGTTAATTTTTTCCCGATGCTCTAAGAAATTTAACCAGTAAGATACGATAACTTTAACTCTAATATATTAAGTTTTATAACTGTTATAGGTTTTGCTGGGATATCATTGTTATATATTAAATCACTTCCGATTTTTAAATTATTTTTGACTTTTCTGAATCTTCTATGATTGTTTAAAGTTGAAGTTATGACTTGGTCATAGATATTGATTTATTGTGGAATCTTGCAAAAGTTCACATTTCATATATGTAAGTTCATGATAGTTTAATTTAAGAAAAACGTAATATTTTATTTGAAAAAAAGAAAACATAATTTCAAAACCATGCCTTCCGCATGGTCATAAACTTTGATTTAGTAGATTTAGTTCAAATTATTATAAAAAATTGCGAGGATCGAAATGTTCGCCTGCAGCGCATCTTATAATGTATTTCCAAGTAAAGTTACAATTAAAATTTTATTAAATGTTGACTAAAAATCGCGCAGTTTTTTCTATATAATAAATTTTTTTATCAATCTATTTTGAATTGCAGTGCTTCATACATTTACTTATTTAACATTGTTACACGTTTCTCATACGACAATTTCGTGAAACAATCTCTGGCTTCGATAATGAGGGCGGTAAGCAACCGCTTTGCTCCCGGTGTTAAAATGCAACCGTCCAGTTATGCCTTTATTGTAAGTCTGCTCTGTCAAAATAAAGATGCATAAAGAAAATATCATTTAGAGTCCCATAGTGTCAACCATATATAGTAATAGTAATTCTAGAGCTTTGTAAATGCTCAGAAATTTAAGTAGATTTTAAGGGTTAGTATCTGCCAGATCTTAGGGAAGATGATTTCATGCCTCAATATGTAACTTCTGAAACGGAATAATGCAGGGCATGCTGTAAGTATGTGTAATTATTTATTCTATTGAGGTATTTGAGTAGCTTACAGTGATCCCTACAGCTATCATACTCAGAGATAAGATATTAGGTACAGTCCCGCCGTACAGTTTTCAACCCGAATATATTTGATTAAGCTAAAGTTTTGGTTCCGGTCCAATAAGTCTTTTGGAAGTACCCTCTTAGCAAAAAGAGAGCAATTTACTACACCTGACAGGATGACTACACTTATCTAAGCTAATTTTATAATCTCGATACGCGTCTGACACCTAACAACAATTGTTAAATCATCAGCATAGCCAATAAAGTCAAATTCTTTATTTCTAAGGGTCACAAAAGCAGCCGTATTAGTACGTATAGTAGTTCATCCCGTCCAGTTCTGATTAAATAATTCATGCACTTAGCATGACGATAAGTATCCAATTTCTGATAGTTGAGGGAATATTTGATCGGTCAAAGGGTTGCTTCGTGCTTTCATAAGTAATATAATTGCAACCTCCTTCCTTGGACTCAGTTAACATTCCTGGTTGATATTCATGTTGAGCATTGTTTAATGGGAGCACTAACAGTATCATGTCTCTAAAAGATTTATCAACCATCTTTTCCATTTCTTTCAGTGCGAAGGACATCAAGCGTATGGGTAGGAAGGACTGTTGTCCAGAGCAGTGGCGTACCCTGCATGTTTGGTACCCGGTCCGAATAGTTCAGATATCGCTTTTATATACACATTCGCAAAATGAGATATATTTCACATTGGATTTCACAAAACCATCACACACTTTTTGTTCAACACAAACCCAAGCAAAATAAGATACATCAGAGGACCATTTGGCAGCCCCCAAGTGCTTGCGCCCGAGGCTGTCGGCCCCCTCGGCCTCCTCCACTAGGAACGCGATTGGTCCAGGGATATTCCAGGCAGATATTTAATTGATAACTTCCTCAAGGATTCAGGGGTATGACTATAAACATTATGGTAAAGTGGGGCACATTGGGTAACTTTTTTTTAAAGCCTTGTATTGGTTTTATTAATGCATAGAAATCAAACCTCTGAGAAATTTCAGACTATTTCGATATTAGAGAACTATATTAAAAATACATTTTGTAAACATTTTGTTGACGATTTCAAATAATTTTCGCATTTTAAAAAAGCAAGTCAATTTGCTGAAAGTGCCCCGACACGGGGCAGCTTCGGCATTTCATCGGGAACATTCACCATTCAAGTAATTTCACAAAAAAAATGTAGACTTCTTGCATTTTTATTTTGAAAAAATGAGAAATAAATGTATATATTGTATTCAGATAAGATAATGATGAATTACTTAACATTAAATTTATCAATGTTAAAATTAAAATTATATTTTGTACGATACCTAAAAGTTGATGCCGGATTGGTGGGATCAGATAGTTTTAGCTCGATTTCAACTTTTGAAACAACCGAGATATCTTCGGTCGGAGGTTCAATGAAATCGAAGAAAACTGACGTTAAACGCCGTATCGCCAAACACATTCGGCACCTGCTTAATCTGCCCCCACCTAGACGACGAAACTGCCCCACTTTTCAGAATTTTAAAAAACTACACAATTCTCGAAAACTTTTTAATGCAATCGAATTTTAACTTAAAATTTTACTTTCTCACATAATAACATAGCAGGTCACAAAAAACCGTATTAAAATTCAAAGAACTATTATTGAAAATCGTTAACTTACCTGGTATTCAAAACTACAGCGAAGAACGAAAAAACACAAAAATGCATGCAACTTGTTTGAGCCTGATTTCACATACATCAAACTTAGAGAGTGAGTATGTAATCGATAAAGGTTGCGTTCGGCATGATAAATAGTTCTAAAATAAGAGTGCGTCATATCGAAATGGGCCTTGACAAATGCGCCCCGATAATGAATGTGCCCCACTTTACCATACTTGAACCTAGGTTGTTGAAATGCAATAACTACAGTCCCGTGATGTGGCAAGGCTGAGAATATACTGGGTGTTTTTCTTAGAGGTTTGTTTTTCGAATAGAGATAAAACTGGCATTTTATGGTCAAATCTGGCAACTCTAATGTCATTTATGTTCAGTTTAGTTTGCCATTTCATCATGAACAGGTTGACAAAAGAACAACGCTTGCAAATCGTGCAAATTTATTTCGAAAATAATGGTTCAGTTCGCGAAGTTTACCGCAAGCTCCGTCCATTTTATGGTCGACATAATCGTCCATCAGAGCAATTAATTCGGTTAACCATAGGTCGTTTTCGCACTACGTTTACTCTATGTGATAATACGCATCCGCAGAGACGTCGAACAGTGCGCACCGAAGAAACAATTGCCGCTGTAGAGCAAAATGTTGAAGAGGACCCGAATGAATCGATTCGCCACCGTGCACAGCAATTGGAGCTTTGTCCATCAACTTTATGGAAGATTTTGCGCAAAGATCTTGGCTTGCGACCTTACAAGATCCAGCTTGTGCAAGAATTAAAGCCGCGAGACCATGCAATGCGTCGTGGTTTTGGTGTATGGGCCGAAAATGAGATTGATCTCAATGCTGATTTTCATCGCAAAATTTTGTTCAGTGATGAGGCTCATTTTTGGTTGAATGGCTACGTCAACAAGCAAAATTGCCGCATTTGGAGTGAAGAGAATCCACATGAGACCCTTGAGACGCCATTACATCCACAAAAACTGACTGTTTGGTGTGCTCTATGGGCTGGTGGAGTCATTGGGCCATACTTCTTCCGAAATAATGCTGGAGAGTCAGTTACCGTTAATGGAGACCGGTATAGAGTCATGATAACCGACTATTTTGTTCCGAATTGGATGGCATGAATGTGGATGAGTTGTGGTTCCAACAAGACGGCGCTACATGCCACACAGCGCACGTCACAATCAATTTATTGAAGGAAACATTCGATGAGCGCATAATTTCGCGGAATGGACCTGTCAATGGTGTGATTTGACACCATTGGATTATTTTCTTTGGGGATATGTGAAGTCGCTCATCTACGCCAACAAACCAGAAACGTTAGGGGACTTGAAAGCCAACATTCGTGGCGTTATTGCCGACATACGGCCCCATATGCTCGAAAAAGTGGTTCAAAATTGGACCTGTAGAATTGGCTTTATTCGAGCCAGCCGCGGCGGCCACATGCCCGAAATCATATTTAAACATTAATGGCATAAAATTATCCTTCCAATAAAGCCAAATTGATGGACATTAAAACGATTTTCTTGTGTTTTATTTCAATTCGAAGCTCTATACCTCTAAAAAAAACACCCTGTACAATCCTTACTACCGCCTTGAAAGGCGCTATGGAATAAATAGCCTAACTTACAGTTTTCCTTTCCGATCTTTTTTCTAATAGACAAATAATGCTTTCTAGCCTGTGAGAGAAAAAATTGGTTGGCTTTTTGTGTCAGTCTAATGAGGCGTGTAACATGAAACATAAACAAACAGGCATAAGCGTTTCTTTTAATATCAAAATGCTTAGTTACTAAATTTACTATCATGCCATATAAAATTTATTATCTGCTATAGTTTTATAGTTAAAGTTTTCTATTTAAGCCTTATAGGAAAACAAAATAAAAAATTTATTACACTTGGCAACACATAATATTGTTAAATTTTTCCTTAAATGCATGCTAATAAATGGCGTTAAGATTCGCTCCCTCCATATGTGTGGACACAAAAAAGATGAGAACGACGATGTTGTAGTTGGTTGGCGATGAAAATGGACGGTCCTTACGTCATGGCAATGGCTAACAAAATCATAATAATAAACATAATTCAAGCTGTAGTTTATAGCATCACTAAATAGGTTTTGTTCTATCCATTAAGCGCACTTGTGGTGGTTTTCTGCACGAAGCTCATACTAGGAGTAGTTGTTTTTGTTCCATCTAATTTGTGAGTGTGTCTGTATGTAGTCCAGGGCTACCAACGTATGTCTGTGTTGCTTAGTGAACAAATCTAAAAAGCAGCTTTTCTCGTGGTGAATACATTTTAACAAGGTCGAATTGGTTAGTTTAGATTAAGGTAGCTAAGGTTCAGAAATTGAAAAGAATTGAAAAGGAAAAGAAAATGAAAAGTCTTTGTCCACTAATTCTGGAAACTTTACAGGTAGAAAGTGTCTGTTACAGTGTCATATTTCTAATACCACCAATACATCCCAATTTGCAATTGTTCACCAACAGTTCTGCGCTGAGTCCTAAAAAATTGGCTTATCAAATAATCGTCAATGCCGAATTGCTCATCAGTTGAGATCTGATCTCCATCTAAATTAAACTACGATAGTAAAGAGTGATTTGTTCAAGTTTTTATCATACAAGAGAACCATTCTATACATTTAATTTTTAAAGATAATTTCTTTCAAAAGTTACGTAGTCGTAAAGGTAAAGTCTAGAGGTGTGATATCACATAACTTAGGCTGCCAATTAGTTTGATTATTTCAAGAAATTTTGTAAATTTTAAATGAATTTGAAGATAAAATTATTGTGAATTTAGTAAATTTCACAAAAATACTATGACAGTTTGACACGACGCACGCATGATTTGTCATTAAGTCTTTACTGAAAAAAGTACCTCTAAATGAATCACCCGTTTGAAATTCATTGAACACATCATGCGAAAATCACTGTCGCGTTCAAGTATTACGTAATGCAATTTTTGAAGATTTTTAATCCCCCCTCCACCCATATAACGCGCCGTAACGTTTTCTTTACCCCCCCCCCCCCTCCCTTTCTTAAACGTTACGTAACACCCAGGTGGCCATATTTACCTAAAAGTCACAATTATGTTGCGAAAAGTACCGAAAATACATGAGCATGCTGTTAATTTTTTTTATTATACCGTACATCGAGGGTATATTCACTTTGTCATTTTGTTTGTAACTCATAGAAGGGGGCGTAGCAGGTATGGAAAAGTATATATATATTCTTGATCAGCGTCACCACTTGATTTAGCTATGTCCGTCTGTCTGTCTGTCTGATGAAATCAGGTTTACGGGAAAGCCAAGAAAGCTAATTGAATGAAATTAGCACACTCAGGTCAGACCTTCTTGCAGGCATCTTGCTATTGAAAATCGACGAAATCAGTTCATGGACACGCCTACCGCCCATACTCTATGTATATTTTCCCAATCCAATTTTGAAAAAAATGCAGCGATCTTGATGAGATTTTGTGTACATTTGAACTAAATTAGGATTAGGATAGGTTTCAAGTTTCAAAAGATTCGCGTGGCACAGCCTTAAATTTTAATCTCTTTACTACCATATTTCGTAAGCCGTCCAAGATATTGTGATGAAAATTCTTTATTTTTTTATTACTTCGACTTTTTCATCGATTTTGAATTGTTTCAACATTTTTCAACCTCTTTCAACATTTTTTGACTTTTCAACCTCTCACAATTTTTAACATTTTGCATATATTTACGACTTTTTCAACATTTTTCAACCTATGTTAACCTTTTAAACATTTCACACTTTTTTCGAATTATTCAACCTCTTCAACGTCTTTTTAACATTTATTAAAATATATGTACCTTCAGTGCAGTGTAGGGTATGAGAGTTTCGGCCAGGCTGAAGATAACACCGTAACCTGTTCATATTGTATTTAAGTACCAGGAGACCGACCAAATTTCGGTTTTTTGTTTTAAGGTTGAAAAAGTCGAATAAATGTAATGCAATTGAATGAGATGTCGGAAATATTTAAAAAATATTGAATATGGTTGAAAAGCCGAAAATATCAAAAATGTTGAAAAACATTGAGAGAGGTTGAAGCAGGTGAAAAAGTTTGATAAACTCGATAGTATATTAAAATATTGAAAACGTTGAAAGAGATTGAAAAGCTCGAAAAAAGTTGAAAGTCTCGGAAAAAGATGAATGAGGTTGAAAAGCCGAAAAAACTTGAATGTGGTTGAAAAAGTCCAAAAAATATGGAATGTGTTGAAAAAAGTTGAAAAGGTTGAAAAATATTGAATAAGTTGGAAGAGTTTGAATAGTTCGGAAAAAGTTGAATAAGGTTGAAAAATTCGAAAATATATGGAAAACGTTAAAAAAAGTTGAAAGAGGTTGAAAAATGTTGATACAGTTGAAAGAGGTTGAAAAACTCGAAAAAATATGGAAAATGTTGAGAAAAGTTGAAAGAGGTTGAAAAAGTCAGACAAATTTGGGAAATATTGAGAAAAGTTGAAAGAGGTTGAAAGAGGTTGAAAAATGTTGAAACAGTTGAAAGAAGTTGAAAAACTCGAAAAAAGTTGAATGAGGTTGAAAAAGTCAATCAAATATTGAAAGCTTTGAAAATATTTGAAAAATGTAGAAAATCGTTAAGAAAAGTTGAAGGAGGTTGAAAAATAATGAAGCAGCTGAAAGACGTTGAAAAACTCGTTGAATGAGGCTGAATATATTGAGATCAAATTTTATTAGGATCACTCCTTCAGTTTGCTAAACATGGCATCAACGTTATAATTTTGTATGGGAGGTGCCACGTCCACTACTGAAATCCCATCAAAATTCATATAATTTCAAAGCTCATAGTAACCGACACCTCTACACCAAATTTAAAAAATATTACTCCGATAGCACACTAAATATAACATTTAAAGTGTTTTGCTTATATGGGAGGTGCCACACCCACTGATGCAATCTCGTCGATTTTCATTTTATTTCAAAGCTTATGGTAACCGACACCTCCACACCAAATTTGAAAAATTTGACTCCAAGAGCACATTAAATGTAGCCTTAAACATTTTTTGCTTGTATAAGAGGTGCCACGCCCACAAATGCAATCCCGTCGAAATCCATTTAGTTTCGAAGCTTATGGTAACCGACATCTCTACACCAAATTTTAAAAAAATTACGCCCATAGCACACTAAATATAACACTTAACATTTTTTGCATGTAGGGGAGGTGCCACGCCCACTGATTCAATCCCATTGAAATCCATTTAGTTTCAAAGCTTATAGTAACCGACATCTCTATACCAAATTTAAAAAATATTTCTCTCATAGAACAATAAATGTAGCTTTTAACTGTTTTCGCTTGTATGGATGGTGCCACGCCCACAGATGCCGTTTCGCCCACTTTTGGTTACAAGATACCCAATAGCCAGTATGCTTGACATGTCAAATTTCATAACGATTGCGTTGTTAGTTCTCTTATTATAACGTTTATAAATATGGTGGGCTGTGCCACGCCTTTCAACGAGTTTTGCCAGTATAGTGGCATAGCTTGTTATAATGACCTCATTTAGCGGTATTAACTCTAAAATTTTTATGAAAATCCTCGGTGCCGTTTTTGAGTAATATCGAATCAAAGTTTTCAATTATTGAAATATGCCACGCCCACTGTTCCGATTCCGCCCACTTTTGAAAGCATTTAAGATATTTATGATATTCATCCGTCTACCAAATTTCGTTGCAATACCTTGAATGATTTGCGAGTTATTACGAAATAAAAATTAAAATTAAGGGCTGTGCCACGCCCCTGTTAGAAACTTGAAAAACTTTAAACCTTGTCCAATCTTAATTTTGTTCACATATGAACAAAATCCCGAAGTTTTATCAAAATCGCTGCAGCCGTTTTCGAATTAAAGTTCAGCCATATATAAATATATAAATATACAATTTTTGCTCGTTTAATAATAGTAGATAAACAATCACACACAATGTAATAAACACTTGCTTAATTTTAAAATATGTTAAAATGAGACGAAAATATTTTACTAAAATGATAACAGCTGATGGGATCTAGAATTGCTACAGCAATAAATGATAAAAATAGGAAATCTTTCCACGCTTATATCTCAGGATTTGGTTAACCAATCTCGAAGATGATAGTTTTAGGACATTCTGCTTGTTGAGTGCTTTAATTTGATATATCATTTATTGCTGTAGCTTATCTAGATCCCGTCAACTTTTATCATTTTAATAAAATATTTTGGCTGTAGCTATTCAATAAACATGCACATAAAGCAAGAGTTTCATTATACACACCTAATTTCAAATCACCACCAACTAATTTCACTTCAAAAAAAATGTTACGTAACTCGTTCTTCGAACCCCCCCTCCAATGTAACGCATCGTAACGTTTTGCAAGACCCCCCTCTCCCTAAATTGCGTCACGTAATACTTGAACGCCCCCTAAGCCAAGTTATGAAATGATTGAAAAATTCTTTCTAATAACCATATGCCATGAAACTTTGAGTAATATTGCCAGTGCAAAAATGCAAACACATGCCGCTTACATTCATTTGTAATTGGCAGTTCCTTAGAAAGTTTCTGTGCTAAAGTTTGCAGACGCACAGTTCCAGAAAAGCCTTCTCGTGTGAATATTTTATGCGCTCTATAATTTCCCATTATAATACAATGAACAGGATAACAAAAAGAAGAAAACGTTGCTGTCTCGGATCTTTATAGGACTCTAAAACAGTTTTTGATATAATGTTTACATTCCTTTACAGTGTTCTCTAACTATGTTGCTTGCAACATTTTCGGCCTCAAAAATGCTACATTTAGCAAGAAAAAAACACCTCAATATATTCTAAAATATGAATGTAAAGAAAACCTGTTTAAATACTATAGCTATGTAAAGTGATCAATTGGAAACTCACTCGCTCCAACCAGGGCTTAATTTTATACGAAGAATAACTATTTTTTTAAACTGAGATCGTGGGGGGCCACGCCCTTTATTTACTCTAATCAAAAAAAAGTTAAATTTTCTTATGATTTGTCACATACATATGCAGGGCCATCGAGAGAGAATCCGGGCCCGGTGGGAACCATACATAGCCCCCTCATGAGTAAAGTTTTCTCAACTGGGCACAGGAAAACCAAAGTTATCAAACTTAAACTTTTTACTGCATAACTTTGAAGATATATTGATCAATATTAAGGCATTACACTTATTTTTGCAAAATTTGGATTTTTTAAAAAGTTAAGAGCAAGTGAACTTTTATGAAATCCGATAAGAAACATTTTAATTGTGTTTATTTTATTTTGAATTGTATTTAAATTGCAAATTTCAAATTTTTCTTATCGGATGATTTTTGGGAGTAAAATGGCCTAGGTGGCGACACTTAAACATTCGTAACTTTTTTATTTATAAAACGTACTAAAATTTTTTCTCAAGAAAAAGTTGTGTAGACTTTACAGAACAATTCTGTGGAAAAATTTTGTTTCTGAACATATGAGAAGTTGGTTTAAATTCTATTTGTTTATAAAAAACTTAATTTTTTATATACATATAATAAATAAGTTTTTTATAAAAACTTTATTTCATATAAATTGTAAAACGTTTCTTGTCCTATCACGAAAATTTCATTAACTTTTTCCAAATATTTACTGAGAAATCGCAATTTTAAAAAACACCCACATAAAAGTTCACTTGCTCATAACTTTTTAAGTAATCCAAATTTTGCAAAAATAAGTATAAGGCCTTAATATTGATCAATATATCTTCACAGTTATGCAATAAAAAGTTTAAGTTTAATAACTTGGCTTTTACTGTGCCCAGTTGAGAAAATTTCTCTCGACAATTTCGACAAAACCAAATCAAGATGATTCTGATGACAATGAATCGACAAAATTACTTAAAATAAAAAGGATTTAACATTAAAAAAATTGTTTTCAAGCATTATTTATTCTATCCTACCTCGGAAGGGAGCTTGAGATTCAAATAAAAAATACGTGATTTTATGGCAACATCTGTGAGTTTGGTTGATTCTTGTAGGTGAGTTCAAGCATCAGCCAGTCAAAATATTTACAACAGGCTTAAGGATTAAAACAAATTTCAAAAGACACTCGTACATTTAGAAAAACACAAACAAAGAAATTCGCTTGAAGGGACGTTCATAAAATACGTGAGCCGTTAAAATCTCACCAAACTTCACCATGGGGAAGGGATTTTCAATGAAAATTTTCCGTCAAATTTTTAGTTCAGATAATATAAATTATAATCATAGCTGGGCATTGGCTTGCCAGATCCAAATTGTGTTTCACCTGGACATATAAAATAGAAAACAAAAAGAATCTGGATTTTTCTAGACAATTGAAAAAACAAATCTTGATTTTTCTGGGCAATAAATAAAACTCAAACTAAGCCTTAGTCTCAGAAGAACTTTTATATTTTATTTAAGCAAAATAAACATAACAGAAACATAACAATTCAGTAAAACAACATTTTCTGTGAGCGGTGAATTTGTGTGAATATCCAGAAAGTTTCAACCGATCCAGTAGGGTGATTCAAAAAAATTTTTGTTTTGTTTCAAACAAGATTAATAGTTGCAGGTAAATCAAAGAAAAATGCTGATGCAATGAGAGCTCATAATGTTAATAACTGAATTTTTCCTACAGCCCAAATTTGTGTCGTGAGCGGCTGGACTACCTGCCGCGCCTGATACTATTTTGCCATTTATTATAGCCACCCAAGCGCCTACACCAATCAAAATGTCACTATGCCTTGGATTATGAAAATCTGTGTTTGCCAATTGTAGTGAACGCATTTTCGGCAAAAAAGGTTAACATCGTTAAATCTTAAAGCGTTACATTTCGGAAGACTTAACGCAAGTTACGTTAATCGTTAATCCGTTAACACGTGATAAGAACTGCATTTTTTATATCGTTGGGTTAGTGATCTTCTTATAAAAACTGCTGTATTGTGTTATTGAAATTAACAGCCTAGGAACAAAACAAAAAACGATGTGTATAATTGGAGTGTGTAATTTAGTCATCTGGCACAATGTCTGGCATTAACATTAATATGTTTAAGTTTTCGTCTAAAAGTGAGGCTCGTTTCGGCGTTTAAATATCTTTGCCTATGAAGAAAGTTTGTTAACTGCAGTGCTTGAGGGTATAGCAGTATTACATTTAATAAACAGATTTATGAATATCTGTTCCCCAAGGAATGCCGGAACAATTCTTTTCATTTAGTGTCTAGCCACATTTTGACGAGATTTTGAGCTTCACTCTTTCAAGATTTGTGGCTCTTAAGCTTTTCTTTACACTGAGTTACAGAATGGAAAAAGTCTTCCTAATCATCGTTGTTGTTACTCGCGTTGCTGCCTCCGCCACTTAAACTATATCTTTTCTTCGATTTTTCGGCAGCTTCTTGTCGTATGGTCTCTTCTACTTTTTGTTGCATGCATTTTTTTACTGTATCCAATCGACTGCTGTCATATGTACGTTTCCAGCCATATCAACCGGAACGTACTTGTTAACAGAACGTGGTTTTCGCGGCGCGGTGCGGTGCGTGTGGCATATTTTTGGTAAATAGTAGATACTGGATTAAGGATTAACGGACTTCGGAAAATTTAACGGAAGTTGACAACTGCGCTAACATTTTTCAAAGTTAACTTAAAAGTTAAACCGTTGGTTAAAATGTTAACTTCGTTAATTAACAATTATAATAACGTATAGCATTTTGTACCACAGAATCAATCCTTACTGGCACGTTTGTTCCCACTGGGCATTAAAATAATCCACAGCTCTTGTGAATTTTCGAAAGCATTTAATAAACATTTATAGGGCTCTTAACTTATACCAGAGTATTTATTCGCCTCTTAAAAAAATAAAATTAAATCTTGCGATCAAAATTATTTATAAAGCATTTCAAAACTCCCAATTAAGATGTTTACAAATACAAAAAATACTCAAAATTTTAAAAGTATTTATCAAAGTTTTAACAACGTCTTGTGAGAGGTTCTTAAATCGTCTGTAAAAGTTTCTTTTTTAAGGAGAGCTAAGGTATTTATAAGGTCTTAAGAAGGATTCGGAAGATCTTCATAAAACGCTTATAAATATTTTTGTATTCAAACATTTTAATATTTATCAAGATCTTTAAAAAATGTTTGATAAAAGCTTTTTAATAAATAAAATTTATTTTTTACTTTAAGAGCCATACATTTTATTGAGCTCTTCAATTTCTGAGTTTTTAAGTGCTATATAAGTGCCAATATAAGCTTCAACTCTTACGTGAACTTGTAAAATACCTCTTTAAATATCAACATTTAATGAAGAGCTTCTTAAATCGTATTTAAAATTGAACTAGTTTTCAAAATGGCTGCATATGGCTTAAAATGACAATTGTAGTTGTTGCCCAATGATTCATTACATAGCTTGTGCTCAGTGCGTTATCAGAATATCTGTACTTTCACTTAAATACCTCTTTAAATTTTTTCAAGATCTCTATAAAACTTTGTATGAGTTAATGTATTTATCCAAGTCTTTCCAAGAGCTCTATAAAACTTTTTTTGGTTTCATGCATTTATAGAACTCTTCGCAAGAGCTTTATAAAACTTTATTTGGTTTCATTTATTTATAGAACTCTTCACAAGAGCTCCATAAAACTTTTTATCGAAAAGTAGGGTTACCAAACGTCCGCAATTCAATAAAAAAATTTAAATGGCCAGTACTCTTATAAAAATAGTAAATAACTTATAACTTAAACATTTTCTTAAAAATTAAAGTTTTGGAATTTGATAAATTCTTGATTCAAGTCCCCAAAAGTAGTATCGTTTTTTTGACTTGTTTACTCCGTTTTCACATTTTTGCAAAGTTAAACATTATTTCATTCGACAATGCTAGTGATGTACGTCATAAAAATTGCGGCCTATCCGTGCACTGGTTGTCCAATGCCAAGATTTGATCAACTAAAGAAGCCGAGAAACAAGTTTTACTCAAGAACTCGGAAAGTAAGCCACAAACAGAAAAATATATTGAGGTCAGTGTTGTAGAGGAGCAGATCAAAACACATCGATTTCATGCTCGAAAAATTTCCATGTGACAAGTGACCCAACTTTGATTAAAACTTACAATAAATACTTTAATTTTGAACAGAAATAATTATTTAGGGCGAAAAATTTAGTTTTCGGAAGCAAGTAATATTAGCTTAAAAGTTTCCATTAAAACATTTTTCGCCAAAATACTTTTTTTTGTTCGAAAATCGCGATGGTGGTTGGAAATTATAAGGCTATGAAAGGAGGGTCAAATCTTGTGATACGAAGATTTTTTTTGATATGAAATCGATGTGTTTTCATCTTCTCTAGAACATTGGCCTTAATATATTTTTCTGTTGCAGCTTACTTTCCGAGATATTAAGCAAAACACGTTTTTCGCCCTCTTTAATTATCCAGATCTTGGCATTGGACAATAGAGATCTGCGTAAATGCGCTTGCTGTTACGTCAAACTATTGGATTTATTGACATTTCTAAATCAAGTTTGACATTCTGCAGCACATCAGTAACAGTAGCACGAAACAGGACGATGCAACGAAATGATTTAGCGTCGTTTGCTTATGATTTGTGGTACGCTGAGAACACAACATACGATATAAATTTACAATGTTGTTTTTCTTATGAAAAAATATACGGAACGCACAAGCAAACAACAACAAAGCGCACATTAACGCCAGCGTCCAGTAGGTTATTAACATTCATTAAAAAAATAACAGATGCTTAAAAAAATATTTTTAAATGTTTCAGAAAACTCATCACATCTCCAAAATTGTATGTCAAATTTGAATGATTTTTTAACCAATATTGTAGCTCATTAAACTATCTTCCATACGACACACATAATTTGGATATATGTAAGTCTAGGGGTTTCTACCTTATATTGATTTATACAAAAGCTATATCCGCAACTTTCGGCAGTTTTATCTCCGAAACTACATATGACCGAGATTTTTGATTACATATTCATTCCTAAAATTTAAAATTACATAAGAAAAGTATGGTTTTATAAAAATTTGGAGTTGAATTAAACTTAGCCTCTTCCATAGTACGCTTCGCAACAGACAAAATCGAATTAAGAGTAAAAGCAAGCATGAAAACGTACGATTTGCCCTAATACTTGCGCTTGTATTGTGTTGATAATTTAATTTGCGGTTGCAGCGACCACCTCTCTTGCTGCTTTTTTATTTTTATTTTGATTTGAATTTTGATTCAAATCATAAAAACTTACGTTGAGTTGAAATGTGGCAAATGACTTAAAAGCCGATTTAAATACGCTAACGCAGATCTCTATTGGACAACCAGTGTATGGGCAGGCGACCGACCATTTTTATTACTTACACACAGCATTTTCAAATGAAACATCTATGACTTACGAAATTGCTACAAAATTTTGTAGATTGGTATCACTAATCAAAATAAAGCGTATACAAATTAATTATCACCCACTGCTAAATTTGTTTAAAAAAAATATGAGGCACAAATTCCAAAACTAAATTGAGAAAACAAAAATAGACGCAAGATGGCCCAAAATATGTTTATTCGAATTTGGGTTATAATTCGTATTTCTATAAAGAAAATAGCTCATAAAACATCTCTTTCTTAATTTGCCACATGTTCATATGGTAACCCTAACAATGGACACAAAATTATTTTAAATAAACAATTTTAGCAAATTAAAACTGTCAAGTTTTATTAAGCCCTTAATATAATCCTTAAGTTTAAAGTACCTCTTATGAAGCTTTAGAGATAATCCTTAAGTTTTATATGCCACTTATCGAGGAATTTTAAAAACTTGGCGTCGTCGGCCATCTTTTTTAATATACATGCCGACGAAAAGCAACAACAACAAAAAAATAAATGCGTTTCTTTTTTTTTTTGCCTAAATAATGATTTTTTGTGCAGTAAATCATTTTATTTCAATTTGCTTTTACATAAAAAATCACTTAAACGTATTTTGAGACATAAATATTAAAGAAAAACCTAAAAATTAATTTTAGCCCAAATATTTTATTTTTCTAATATGTAGTATTTCAGAAGCGCGCTAAGTTTTTCGAAGCAAAACCCCAAACTTCACGATAAATCTTTGCTCGCACGTAAATTTTGGTCAATAATTGTGCCGAAAATCATAATTATTCGTTGCATCATTTTCATATTGCCATTTTATAATTCCATTTGCTATTCTCTTTTTATCTATTTAACTTTGTAATACTGCAAAAAATATGTATACCAAAAACAAAATCTTTATTAAAACTTCGTCAAAATAAAATAAACCTAATTAAAATTCCGTTCGAAAAAAAATTGTGTATAAATATTTCCAAGAGCACAAAATATTTATAGACCTCTAGGTGTATTAATTCATTAAACTCTTGAATAGGTTTTGAAAACGTCATAGCTAACTCTTACATAAACCTCTTGAAGGTCCCCATAGAAGGTGCCCTTTTGGTCTTAAGTAGCATTTATTCTGTGTTTTAAAACTTCTTAAGCGAATATTTCCAAGAGTTCTGCTCTTAAAGAATGGTTATATAGAACTCTTGAAGAGCCTAATAAATGCAAAAATGCCTAGTGGGTTTCGCCTTGTCAGCATCCCGCTCAACCAGCAGCGTACTTAGCGGAGGCCCGAGGGTGCGGTCACCCTGGCGCAAACATTCCTGTTTTTTTTTTTTTTTGTAGTATGTGGAAAATGGTTCGACAGAATATGTTGGCAATTTTGTAATTCAATATGAAGCATACCTCATTCTGCTGGGGTTTTCATGAACCAAAAGTGATACCCTTTTTTTTAGTAAATACATTTTTACAATTTCATAAAAAAAAATTTTATGTTGGTAGGGGCGGCAAATTACCTTTTACCCCGGCGCCCTGTGTGCACTGGACGTCATTGCGCTCAACATACGTATTGTAAAACTATTTTTTTATTGTATTATTATTGTTCTTCCTAATTTTGTAGTTTAAGCTTTCAGGGCAGTATAAAAACAGCAATTGCAAAATGCCAAACAGAGCATATACTTAACTAAATATTTTTAATGTAGTAATTGAAAAAATTCGGAACATTGGGACTTGATGCAGCTTTGAGGAATAGCAACCGTAATTTAGTTATTTTCGCTGTAAGTATATATTTTATGGAAATGACATCCCTGGTTTCTTGATGTTATTGTTATTATGAGGCAACATCCTTTTCAGTTCCAAAGCAGAGCAACGTGTAATCGATAGTAAAGTGTAGAAAATGAGTCAGAAGCTTGAAGCGATTTAAAGGCAACAGAGACGGCAGCGAAAGCGACAGCAGCTAACAAAAATGTTATCTGTCGTAGGCGATGCCAAGAGGAGAGTCCAACGGATGCTACAAAAGGTTTAACAATTTTTGAAAGTCTTTTTTTTTTATTTTATAAAATGCATTGATGTCAAAAAAAGTTTTGATATTAAAATTTGCTGTTGCACAGCTATCTTAAAATATTTACATAACATTGTTGGGTACCACTTTTAAATTGAAAATAAAGCTGGTTAATGAAATATGAAAAAGTTTCATAAATTCATTATAAATTGTTTAATTTAATAACAAATTGAAAGGACATAATTTGTCACTAATTTGAACTAAAGCAACATGAGGCAGAAGTCTGTTTGTATGCAGTGTGCACACTACAGCACCCATATGTGCAAAAGTGTGATTTGTTTCGCTCCACACGCCTTTTCTAATAGAATCTGGATAAAAAAGAAGATCTGCAAAAAAATTTAGTGTTTCTATTGGAAACAGGCCAGTCGCTTTTGACCCAAAGGCTGAAAAATAAGCTTAAAATGATTTTTTTTATTTATCGATCTACAACTGTAAAACAAAAGATTTTTTGTGATAACGACTCAGGAAATTTCGATGTAAAATTAAATGGCTAATACATCTTTCATACACTATTTTGATCTATATGTGTGCGTTCGTGGTCTTAAATGATGTTAAACACAAATTTTATGAGAAATTTTTCAATTTTTATTGTTAAACGGTCCCCATTAAATATTTGAAGAAGATAAATTTTTATGCAGATCTTCTTTTTTAACCCCATTCTATTAGAAAAGGCGTGTGTAGCGAAATATTTAACGCTTTTTCACATTTCATACATTTCATGGGTGCTCTAGTGCACACACATACAGAAAACAACTTACTTAAATTAACTATACTGCCGTACTAAGCGATAAAGACGTATCTCAAAAAATTTCGTTTCGAGATAATTGATATTTTGTAAATTTCGTTTTATTCTTACTTTATCTACGAATTTTTTAACTTATTTAGGCAACTTAAAATATCGAAATTCCCTGCGTTTATACGCTTTTCATGAGATACGTCTTTTTCGCTTAGTATTTATAGCTTTAAAAATATAGATACGTCTTTTTACTTTAATCTTGACATATAAACTTTCATACAAAAGATATAATATTTTCTATCTTATAAAATACAGATAATATTAAATAAAAGCTAAAATCAAATTATATTTTTAGAAACTATATGTACTACGAGTATATATACTAAAATAAAGATTTAAAAAATTAATCATACATGATTGTTACTTATGAAATCTCAATCCTTAAAAGAAGGGATTTTTCTCCAAACGAACATGGTTTTTTCGTTCTTTTCGAAACGAAAGCATACAAGTAATGACAAGAACTTGCAACGACAATGACAACGTGATCCAGACAAGGAAGCTTTGCGTTTAATTCCCGTTATTTTTTTAATTTTTTTATTCGTATACGAATATAATAACATTTTTCCTTCGTATTTTTGAGATACGTCTAGTTCGCTTAGTATTGTAGCGAAATTTGGTTTATGCTAGAAAATTCTTGAAATAAATACCAACAAAAGAAACTAAACGATATTAGCACCATCTAGCGCAAAATGCTAAAAATAATAAACCGAACAGACGCTGCAGTAAACAATGAAAAGTCAACAACCGAGAGAAATTATCGCCGTCGTACAACGTACAACGCCATCTAGCATCTAGCATAATAGCTAGCTCAACGTCAGTGCGCCATGCTGGTGAATTGTGGTGAATTGTGGATAGTGGTAGAATGCACGCTACAAAGTAGCACTGGTGGGTTGTAGATAATGGTAGAATATACGCCACTTAGAAGGTACTGGATTATTCGAGAGAGTGATGACTGCAGTATAAAAAGGGTTGTCATCTGAGCTGAGGAAACAGTTGAGTTAGAACAGCGAAGCAATAAAGTGAATACAGTGTGATCCGTAGTAGAACAAAACAGTTTTCTATACAGTGTTAAATTAATATTAGAATTTGAACGTTAATAAAATAAACCATTTTATAACTAAATAAGTTTGTGTGTTTTTAATTGTTACACAATCCAGTGATCGAACTCAGAAAAGTGTGAGAGATCGAAATTATCGTCAAAGAGACAGAAATTTCGTAACAATTGGTGTCAGAAGTGGGATTGTGTAAAAGAATTAACAATCAATTTAAAAAAAAAAAAAAAAAATAAATATGGTCAAGTTTGAAGATCTGAAAGTGGATCAACTGAAGAAGGAGTGCAGCAGCTGAATCTGCAATCTACTGGCGGAAAGGTGGAGTTACAGAAACGCTTACGGCAGGCTCTTGAGGCTCAAGGTGTAAACCTGGAAGAGCATGAATTTTATAGTGATGTATCAGAATCAGCAGCGAAAGTGGAAGAAGCTTCTGGACTGGCGGCAAGTTGTGAAGTTGTAGACATGTCAAAGTTCGCGAAAATGTTAATGGCGATGACGCAGGCAATAAGTCAAAATGCACTGCAAATAGACGAGAAGTTAAGTCAAAATGCACTGCAAATGGACCAGAAGTTAAGTCAGAACGCGCTGCAGATCCAGGCGGTTTGGGAAG
The DNA here is from genome assembly GCA_949775025.1 of Tricholauxania praeusta. Taxonomy (NCBI): domain Eukaryota; kingdom Metazoa; phylum Arthropoda; class Insecta; order Diptera; family Lauxaniidae; genus Tricholauxania; species Tricholauxania praeusta. The sequence goes on from OX459029.1 coordinate 122,848,906, forward strand.
AAATTGATCAGAGCTTAAGTCAGAACGCGCTGCAGATCCAGGCGGTTCGGGAAGAAATTGATCAGAGCTTAAGTCAGAATACGACGCAGATCCACGCAGTGAATCAAAACATTGAGGCTGTTCGAACGGAGGTGCACAAAATGGTAAATGGCCTCGATACAAAAATGAGTGAGTTACGAGTTGACGTTGAATCATTCAAGGAAGAAGTTCAAAATAATTTTGAGGACGTTAACAAAAGGATTCAACAGTTGGAAATAAGTGAACCAACCACTCAAGTGATAAGAGAAATTAGCGCAGAGAGGCTTAAGGCACCCTCATACGATGGAACAACGCCATTTAGTGTTTTCAAGCTCCAATTCGAAACAACATCTGGTCACAATCGTTGGGATAACGAAAGCGCAGCTTCAGCGCTAATTGTGGCATTAAAAGGCGCAGCTGCAGAAGTTGGAGGTGGAGGCTGAAAAAAAAAATGCATCGTTCGCCAGCGGTAGCTTCAGCGGGAAATGCTACAACTGTGGTAAGCAGGGACACATGGCACGTGACTGCAAATCACGTCGTAAACGATCTGCATCACGTTCACCAAGAAGAAAACTTGGAAATAGGGTGAACGATGGCGAAAATGGTAGCGAGCAGCAGTCGTTAAACTAAAGAGAGTCAGTACAGCGGGGCGTGAGCTGACTCTTACAGATGATTGCCCCATAGTCTTGGTTTCGAAGCTCTGCCGAAATTCCAACAGCCTTACCATCGGTGGAAAAATCAACGAAAGACCATGTGAGCTTACTTTGGATACAGGCGCATCGCACTCAATTGTGAGGAGAGACTTATTTGATAGACGACGAGTAACGCCATTAAATGGGATCCAATTGAGAACAGCGACAGGAGAAATTGCGCAAATAGTAGGAAAAGTTACAGCGAGTATTCTCATCGGCAACAAAACTGTGGAACATGATTTTATTGTTGCAAACATCACCGATGAGGTTATCATTGGCGTGGATTTCATGATTCGACACGGGTTCACTTTGGATCTTAAGAAAAAAACGTTAACCCATTACAGCACATGAGTGCCATATGGCACTCATAATATAGGTATGAATTTTTGTCTCTCAAAAATATGTAATTAATTTCTTTAGTGTACTTGTAATTTCATTGCATTTTATACATTCCGCTCTTCACTCATGCAGTTATCGTCGGTCAGTTGAGCTGTCAAGTGAAAAGTTATAAGCGTATAAAAGTGACAGAATTTATCGTATGTGCAAAAAACAGCAAAAAAATGAGTCGCAAAAGGTAAGTGCGGATTAACTATTATATGTGTTATTATATTATATGAATGTTATACATCATTTTGAAGGGAACATTTCAAATTTTTCATAAAATCTATTGTTAGAAATATATTTCTACCTTTAGTATGAAATTTTCCCATTCAAAAACAGCAAGTGCCATATGGCACTCATGGCACATACCGGTAATAATTTTTTTATACGTTTTAGTCTAACGATGGCGCAGACCATTGAGTTTTTGAGGCAATTAGATGAAGAGGAAAGCGAGAATGAAGCCGTTACAGAAATAATTATTGTACCCCCACCTGCGGAGTGCGATTCTGGAGAAGATGACGCCGAAGAGGATTCTGCCGGTGAATTATTGGATATTTGCCACAACCAAATGCAAACTTGTGAGATAGTCACAGTTTCCAAAAATTGTGAAGCAACAGTTCTTTTTGATGAAGCTCAAAATATTAATTGTTTAGACGATCTTGAACATTTGGTTGGTTGTGAATTGGATTTGCCTGTTTTGCAGGGGAAACCAAGTGCCAGAAAGCGAAAACGAAATGATGATGGATCTAATATGAAGGATTTGCAAGCACCACCAACTTCAAACAGCAACAGTACGCTTAGAAAACGGCCTCAGTTAGAAAATGTCACAACGGAAGAACCTTCATTGGTAGTGCCTCCAAATTTGCAAACTTCACGTAATCAGTTCAAGTGGACAACTTCTGAAGCTTTACCATGCATTCCAGTTTTTTCAGAGGCTAATTATACTGACTGCAACAAAACGCCACATGAATTATTTTTTAACTTTTTTGATACTGATTTGATCAATTTGAAAGTGGAAGAATCAAACAAGTATGCCCAATATACGGATACTGTACATGCAAAAATAACGGTTGATGAAATTCTGTGCTATATTGGGATACTTATAAACTCTGGATATGCTACCCTTCCCCAAAGTAGACTTATGTGGAAAGCAGATGATGACGTTCACATCAAAGCAGTTGCTGATGCTATGCCATATAACCGTTTTGTGGCAATCGGTAAATATATGCATTTTGCATCAAATGAAATGTGTAATCATTCGGATAAAATGTGGAAACTACGCCCTCTGACAGATAGATTGAATGCGAATTTTGGGAAACATTTTCATCCAGAGCAACACCTATCATATGATGAATCGATGATAGCTTATTATGGCCGACATGGCTGCAAACAATTTATTAGAGGAAAGCCTCTCAGATTCGGATACAAGGTGTGGTGCCTCAACACACCTCTTGGCTATTGTGTTGCATTTGATATTTACCAAGGGAAAAATCAAAGATTCAACACTACTATGGAACAAACATTTGGTAAATGTGTTACACCTTTGCTTTATATGATAGATTCGCTTCCGAGCAGTATTAAAAATTTGCCATACAGTTTCTATTTTGATAATCTTTTTACCGGTATTTCAGTACTGCACTATTTGAAGCATAATGGCTATAATGGAACTGGCACTATGCGTGAAAATAGAATTCCAAAAACATGTCCGATTGACAACAAGAAAATCTTATCCAAGAAAAAACGCGGGTATTCGAAGAGTCGAAAGATTGTTGATACGGACATAACAATCACGAAATGGGTTGATAATAGTGTTGTGAGTTTGGCTTCAACATTATTTGGCCAATTACCATTGGATCTTGCATCTAGATACTCAAGAGAAACTCATGAAAGGGTCAATATTCAACGACCTGTTGTTGTTTCTGCATATAATAAATATATGGGCGGTGTAGATCGGATGGACCAAAATGTTGCAGCCTATCGTATAAATGTTCGGAAGAAAAAATGGTGGTGGTCTATTTTTACCTGGTGCATCGATGTTGCAGTTCAAAATGCTTGGTTGATGTCTCGAAAAAGCGGAAACCACCTCTCACAGCTGGAATTCCGTCGAAAGACTTGTACACCATCTTAGCAAAACGTGCCGCGATAAAAATCGGTCAAATATCTCAGTCCTCAAAAATGCACATATTTCCAATGCAGACTGTAGATATGACGGTATATCACATTACGTGCAACCGTGTAATCGGCGACATTGTGCAAAGAAGTAGATAGGAAAGAACTAGACTCCGAGCTTTTTGCCTGTATTAAATTTTGGCGAGAAGAATGAAAGCTGGAACCAATGAGAATTACGAAGCAAAATCCAATTGGATTTATTTCTGATTTTGTTCGGTTTTTGCAACGAACCGAACGAATTCACAATGTTAAATTCAGCCCATTTTGTATTTTTTAATTTATTTATTTTCTTAAATTCATAAAAAAGTTATTTGAATATTAGAAAATTAAAATAAATAAATTGAAATTCAAAAATAAGGAAAACTTGTTGAGAAAATTATTCATTCAATTACGATGACTTATTTAAACCTGCATTTGAGAAAATCAATTTTTATATCTACCAGGCAACCAGCAAATGCAATAGCATGATTTTTATTTTGACTCCTTCAAACTTGCAAATTTGCAAGTGATCCCGCGTAAATTTTGTTGTTGGTTTTTCTTCAGAAAAATTCAGTCGAAAAAATCCTAAAAAAAATGCGTGTATTTGTTGTTGCGTTTTTGTAGTTTACAACCGATGCCGTTAGTTTCAATTTTGTTGGTATTTTTTCGGCAGAAAAATTGAGTGGAAAACAACAAAAATTATATTCATGTTGTTTGCTTGTATGTGTGCTGAAATTATGCTATTTTTCGCAACTAGGATTTTTCCTTTGGGGGATATAAATATATAGAAATTATGAAGTTATATTTTTCAATTTTCTTGTTTTACTTGAAACGAATCATTAGTTGAAACAAGTTAATAATAAATAAGTTTAATTAGAATAGCTTAGTCACTAGAACTGATTCTGCATTTAAAAAACACGAAAATCATATTTTCAAAGATAAAAAATGGAGATTTCTTTAAAATTAACACGGAAACTAAGTCAATGTGTCAAAATACACTACTACTATCGAAGTGTTATCTTAATTTGGGCTTAAACCTTTCCGAATCCAAAAATATTCATGTAAGGGGCTTAGCACCCTTGATCCCTTGATCAAGTACGTACATTTTTCGGTTCAAACTGAAAAATAAAAATGATATTCATGTTGTTTTATTTGCTGAGCGCCTGCTGCAAACAAAATTTCATTTGTGTTACGTATTGAATTGAAATTATTTTACAAAACTCAAAATATTTCTATAATTTCTATATTTTTCAACATTATCATGGAAATAAAAATAAAGGTTGTACTAAAATGTCACATTAAAATCTGACAGCGAAATGTGGCTTCGTAACTTTCAAAAAATTGTTCAACTCAATTTCTTTTGTTTACATTTTGCATTGGATTTTGACAACTATGAAACCACATTTCGCTGTCAGATTTTAATGTGACATTTTAGTACAACCTTTATTTTTATTTCCATGATAATGTTGAAAAATATAGAAATTATAGAAATATTTTGAGTTTTGTAAAATAATTTCAATTCAATACGTAACACAAATGAAATTTTGTTTGCAGCAGGCGCTCAGCAATCTACTTCTTTGCATTGTGCGTTTGAAGAGTGCAAATCACAAACGAGAGCGGAATGTCAAAAATGCAATGTTGGCCTATGCATAAAATGCTTTTACAAATATCATACACGGTTGAATAAATGAGAAAATATATAAAGTATCTTTCATATATGTATATCTTTTGTTTTTTTTTTTAAGTGTACAGAAAAATGATTTTTTTGTTAAATTTATATGAATAAAACGTAAAAATGAATATATAAAATTAAAACCGTATCTATTTTTTCGACCATTAAAAACAACCCAGGTTTGTGTCATGAGTGCCATATGGCACTCGCACCTGGCCTCGCTCAGGTAAGTTTTACAGGTAAACCAATATGAAATTTGAGTTCAGGGGATGAATATTAGCCAATGTACCAAGTTTCATCAAAATCGCTTCACGGAGAGCCCGTGTGCATTAATGGGTTAAGGTATGCCAATGTAGAGTTGCCTTTAGACATTGGCTGTGGACAAAAATTAACAATTGCAAGAGTCTACATAAGTGAGCGCTGTCGAATTGAACCCAACACCGAAGAAATTATTTGGGCCACAACAAATGAAGACTGTGGGACAAGCCATCTGTGGGTAGTGGAAGCAGATAAGAAAAATGTAAAGAAAGACCTGATTATTGGAAAGACCCTAGTAAACACAAGAACAGACAGAAAAATACCGGTGCGAATTTTGAATCCAACAAATAAGCCAAAATGGATGCAAAAAGGTGAGCTTATAGCGCAATGTGAGAAAGTTACGGCTGTGATAAATTGTGAAAATAACCAGCAGAATACACAAGGCCCAACCTTAACGAAATCGTCGGCCATGGAAGTATTGACGAAAGAATGGACGAAGGAGTTGTCTGCTCAGAACAAAAATAAAGCAAAAAGGTTTCTGCAAAAACATTGGCGGATATTTGCGTCCAAAGGAGAAAATAATGGCCGAACATCAGTTGTCAAACATCGTATTGATACAGGTGATTTTCAGCCGATTCGTCAACCTCCAAGGAGGCTAGCACTCGCTAAGAGAGAAGAAGTGACGGGCCTTATAGAAGATATGGCGCGAGAAAATGTCATTGCACCATCAGAAAGCCCATGGAGTTCACCGGTCGTACTTGTGAAGAAAAAGGATGGAAGTATGCGATTCTGTGTGGATTACAGAAAATTGAATGACGTCACTAAAAAAGACAGCTACCCGTTACCCAGAATCGATGATACACTGGATACGTTATCTGGAGCAACATGGTTTTCCACCCTGGACTTACAAAGTGGATATTGGCAGGTGGAAATAGATGAAAAAGACAAAGAGAAAACTGCCTTTAGTATTGGGAATGGTCTATGGCAGTTCAACGTCATGCCGTTTGGTCTTTGTAACGCTCCAGCTACGTTTGAACGGTTAATGGAACGAGTTCTCAAAGGACTACATTGGAAGATTTGTCTAGTGTATCTCGATGACATAATCATCATGGGTAAAGATTTTGATGACCACTTGAAAAATCTGGAGAAAGTGTTTGAGCGCTTGGAGGCAGCTGGACTAAAATTAAGTGCGAAAAAGTGCTCACTTTTCCAGCGTGAAGTCAAAAATCTGGGGCACAAGGTTACGTCAGAAGGAATACATACAGAGGAAGATAAAATAAAAGCTGTGAAAAATTGGCCAAGACCATCTAATCTTCATGAGTTGCGAAGTTTTCTGGGTCTATGCACTTATTACAGACGCTTTGTTCCTGGTTTCGCAAATGTTGCAGGCAGTCTACATGAGCTGACACAGAAAAATCGAAAATTCGAATGGAGTGGGGCACAGGAAACTGCATTCCAAAAACTGAAAGAATTACTGTGCACAGCGCCAATACTCGCGTACCCAATACCCGGCAAAGAATTTGTATTGGACACCGATGCGAGTGGCCATGGTATTGGAGGAGTTTTGTCCCAAATCATCAATGGGCAAGAAAAAGTCGTCGCATATTTCAGCAAAATTCTGTCGAAACCTGAGAGGAATTATTGCGTAACTCGGAGAGAGTTACTGGCAGTAATGGAATGCGTGAAACACTTCCATAAGTACTTATATGGACAGCACTTCCTCCTGAGGACAGTCCATGCGGCATTAAGGTGGCTACTTCAATTCAAGGATCCTGAAGGTCAAATCGCACGGTGGATAGAACGCTTGCAGAGCTATGATTTCACCATAGAGCATCGTAAAGGAAGCCAGCATGGAAATGCGGATGCACTTTCCCGTCGTCCATGTAAAATTGAATGCGGTCATTGTTCGCGAACAGAAAATAAAGCTGGAACAATTGATGTGCGCCTTTTGAACGTTTTGCCTGAAGAAAAGTGGACAAAAGAGGAGGTAAAACGAGACCAGCGCAATGATACAGATTTGGCAACTATAATTAAGTATAAGGAGCTGGGTAGGAGACCGGCGTGGCAAGAAATTTCAAATGAAAGCCAAATCTGTAAAGCATACTGGGCGCAATGGCAAAGTTTGGAGTTGCTATAATACTTTGCTTGTATTAAAATATGTTCCAAGATTTCTAACCGTGTAGTCAGTGCATGATTAGCTTAAAAAAATTAAAAAAAAAAAATTGATTTTGATAACTTTTGGGCCAAACATACAAACATTTTTTTTCTCATTTATTTTTTTGATGGAAATTCATGTAGTGGCATTGACAATTTCAAATTTCAAAACAACAAAGGACTTGAGCTGTTACACAAGAAACACCAAAGCTCTACTTTTTTCTCCTTATGCATAGGCTTAAAAAATAGCGGTCAATTCTTTTCGACACTTCCTTTTGTGTACATAAGGAAAATAAGGAAAAAATTAAATTTTCTTCATTTTTTTGGCCAAATTCCGAAAAATGAAAATTTTGCAGCTCTGGTAGCAACCCTAAGACTATTTTTCTTAATTTTTTTAAATCGAATGTGAATGAATTTTCGGAAATCGAGTATTTTGAAGTATTCTAGAACATGCCATTTATTTGAACATGTCTAGTGTTAATGATATGATTAGATATTCAGTTATCATTACGTAAGTAGCTTATTCTGCGAGGTACTTGAAAAAACTCGTCCAAAACTCTTTCCACTTTGATTTCGATATCGTGATGTATATTATGCGAGGTTGAGCCGTTCAGCCGATCTTTGGACATAGTTGATCTGAGGTATGTCTTTAGACGACGTAGCACTGAAAAGGAGCGTTCATTTGTTGCTGTTGTCACAGGCAAAGCTGTCAAAACACGGAGCATTTTTGATGTCTTGCCCCGCAAAGCGTTGACGTCAAAGTTTAACTTAATTTATGTCACGTGAACTATCATGCAAAATTGAATGATATGGTGCAAATAGATTTGTGCATGAATTTTCATTTAAGCTGATTTTATTGATGCCGGAGCTATGCTTAAACGCGCATTGAAAAAAAGGTCATGTTACTTAGCCTTAGCGAAGCGCAGTGGTCCCAAATCATGTTTTTTGGTTCCAAAATAGCTAGAGTGCGCAAATCTTGAGAAAATAAAAAACTCGTGCTCTGACGATTTATCGGCATTTCAGTTCTTTTATTTAAAAAAAAAAAAAATTTGTTGTGTCTTTTTGATTTTTCATTCAAATGTCAATAAAAATCTATGTGCGAAAATTCCCAATGGGAGGGGTTTAAACCCCCAAAACCCCCCCCCCTTGCGCACGGGCCTGTAACTAATGATAATTTTGTGTACAAAATTTGGCATTACTGCACAAAACATATGTTTTTTATTTGACATTTCATAGTTTGCGAAATGGAATCAACAACAGGAACTTCTAAATTTTTGGTAGACGAAATAAATTGCTAATTGAAGCTTTGAAAAAGTCATCGAATGCAAAATAAACCGATAAAGTTAGTCTAGAGGAGAAGCAAAAAAATATAGGGGACCATTATAGACGATTTTAACGGCTTGAAAGGAACCTACCGAACGTAATATAGACGTAATATCTGAATCACTATGAACTTTGCAATCCCAATCTGAATCCATATTTAATAGCTTGCTTTTTTGAAACTTTGTGTTTCTACTTCCTATGTTCTCTTTCGTTATGACAGCAATCAGCTGTTAGTTAACTATTAGTTAACCCGCCAAATTTGGTTGGTTAACTAATTGCTATGAAATTGGATAGTTAACCTCGAATCTTTAGTTAACTAAACACTGTGAAACCGGCCCTTAGGGGACTCAAAGTTGAACTTTGTACTACAAAAATTTTGTATGAATTTTTTTATATAAGCAACTGTTAGATAGGGTGCTCTAGTTAACTTGTTTGGAACAAAATGCAATAATGTAGCATATTGGCGGAAAGTACATTGTTTTTACTTTATAAAAATTAATTTAGTTTTCTTTTATCGACCTTCTATAAATTTTACGGAATTTTCAAATATTAGAATGAAAAATTGGAAAAAGTGAAAAATTTTAAAACAAAAAGTATACATATTTCCAAATTTAAAAATTTTTTTTATATGTTATGTGCAAAGTAGGGGTGGCAGTCCCGGAGCTTTTTTGAGTTTCGGAATTTTCGGGATCGAAGTTTCCTATACCGGGATCCCGGGATCAATCCGGGGATTGATAGTTCTAGTAAATGCATACAGAACTAAAAAAAAAACGAGAAGTTTATACTATTGTATATATAAAATTAAAATTGCTTTATTTCACAGCGTAACAATGAAGAATAAGAACGCAAAATAATAGAAAAAATAATTGCTCAAAAATTGACTTAGAACACTTCGAGTGTTAATACATCTAAATCACACTAAGTTTGACTAGTAGAAGATAGCCACTATTAAAAGGAGATGATAGAGGATAATCAAGCATTTATGACCAAACTATCAATTTTATTTTTACATTTAAAAATTCGTGTACCACATTTTGTACTTAATTACTGCTTTATCACCTTATTCAAATGTGACAGTGATGGCATTTAGAGGCACCGAATGGCTCGCTCTTAGTAGACGCACCCATAAGTGTGCTTCATTTAAGTTGTCAAAATCTTTAAAAGCTGATTTCAGAAAAAAAGTTTCAGACAAAAGTTTAATTATATCTTAGATTTTAAGTTTTGGTAGGTCTAGGTATGGGTCAAAATTTCAATGTCAAATCAAGGTCAGCTGTGATTTATTTTTTTTTTTTGAAGACAAACCTATATTTTTTGTTGCAAATTAGTATTTTATTATAAGAAATACTTAGATATGTTTTGGTTATGTTGTTTTTCTATTGCGTTTTTAGTATTTCCGTTATTGATAAAAATAATTTTGGTCTAAATTTCACATTTTATCATTTTTCTCATGAACTATCAATTTTCAATACAAATCGCACTTAGTAGAAAATTCTTAAAATTAGTCAAAGTATTAAAAAAGATATTTTTTTTTTGCTATGTGAAATTTTTCTTTAAGAAAATCTTAAACAAAAAATTGCTACTATAAAAAAAAAATATTTTTATTCAATTTAAGGGATCCCGTAATCCCGGGATTGCCACCCCTATTGCAAAGGTATGGTTAGCAAAAAAAAAAAAAAAAAAAAGCTGCGCATATTCATAATTTTTTTTTATCAGGTTTTTGCTAATGTATTTTTAGATGGAACAAAATATATCGACTTTTATAAAATGCTCTCAATAATTTGTTTGTGTCGGAATTTACCAAAATTGCATACTGGCAAAAAGTACATAAATTGTACTATTTAAAAATTATTTGCTTGAAGTTTTATATTCTATGTGTGAATTATGCTCATTTTTTAAAAATTAGGGCTGAAAAAGACATAATTCAAAAATTTCGCAATATTTAACAGCAAAAAACCAAAAAGTATATCTCCAGATTCAAATTTTTTTTTTTTTTTATATTATGTACGAAGGCATGGTTAGCAAAAAAAAAAAAAAAAGCTGCGCATATTTATAACTTTTTTTTTAATGAATTTATTTCTATTGCAATATTTGAAGGAAAAAAATATTTGTGTATCTTCGCATTTTGCAATGCTTTACAACAATTTTATAAATTGTAAAAGCTTACATTGTGAAGGAAGTTGGTTGAATTTAGATAGAAGTTCCCTCAAGTGAAGGTTAACTGGTTAAGGCTGTTTTTTCTTTTTTCATACCTCTTTGCTTTCGCTTTTTTAGAACTAAACATAGCGTAGTGCAGATATGGATGGTGCAGCATAGGGGATCCGATTATAAACATTTTTGTTATTATTATTATCGTAATTTATTTCCAAAAAATTTATTCTAAATTCTTATGTCCTTAATTATGATAGTTATCATTCTATCCGGCCTGTTCTGTAATCCGCGAAGTTTCAATTACTTTTCATTTCGAAAACTTTTTGATGAAGTTTCAATATCGAAGGGAAATTGAAGCGTTTATAACGTAAATACACGACGTTTTACTTTTCACAGTATAATTATATATTTTTTGACTTCAAATAGCTGTCAGTCAATAATACACACAAATAAACAATTTTTGTTTGTCAAAAATATATGTTAGCCAAGATGCCCAATTAGGGATTTTATCTTATTTGAAGAAATTTCAATGAGATTTTTTTTTTATACTCTATGAATTTCATAGGGCTTGTTGCGTATTCTATTTCCACTTATGAGGTAAATTAGGTGGCATCAATGACAATTTTGTTTTCGAACAATTCGAACATGTCAAATTACTAACACAAGCAAGATAAGCAGTTATTTTCGAAAAATGTAGAATTGTGGAGTTTTTACTTGTCATCAGAAAAACATTTTTGTGGTTGAAATTTTTTTATTTTAACAACATTTAAGATATTCCATATACAACGAATAATAAAAATTACTTGGTAAAATAGGAAAAACTCTGGAGCTTAGTTGTGTTTAATTTTTTTCTTAAATTTTATCAATAAAACAGCATTAAAAAAGCAAAACGCAATGAAAATACATAGCTCATACTTTCGCTTCCAATCTACTTTCATACGAAAGTGTAATTGGGACCAGCTCGGTATATTTTTATATTTTCCAATAAATTTATTTTATGTTTTTAATGGCTTTAATATATGTTCAGAAAAAACTTGTGTTTTCATTAGAAACTAAACGCACAGTGTTTCAAAAGTCATTGCGACCGAATATTGCTTTTGCTTTTAATATTTTACAGTTATTTTATCATAACAAATACAGTAGAACTCAGTTGAGACGATTCTGCATTTAACAAATGTGCGGTAAGATCATCGTAGTTTTACTTTAAATTTGGCGCACTTGTAACCCTACTTCTTAATATTCGACTATAAAGAGATTCGGCTATAACGTTATCAGCTCATAGCGGCGAAATATCTGTTTCTGTGGGACTTCGTTATATCAATTATCTACTGATAAAAGGACTACAATTGGTACAACATGCCTCCTTCCATGCACAAAGTTCTAATGCATGGAAGTGAAATTATGAAATAACTAGAAGTTCCAATTGGACGTCTTTCTAAAGAAGCTCAGCAAGCATCAATTATTGAAAATCGATACCCATTATGAAGAACAAGTCTCAATCATATCCCACCTTTGTATGGCGGTAGGCGTGTGCGTGGATTGATTTTTTTCATATTCATAAATTTTTGTTGATTTAACCTACCTCTGTGCCAAATTTCAATACTCTTGAGCTATTTTTACCAGGGACATAACTATTATAAGTTTTTTGTCAAAAAAATTGGTTTCTAATTATTATGAATAAGAAATATTTTATTAGTTGTCAATAACTATTATTTTTCAATGGATTTTTTTACGTTGAGTCGTAACTATTATACATAAGAAATATTTTATTAGTTGCCAATAACTATTATTATTCAATGGATTCTTTTTTACGTTGAGTCATAACTATTATGAATAAGAAATTGTTTATCCATTGTCAATAACTATTTATTTGGAAAAAATATTTTTTTACGTTGTTTTGAAAAAAGTGTTTAAGATTTTTTATTTACTCTAATATATAAGGAAAGGTTAAAAATGGCTCTTGGACATCATTTAGGATGGCTCCGGACCTTGAAAAGTACCGAAAGGGTCAAAAACGGTCCTTTCCAGGATCCGGAACTACGTGATGTCCGAAATCCATTTTCGAGCTCTCCCCATCGATGGGAGCAAAAAAAGTTTTTCGAAAATGCGACAAAAACGGTCCTTTGCATGGTCTGGAGCCGCCCTATGTGATGACCAACCATTATTTTTGACCACTTTCCATCGATTGGTGCAAAAAAAATTCGAAAATGGACATAAGCCAGGCACTTTTTCGACCTCAGCAACGATGCATACCACAGCACTCTTTTATTACTGCGTTTTTTCAGAGGTGCGCGCAAGAATTCATTTTTTCGGGATAGTATGTATATGTGTACCACTCTGAAAAATTATGCTTGTGGTATTTATTTTTATTTCGCATCGAGTGGCCATCACCTTATTAACTAACTTTAAACTATTGATTTGTCATAAAAAATAATAATGTATCATCTAATGTCATAGGTAAATATTCTGTAAAAAAGTTTGTCTTTTTAGCTTTAAAACGTTATAAAAAAATAATTTTCCCGTTAAAATTTACCGGAGATATGACAATTTTAACATAACCATAAAAAATCATGAAACGTAAAACCTTCGAACTTCACAACTCGGTATCTCTCGATATCTTCGATAACAAATTAATTCCCGCCACACGTGTCCTCTAATATAACTCAAAGAATACGTAAAAAAAATTTCGAGTGATTTAAAGGTGTGGCGGTCAGAAACTGTTTGGATTGTAAAAGAACGTCTCATAAGCCTATGGATTTATTTACTATATATAGTGATGTTATGATGCCCAAAACTAAATTCTTGAAGGCAGAAAATGAATCTTAGTGATATAAGAAAAATGCAAAAAATGAAACATTCTTCTGGACCAGGATGGAACTTTTCAGTCGAATTTTTTAAAATATTAACGTTTATAAATAAGCGATTATCACCTATAAAAAATCCTTGTAAAGTAAAACTTAGTGACAGTGTTTGATTTAGTTACAGGAAGTAAAATTTGTTACAGTTTTCTCTGTATGTATGTATGTAATTTCTTACTTATGGTCACTTTGGTTGAAAAAGGGTGGTTGAAGAAAAAACAGGGAAAATATGTGGCTTTGAATTCAAAAATTAAACTTCAATTCCATATTCCAAACTTAACCTACACGGAAAACAAGGTTTTGTAAAAAATAACGTGAGATATTCAAAAAAAGCAAAATAATCAGGAAAAATTATCGTATAGCCCTGTAATTTCTAATTTCATGAAATACTCAGTATAAATTGATGCGCAAACTGCAATTATTACAGTCTAAAACTTTATTATTACAGTTTCAGAATGGAAAATATACAATGTGGTCAGGGAAATATTTAGTTAGCAAAAAGTACTAAATAATTAATGAAAATTTCATATGATCGACAAATAAAAATTACAGGGTAAACTGCAAAAACTTCAATAAGTATCACATAACAAATTATTTATCTTATGATTCGATATAACTTTTTTGTCACCTGCGTTGTACAAATACGACATAAAATGTAGATATATGGTTACAAGAAAATAATTATATGGATGTTGCCAGGATGGTTCTCTGTTTCATGCTATGTTAAGAAGTATGGTCAGGAAGTATAATAAAACATAAATTAAGAAGAAAATAAAATAAAATATGAAAAAAAAGTTAAATTTTCGTTTTAAAAATTTTTTCGGAGTAAATGATAAATTTTACAGTGTGAGCACTGTAATTTTTCATTGACAATCACAATCAATTATTACAGTTTTTCGCTTACTATCTGGGCATTACAGGGAAAAACTGTAATTATTGTCGGAAATCCAATGAATTTTTACAGAATTTTTTTTTTTCCGTGTATGTATGTATTTTAAATTAAAATTAAAACTAATTATAAAAGTGAGTTTTAAGATGATGTACGCTCACCTAATGAGAATTAGCTATTGAGTCAATTGTAATTTACCTCAATTGCTCGTCATCTTGTACAAGGATGGGAGCAACTGCAGGAAAAGTCACCATGGGGTTTAAAAATTTAATAACTTTTTCGTTTTATATTTTTTTTTCATTCTTTTCAGATTATATAAATATCACCTGGGGAATAAATAATGGAGAGATTCACAACTGAACAAAGAATCAGAATAATAGAAATTTATTATTTAAATCAGCGATCAATTATTTTAACGCAAAGAAAATCTGTTGAAAATCTGATTATCAGCGATGAAGCTCATTTTCATTTAAATGGCTTTGTTAATAAGCAGAACTACAGGTTATAGGGTTCTGAGAATTCAAGAGCCATTCATCAACGCCAATTCCACCCCATAAGGTGTACAGTATGGTGTGGCGTTACATCTGAAAATATCATTGGGCCTTACTTCTTCGAAAATGAAGACGGAAGTGCTGTATCCGTAAATGGAGAGCGGTATCGGTTTATGATAGAACATTTTTTACGTCCTGCTCATGAAAACAGACCTGAGATGTGATTTCAGCAGGATGGAGCCACTGCCCCCACTGCCCGAGACACAATGGCACTTTTAAGGAAATTTTTGCAGAACGAATAAATTTCAGAAATTCGGAAATTAATTGGCCAGCGCGTTCGCGAGACTTGTCAGCACTCGACTATTTTCTTTGGGGTTATTTGAATTAGCGAGTATATGTGAATAAGCCTGAGACCATCCTTGAACTCAAGGACAACATTGTTGCCGAAATTCGAAAGCTACAGCCACACATTTTGAAAGATGTTAAGGAAAATGCTCTAAAACGAGCCCATCATTGCGAAGCTGAAAACAGTGGTCATTTAAATGGCAATATTTTCCATACTTAGTGTAAAAACTTTTCCATTTTATAATCTGAAAAAAAAAAAACAAAAAATATATATAAACGAAAAATTTATTAAATTTTTAAACCCATGGTGACTTTTGGCCCACGCCATATAAGTATTTATGTATGTAAGTGCGAATGCATGTAGTTTCGTGCTAGTTGCAAAACATCTACATATGGTTTCCAAACTAGTTCTTCCCGGACAAGGGCTCTCAGGTCGGGACATTTTTTACGTTAGCTCGAAACGAATACTTCAAATCGAACAAAGAATCCTGAACCGCATCGATTGACATCATTTTTTACTTTCTCCAAAGAAAATAATTTATTTATTTTAATTTTGTTGTATATTTTAATAATAACACTAGCTTAACTCAAAATGTTCCACTAATCTGAGGTTACTTTTCTTATGTAGATTTTCCTGCTGAGTTCGAAAATGAAAATGAAAATTTTTTGAATGGTACAATTTTCGAGATATTGTGGTTTTTTCATTTTTTCGACCTCTTTTCACTTTGAAACTCATATCTTGAGCTACAAATGCCCAATTTCATTTTTTTTGATGTCATATTAAAGATAATAAAATTATGGTATAAATAAACGTGTGTAATTACATTTCTTATTAAAAAAGTGGTTCAAAAGATATAGATGAAAATAGACCAGATTTTAAGAAAAATCAAATTTTACATTTGATTCTGTGGCCACGAAAAAATAGAAATAAAATAAAAAAAAATAATTTTACTTTTTGCACGTAGAGTTGATACTTTTACGCAAATATTAAAACATTATAGAAGAAAATCGACTGTAAAATAATAACGTTAGAAGCGATTGAATGAATAAGTCTAAGTCCCACATTTTTTGATCATATAAATTTTTTCGACAATTTGTTGAGTTTAATCGCTGCAATTCTCTATATTGTTTGGTGTTTTCGTATTATTAGAATAAATTTGCTTAAAACCTTCAATATCCCTGAAAATAAAAATGCACCGGTTACTGTGGAAAAGGAACTATGTCCAAAAAACCACATTTACTTGCACACACAAGCACAGGCTAGCACAAACAATCATAATATACGACACAAAGTTATATATATGTATGTACTTAGTTGTGGCTTTTGTGTTGTCTTCTGTTGCTTTTGGGATCCGTTTCTCTAGTAAGGAACCATACGTAGTCTCCCAACATTGCTTCATCCCAAAACCCTTGATAGCGCCGCTCAATAGTTTTAATTTGTTGGTGAAATCTCTCACCGTGTTCGTCACTTACGTCACCAAGGTTGTGGGGAAAGAAATTTAAATGCGAATGCAATAAATGGATTTTCACAGACATATTTACGCCTGATAAAAATAAATTTAATGGTAAAAAATGCACTAGAATATTAATAAGAATGAAATGACATTCCGTACCCATCTTTTTGTAGTTCTCCAGCGAATCGGTAATAATTGCCTCGTAGTCAGGGCTTTTATGGTTCCCAAGAAAACTAGTAACAACCAGCTGAAATGAATTCCAGGCCTCGTTCTTAACCGATGTCAAATATATTGGAAAATCTGTGCTTTTCATCAATTTTCTTATGTCTCGACCATCGAAGACGCCTTCCTTAATTTTAGCTATAGACAGCTTAGGAAAAAGAGTTTTCAAGTAAGCGAAAGCTTGGCCTTCTACGTTGAGGGCCTTCACAAAATTTTTAATAAGGCCAAGTTTTATATGTAACGCTGGAAGAATTATACTTTCTTTCTTGACAAGTGGAACGTATTTGATGTTGTCTTTGTCCACAGTAATGTTCTCCCTTTCTTGTGGAATGTTTTAATTTTTGCATAAAAGTATCAACTCTACGTGCAAGAAGTAAAATTGTTTTATTTTATTTTATTTCTATTTTTTCGTGGCCACAGAATCAAATGTAAAGTTTGATTTTTCTTAAAATCTGGTATATTTTCATCTATATATTTTGAACCACTTTCTTAATAAGAAATGTAATAACACACGTTTATTTGTCATTTTATTATCTTTAATATGACACTAAGAAAAAGGAAATTGGGCATTTCTAGCTCAAGATATGAGTTTCAAAGTGAAAAGAGGTCGAACAAGTGAAAAAACCACAATATCTCGAAAACTGTACAATTCAAAAAATTTTCATTTTCATTTTCGAAATCAGCAGGAAAAAGTACATAAGAAAAGTATCCTCTTATCAAAGGTACATGAGAAAAATCTTTTTGTAACCATTAGGCTCAACAAATTGTCGAAAAAATTAATATATTCATAAAATGTCGAATTTGGATTCATTCATTCAATCGCATCTAACGTTGTTATTTTACAGTCGATTTTCTTGTATAATGTTTTAATATTTGCGTAAAAATATCAACTCTACGTGCAAAAAGTAAAATTATTTTTTTTTATTTTATTTCTATTTTTTCGTGGCCACAGAATCAAATGCAAAATTTGATTTTTCTTAAAATCTGGTTTATTTTCATCTATATCTTTTGAACCACTTTCTTAATAAGAAATATAATTACACACGTTTATTTATCATTTTTTCCAGAACTTTGAAATTATATGAAAATAAAATTATAAAAAATCATAGCACATGTATAAGCCAAATAAGTTTAAAAAGAGCTATGTCAACTGAACATAACTCAGAAAGATAACAAGAAAAAATGGAACAATACGTGCGAAATCCAAACACGCACTTTGTACACATCAAGGTCACATACCCAATAGCTCAAGTGTTAGAGCGGCCGTCGCAATTCAAAAAATGCATACGGTCGGGTGTTCGATTCTCAGTACAACTTAACCAAAACTGGTCTGATGAGGCTATGTATATGCATATAAATATGTTTATACGTGGTAATAGCCGAAACATATGT
This sequence comes from Tricholauxania praeusta, assembly GCA_949775025.1. Taxonomy (NCBI): domain Eukaryota; kingdom Metazoa; phylum Arthropoda; class Insecta; order Diptera; family Lauxaniidae; genus Tricholauxania; species Tricholauxania praeusta. Next base: position 122,867,351 of record OX459029.1, read on the forward strand.
CACCAATTACCAGGTTAAATTGATCCACTTGTTATCTTTCTCATGTTGGTTGTATAAATGACTAAAAAGTTCAATACAAAAATTATTAATATAATTACACACATTTATTTGTCATTTTATTATCTTTAATATGACATCAAGAAAAAGGAAATTGGGCATTTGTAGCTCAAGATATGAGTTTCAAAGTGAAAAGAGGTCGAAAAAGTGAAAAAACCACAATATCTCGAAAACTGTACCATTCAAAAAATTTTCATTTTCATTTTCGAACTCAGCAGGAAAATCTACATAAGAAAAGTAAACTCAGATCAATGGAACAGAAAAAAAAAATCATTTTGTAAACTAGTGTAATTTGTTACCCAGTGACGTTGTTTTTTAAAAATTCTGCTTTTTATACAGAAATAATTAAATAAATTTGGTGCCATATATCAAAAATTGTTCCGCAATAGTTTAAAAATAATTGGTTCATTGAAACACATCCTAGTATGTGTGAAAATAAATAATTGGCGTTTTATTTTTAATTGAAGGTAATGCAAGCTAAGCATTTGTGAAAATGATAAGCTTCCTCTTTATGAAATTTTAATTTTGTAGAAAAACGCACTTTTGCCCACAAGAAGAAGGGATTATTGTTTCTACACATACATACACACATATCTCAATTAAGAAAATTACACAAGCGCTTTGATGACTTAATGAAATATTGTTGAAAAGGATGTCAGAATAAAAAAGGAAAATATATTTGTAAGAGGCCCATGCGCAGGGGAGATTTTTCCGTACATTACGATGCCGAAATTAATGTTTAAAGAGTTTCGGATGAGTTTTTTCAGTAACTCGCAGAATTAGCTTCTTACAATATGATACTTATTATCGAGTCAAAACATTCTATATATTAAGGCGATAAGAAAAAATCGATTGCTTGAATTGCTTAGGTCTCTAGTCTGAAACGGTTCCATGACACGTTGAGTAAACTTCTGTAAATTATTTGCAATGCTATTAAGAATTAGAGGTCACGAGATTCGTCGGAAGTGTTTTAAAAACGTTTATTGTCGTTTGATGCATGAAAAATCAAACGAAATGTAGGTTTACTTTCAAAATAAACTCTGAAAATTGTTTTTCATGTACATATGTATGTACATAAATTGAGTCACTGAACGAGATAAAACTTTGCCTAAAATACTTGTTTTCTTATGTTATTCCCCATTTTTCATTTCCATTCCTTCGTTTCCATTTTCGAAATAAGCAACCACCTAAATCCACAATTCAGTTGCCAATGATTTTGTTATTTTACATTTGTAATGTGTAATCTATTAGATCAAGCGGTTGTCTATCTTATTCATTAGATCTTTTACTGTTAGACCTACCATTTTTTTTTTCAAAGTAGCTTTTTAAAATCAAAAGAAACACTACAAAGTATTGTGGAATAATTATTGATTTTTAGACTTTTTTCTACTTTTTTCATCCTCACTTACCTGTAGACACAAATTACATTAATTACAGTTAATGCCAGTAGGGCATAAAGGTAATAAAAGTGTAAAAAAAGTGGCAAAAGTGAAGAAACTCTGAAAAGTAGTGTTCCATGTAGACAAAAAATGCAATACATAAACATATTTCAATCTTAATGAAAATAGTTTTTATCATTTTCTTTTTATGTACCACGGGTAGTGCCATTAAGTAAGCGACGGCATACACATATACATATATCCACGCACACACACAACGCTTTGACCATTAACGCTATACGTTCTGATTCGTGCTGCTGCTGGTCATGGTGTTGGCTTTAGTTAATGTTCATACATGCATGCTGCGTGACTCATGTGTGATTAAATCCTTATTATCAGTCGGTTTTAATGTGCCTATTCAAAAGATACTTGAACGTGTGTACTGGGAAAATTTTTCGGAAAAAATTTATTTTTACCAAATTCGCATAATTTTTTAGAACGCAGGTGTGTTCAAAAAACTATCCATACAATATCCAAGTTTTGTTTTCAACTCTCAAAACGAACCATAAAAGTGACTTACCTATCATGTGCCACAGAGCTTCGGTGGTAGAGACAGGGAAGCACCTAGCTGGGAAGACAGCATTGGTTCTCCAGATCCGCGACAACTTATTGAAATTGTATGGACTTTATTTGTGTCCTCAGCAGGAAGAGCTGGGATATCATTGGAACTGGCAAGGTACTTGGTACTTTCTTTGTGAGCTTAATGGGATCCGTAGATCCCTGGATCGTGATCGATCCCATCCGGGAGTACTTGGCGGCCGAGCACCAAGTACGAATCGGGGGTAGCAATGTTCGCTTGAAGAAGGAAAGGATGCCAAAATATTTCGAAGCCGTTCCTCAAATGGACAACGGGGTTAATTGCGGAACGCTCTTGTTAACCTTCGCAAAGCATTTGCTGAAAAACCCGATTGAGGATCTGCATGCCACCAGTAGGTGGTTCCCGCTGGAGGACCCAAAGTCGAAGAGAAGAAATATTGCAAGATTTATGGAAGAGCTGACAACGGAAAAGCACCGCCTGCAAGTCACCTGCCTCAGCACTTTTCAAATGTGTCCAAAACGCCTCCGCCAGAAGATGAGCGTCTCTATCCGAACCTAGCATGACAAGTCCGGAATTCGGTGAACAGCGAACGTGTTCGATGTTGGGCACGCAGCTCGTACCGGTTTTGTCATAAGCCATGCAGCTCATTATTATTATAAAAATAAGTTGCAAATGTAGGTTGGTTGGTGATCAGCAACAAGTACATATAATTTGAAATGAAAAGTGCAGAGTTAAGTGAAGTATTGCACTTTGAGAAACAACTTGTACAGCTCAGCCTGGAAGGAAAAAAACATCAAGCACCGGAAAGTCTACTAGTTCAAACAGCAGTCAGGAGGCGGATCAGAAACCAACAAGATTTGGAATACGGGTAAGTACAGTGTTCACAAGGGTAGGGATTATATTTGTAGTGTTCTTTCAAAGGGAAATACTTTGTCCGCTTATCAATTGTATGTTTCACACCTACGACTTTGATATTTGTCCAAAGTGTTCCTACTAACGGAGGTTTCAAGTGAACCACTTGGTCACTTCAGAAGTCCTCTAATGAGCTCGAAAAGCACTTTTCTTTGAAATCTTGTTAACTGTATCTGTCACCCCTACGGCTTTGACGCTCTTCCAAAGTTTTCCTGAGCCGATTTAGATTAGCCGCTCTAGGACCTGAGCGAGCCTGCAGGAGTGAAACACTTACCTAATTTTCTAACCCTTACGCGTAGAGAACCCGTAGAACACCCTAATGATTCCAAACCAAAACGCAGGTATACAACGTACAGTAGAGGAAAAATATACATAGCGATATGCTCCAAATCGGTAGTTTTGAATACCACTCGAAGGTTCCCGAAAATTACCCGAAGGTTTTCAAACCAAAACGAAACGTTACTAAGTACTACAGAAGTAAAATAATTATTATTATGCTTATTAAAATTGTAAGACGCTTCTTCAACTTACCTTCAACCCACGCTATAAGTGCGTTGTTTATATTTTTGCAAAACCAAAAAAACAGCTCTACCGACAAACCTAGCCTTCGAACATATGCTGTTCATTGCTTACAATATCGATTTTACGAAAAAGGAAGTTGAGTAATTTTTTTTAGAGACTTTGAAAGATTTGACAGCTTAATTGCATATATCAATTATCTTTTTGATAGACATGTGGCACTAAGGACCATCAAAGTTAAAAAGCTATGCAAGCCTTAGTTTAATTGTGAGGTTCGTGAAGCCATTAAAATCCCTAGCAAAAACTATAGTCGCTGGAAACATAATTGTATTAGTACAAACTTGGATAGATATCGCGAAGTAAGAAACCATGCATATGTATGTAATACTTTTACTTACCGCCTCATACGTCATCGCTCATCGGAGGGTTAAACACTGTTGCTAGATACGTATGTATGTACTTATGTATATTCTAGGAAAAAAATTTGAGGATATTTTTCATTACTCAATCACAATTCTATGCTGTGATATAACTACCTTTTATAAAATAAGAATCATCATTTTTCTCCATACAAACTAATTTCTTCCCATTCCCGTTTATTTTCTAATCTATGTTTTCTTCAATTCACCCGATTGCGCAATTTAACGAGCACATACCTGATACCTGATTTTAATTACCTTGCGCCTTCTAGATTGTTTTTTGATAGTGTGGTCAAGTTGTGGAATGTGTTACCTAATCAAATAAAATGTAGCCGATGTTCAAAGCACTTTGAATTGGCAGTTAAAAGTTTTTATAATTGTTAAAAGTTTTTTTTTTATGTATACAGTAGAACCTCTGTAAGTCGAACTTGAAGGGAGACGCCAAAAAATTCGAGTTACAGAGTTTTCGACATATGGAGGACTTCGACTAAAGCGAATTTTGTCAGGAAATGCTCGACTTGTAGAGGTTAAGATTTATTCCAACTAATTTTGAGTAAGATTCACCTTTTTTATTATTATTATTATTAATTCTTTATTTCAAATAAAAACTTAACATGTCTAATACAAATCATAAAATAATATATGAGCATTTATAAGTTTTTACAGAAATAGTTATGTGCATTCTATTGCCATAGGCAAGAGGCAAATGCACCAAGCAAATTATAATTTATTTTACATGTTTATATAATCTAGATGGGGAATACATGAAGTGATATCATTTTGCATATTCAGTTTTTAACAAATATAAGAATATAGGTTTTAACATAATAAATCCAAAAATCAATAAAAAAAGGTTTCTATATTAACATAATCAATTGAAAAGAGCCACTGCTTGATATTTTTTAAGTATACTGAATTCACTCTCTCGCATCTGATCTCTTCGGGTAACTCATTGAATAATCTAGGTGCTGTGACACAATAAAAACGTGTAAATAAAGATTTATATATGACGGGGGTTACAACATATTTTTCTAAATTAACTCGCAAGTTATAATTTTCATGGTAACGTATAGAATAATACCCCGAGCTGTCAAAAAATATTTTCAGTACCTTATAACAATATAAATGCCTCAGTGGAAGCACTCCAACAGATCTGAATAGGTCAAAACTGGGTGTTCTTCGATTAGCCATAGTTATTAATCTGATGGCATGTTTTTGTTTAATAAGAATGGGCACAATGTTATTAAAATAGGCTCCACCCCAACATGAAATACCATATAGTAATTTAGAATTTATTAAACCATTATAAACAAGTTTCAGAATTGGCTGCTGGCAGTATAGACTTAGGTGATACAATTGCCTTACAACTTTGTTCATATATTGCCTTAGATATCCAGTATGATTTTTCCAGTTAAGTTTGCTATCCATTATTATGCCTAAGTATTTGAAATTGTCAACACATTCTATTTCAAAACATTTTTCATGACATCTAATGTCTGCTTTAAAGGTTTCAGAATTGCTACATCTATGATATAGACGGAATCTTAAGCAGTTAGGCGAATGATACAACAGAGGAAAATCTTTATAGGATGTAGTTTTAGAGCTAAAAACCATGAATTTTGTTTTATTACTTATCACCAGTTTGTGTTCATTGAACCATCTTCTGAGCAAATCCAGATCATGATTAACATTTAAGATTAAATTGAAAAAATTTTTCTTAGAATATGAGATCGCAGTGTCATCAGCAAAAGCTGTTAATTTTCCTTTAAAAGGTTGATCAAACAGTGAGTTCACGTAAATTAAGAACAAAATGGGACCTAAAACAGACCCTTGTGGTACACCTAGGTTTAAAACTACTACTGAGCTAAAACAACATTTGATTTTTACTAACTGTTTCCGATTTTTTAAATACGATGCTAGCCAGTCATAAATACAACCTCTCAAGCCAGCATTAAACAGTTTGCTTAGTAAGATACAATGATCTACCGTATCAAATGCTTTTGCTATGTCGATGAAAAGCGTGGCAGCTTTTTCAGAATCATTCAGGCTATTATATAGTTCACTACAAAGTTTTAGGAGTGCATCTTCAGTCGATTTGCCGGATCTAAAGCCAAATTGAGAGGAACTAAAAAATTGTGTTTTTTCAAAAAATGAAACAATTCTTGACTTAATACCCTTCTCAAAAATTTTAGAAAATGCAGAGAGTATCGATATTGGTCGATAGTTGTTAACATTTTTAGTATCACCTTTTTTGTGTACTGGAATGATGATACCAGTTTTGAGGGCTTCAGGAAAAACTCCCAACATAACACTAGCATTAAAGATAAAGCTTAGTACGTCCGATATATGGAATGAAATTTTTTTTAACAATAAGCTGGAAATATTATCAAAGGATATAGGGCTGGAATTTTTTAACGATATGATTATTTTGTGTATTTCAAAAGCCGTAAATGGCGCAAAGAAAAAGCTCTCAGATGCATAATTGGACTGTCTTAAGTAACTAAACTCACTGGAGGAACTTGTATTTTGCATGTCCTGATAAGAACTTATGTTGACAAAATATTTGTTAAAAATATTAGCTATATCTGTGGGATCCGCTATAACTTTGTTATCGCACATCAATGTAATGTCTGAGTTTGTTGCACTTCTGTTGAGTATTTCATTTACAATACACCATTCTTTTTTTGCATTACCAATATTTTCAGAGAGTTTATTTTGAAAGTATCTGTCTCTGCAATGTGGTATTTCCAACTTAAGTTCACGACATATCTTGCTGTAACATTTTTTAAGTCTCCTATCGTTTGGGTAATTCCTCACACGTTTACACAAAAGCTTTTTTAATCTAATTTTTTTTAATAAACGAGCGGACATCCATGGTTTTAAGCACTTTTGACTACTATTTTCCTTACAAAACATGCTACAGCATTTTGTTATATAGTTCTGTAGTTTTTTAAGAAAGAGATCAAAGGCCAGTGATGGACAACGTAACGAATATACATCTTCCCAAAGCTCTAAATTAAGCTGACGCCTGAGGGAAGTAATATCTACTTTTTTCTGGTTAATGTATTCAGGACGTTTAGTCCTGGATATTCTACTGTCTAATTGAATGCTAGTTAAAGCGTGATCTGTTACATTAAGGTCATAGACAGAAGTCTTATAACCAATTTGGTTATTTCTATGTAACCTGATAAAGATATGATCTAAACATGAATTTATACGTGTAGGTTCCATTAGCAATGATTCAAAGCCAAATGCAGACATATATGATTGGAATTTATCAGTTTCTGCCGAATCTGCAAGTATGTTTATGTTAAAGTCACCCAAAATTACCATATTTTTACAATTTTGACCTTCCATAAATTCGAAGAACTCATCCAAAAAGGCATTTACAGTACATTTGTGCAACCTGTATACACAAATGAAGCAATATGAAACATTACGTATTTCACATTTAAAACTTAATAAGTCAGCACTTAATAAATTTAACTTTTTAATGTCAACTTTATCAATGTTGTTTCTAAAAAATAAACCAACGCCACCGGCAGCATATGTATTATTACAGCAAGCAAAAAAAGTGTAATTAGGTATACAATAATTGGATGTTTCATCTTCAAAGATCCAAATTTCCGAGACAAATATTAAATCAGGTAAGTGATCCAGAGATGCGAGATGTGCAGAAAAAATATCAAAATTTGCTCTTAAGCTACGTATATTCTGATGTACAATAGAAAAACCTGAGTAAGAATTATTACAAGAATGAGTTACACAAAAACAGTTTAAATTTTCAGAAGATATGGAAGAAGAACTAAAGCTATCAATATTATCTTGAGGACAAGAATTTATATCTAAATCTATCATTGACATATTATAGACTTATTTACCCAAAACTTTCAAGTTTATGTAAGTCCTCAAAAGAGATTATTTTTATAACCTTAGCTCCCTCCTTCTTTCTGACCAGAACTGACGAGTCACGCACCCAAACAAATTTACAAACATTATTTTTTTTAAGGACGTTGGCTTCCTTTAAAAGTGATCTTGTGTAACCCGTAAGACAATCATTTAAAAATATCTTTCTACCGCCACTGTTTTTGTTGCCACCTAATCCACCAGCATTGTTGTTGCTTTGCAAATTAAAAATAGCAGAAGTCGCTTTATTTTTGTTGTCTCGAAATTTTTTCATGACAGTTTTTTTTTTGCAAGAGCGAAGAAAATTTAACACATACTATTTTTTTTGCTGGATTTTTATTGTTTGCATTTGTAGTTTTTAAGTAGCAAGAGGCAACCTCATTCGTATTAAATTTCTCTCCAGTTACAGTTGATAAGAGCATGCTAACTTTCTCTTTAACATTGTTATTGTCGACATCAGGAATGCCTACAATGTCTATGTCACATCTCTTTTCTTTTTGTTCTAGCGAGTTAATTTTCAATTCAAGCACATCAATTTTGCTTCTAAGAGAACTATTGTTCGCTTCTAAGTTTTTAATCTTAGTGAGTGCTTCCTCTATCCTAGTTATTGAGGTATTAAAAAATTGATGGGTATTGCAGTATGACCAATCTATTTCTGATGATTTTTCAATCGACAACAATAAAGTAACTTCGCTAAAGTTCAAATGAAATTACGTGTTAACCTCAGTCATAAATTCCTTTATCATTTCATAGAATTTGTTTATTGTATAAGTTTAAGCTTTTACATCGATTTCTAAGAAACAATGATGTACATTGTCGGCATATTCTTAAAGTCGGTATCTTATTTTTATTCGAGCTACAGAGGTAATTCGTTTCAAATAATAGAGTTGTAAAGGTTGTAAAATCGAACATTGCTATGTTCGAGATGCAGAGGGAAAATATGTACTGAACTTACTTGTAGGGACTTACTAATTATTTCGAATTATAGAGGCGTCAGATTTCGAGCAATGGAGGTTTTGGGGCTTGAAGGGAAAGGAACACAACATTTTTTCGAGTTTGAGAGGTTTTCGACTTATCGAAGTTCGACTTAAAGTAATTGTAAACAATCCATTTTCTCTTTTTATACTATGTATATAAATAATGAATCTCATAATACATGAATTCAATTTAAATTGGTGTATCTTATAAGACCTCAGGTCTCAATGTACTACCACTATTATCAAATAAATAAATATAAAATATTCATAAAAGTGCTTTTTTAAATTAAATGAAGTATTATTCGCATTTCTTGACGAGCTTGTAATATCAAAAGAGTTACAAAAGCAATTGGATAAGGTGGAAAAAATATCGAACTTTGGCGCACTATGTTTATATTTTGCTATGATTCTTTACTGGTCAAAGCAAAAAGTAAAATATAGTATGCTTTTGAAGTCTCAAACGTCGGCTAACAAAGATTACTGATGATACCACTTAAAAGTGGTTGAAACTAGTATAAGCGGCTCGTTGCCCATTTTTTGTTCCTTTAATACATTTTGCGACTGTAATTTTTAATTATTGCACTTCACTATGCGACTGGAATTTTTAAAATTTGACTCGAACTTTTTCTCGAAAAATAATGAACTTATGAAAAAATCGGTGAGAAGAAAATAGATTTGTTTTTTACTTATGAGTTCCCCGAATTTTTTTATATTATGGAACCAATATCATAACTGGTGCGTGTTACGTATACTTTAATACATTCAAAACTAGTCATATGATGGACTTTCAAAAATCGTTTTTTTTTTATTTGGGGGGTGCGTTTTTTTTTCGAAAATGAACAAGTTAATATTTCTATTTCCAGAGAAATTGTCATCTTAGCCGGCCACGGTCCCTTTTTTTTTTTTTGAGCACACCCTTCAACTATAGTCTTTCTTGAAGTTAAGACTATCTTAAATTAATTTTCAAGGTGGAATAATTAAAATTGAAATACCTATAAGTTGTATGTAACTTTATATGTAACTTTTCATGTTTTTTTTACTTTAAATGCAATTCGAACAATGTCTCCCATTGAATTTTAATTGTTCCACCTTAGATATTAATGCAAGTAGTCTTACCTTTAAGAAAAACCATAGTTGAAGGGTGTGCTAAGAAACAAAAAATTGAAGCCATTGTTTCGTTTTGTTTTTTTTTTGGAGTAAAAAATTCTTAAAATTGGTCAAAAGAACACAAAAAATAACTTTTTTATTCTATTGTGATATTTTTTTTGGACAATAAAAAATTTTATGTAAGAACTTCTTACTCAGTGCGGTTTTAACTAAAAATTGACAGTTTACGAGAAAAAGTGATATAAGATGAAATTTTGACCAAAACTGTCTTATAATTAGCAAAATACTAAAAAATGTTCCGATTTATATCCAGCCATATTTCTTAGAATGTTATAAACTTCTAAAGTTTGAGGTAATATGACTAACAAATATTTCCGAAATATGTTTTTAAATTTAATAAATTTACAATAAAATATTAAAAATAGTGGTTTTTATGGGAAATTTACTGTTTTTTTCTATTATGAAATTAGATTCGTAGTTTTAATTTTTTCTTGTAGAAAGCAGGAAGCATGCATTTGAAATATCAAAATTTAAACAATTTCTGTCTTTTCTATAATTTTTATTTTATTTTATTTTGAAATATAGCTTAAGGTGTAAAAAAAGTTTCAAATATACTAAAAGTTTCAAAATGGGATCTACATTAGATTATGAGATACATGAATTGAAGAACATATGTACGTGCAGTGCCGCATTTATCATGGTAGCTGACTCTTGACTAAAGTTTAATTATAAGTAAAAAAAGGTGAGAAGAATTTTTTTCCCAAAAAAAATATTTAAATTTTTGTTTCAACCTTGCCAGCCATCTCTGATACTACTACTTTCAGCTTATTTTTAATAATAACATCATTTAGTACCCTTCTTTCTCTTTAAAATGAGCTTTCAAGTGGTAATCTGCGATGTTTCCTCGCAAAGATACAGCCATTCGAAAAAGACATGAATGTGATCTTCTACGACCAAACAATATTAACCAACGGGATACAAATTTATTTCATCTTGATCGTTGGGGACCGTCTTTTTCGAATAGTTGTAACTTTGCAGCAGAAACAAAAAGAAAATATTATTTATCTAATAACACTACTCAACAAAAATTTTCCACAACGAATTCCGATAATATTTTCTCAAGTAAAATTTTCCGTAAAATCCGAATATCGTAATGGTTGTTTGTTCTTTCGATTGGCCCCAGTTATCCATATACAGTAGGTGGCCAAATTATTGGGAACAGTACTCAATTTTTTGTATTTCCTAATTAAACCGAATTTTTTCAGCATATAAATTAGTTTTCATAAAGTTTATTAATTAGCTTTTGCTGCTGGTAGCATTATTGTTGTATTTGATAAGCGGCAACATTAGTTGTCTCGTAATCTGCTAAATAAGAGAGGTTAAGTGAGATTACTTCTTATTTGGTAAAACGTGCATTTGTAGTTTAGTCGTTTAAAGTTTGAATAAATAATTTTTTGTCCGCCTTACCTGTCCGTAATGTTCAAAATATAAATAATGGTTCTTATTTATTTAGTTTTACTAAGTTTCATGAATTAATTTATATTTGGACAACGGTATTGAGGTGTATCTTCAAAAGTGTTTCTTTTTTGAATGGACAAGTCTTCAGACACGTGTATAAAGAAATATAGAGAAATACAGACGTAATTATGTAACTCATCATATCCCCAGAGAGACATAGCTACACTTGCAGTTGTTTAAAAGTTGGTTTATAACCGTATTAATAAATAATAGATCAAAACGAGCCTCTGAACGCAAACCGTGTAGGGAAATGTGGTAGAAAAAGAATAACCACAACTCGTAGCGTCCGTAAAACTATGGACATCTGCCTCGAAAATTGTAAGAAAAGTATGGGTCACTTAACTGCGATGATAAACGACGGGGAATTTATCGTCTCCAAAGGGACAGGTCGACTGCATTTGACAGAATAGAACCTGATCGCTTGTTTTCCCATCAAAAAAAGGTGCTTGACCAATGCCATGAAAAAGAAGCGACTGCAATTGGCGAAATAACACTTAAAAATGACTGATGCGTAATGGAATCGAGTACGTGCTAACGGTGGGCTTTAACCAACTTTAAATTACAAGCATGCTACTACTTAAAATAGAGTAGTTCGTAAACTACTGATTTTTATTTTAATAATCGTGGTTTACATGTATACTTCTCTGACGTGTCAAAATTCCAACTTTTGGTTGACAAAAGTAAATTTTTCAGACGATGCCCTGGGGAGCAGTTCCACCCCGACAGCCTTGTAGAGAGGGCTAAGTATCTGGCTAGCATCATGGTGTGGCCTATGATCTCAGCCAAAGGTATGGGACCCCTATACACCGTGGTAGGGACCATAAGGCAGGACCTACCCAAGCGAGTACTAGGGACTCGCCTGCTGTCACAGCTTGAAGAATGGTTCGCTGGTGACGAGAGTACTGTTTTAAGCACTATTCAGCACCTTGTCATTAAGCCAGGAGTGTAACTGTAATTCTAGCTGACAAAAAAATTAGCTATTTGGTTTGGCTGGGAATTCACCTGACTTGAACCCCATTGAACCCACGAAAAACAGATCGATACCCATCATCTCTTTATCGATTTTAAAGCAGCTTTCGATAGCCCGATACGGGATTGCCTGTATGCCACCATGTCTGAGTTCGGTATACCTGCGAAGCTGGTGCGGCTTTGCAGAATGACGTTGAGCAACACAGCCAGCTCCGTCAGAGTAGGAAGGGACCTCTCCGAACCATTTGATACCGAACGAGGTTTCAGACAGGGCGATCCATTATCCTGCAACCTCTTCAACTTTGTGATGGAAGGGGTGTTGCGAAGAGCCAGTGTACATCGTAATGGCACTATTTTCTACAAAAGTGTCCAGCTCCTTGCATATGCCGATGATATTGATATCATTGGACGTTGTAAGCGAGATGTTACTGCTGCGTTCTCTGCTATCGAAAAAGAGTCAGCGAAAGTGGGTTTGACTGTGAACGAGGGCAAAACAAAGTATATGCTGTCCACAAACAGAGAGACGCGGCGTATTGGATCCTTTGTTACTGCGAACAACTATACTTTCGAAGTTGTCAAGGAATTCACCTATCTTGGCACCGCCGTGAACACTCAAAACGATGTCAGCCTGGAGATAAAGCGAAGACTAACTCTTGCTAATAGGTGTTACTATGGTCTCAGTAAGCAATTGAGTAGTAGCGACCTCTCTCGCCCGACAAAACTGACACTCTACAAGACGCTCATCTTACCCGTGCTACTTTACGGCGCAGAAGCATGGGTTGTGTCGCAGACTGATGCAGCCACGCTTGGGGTGTTTGAGAGAAAAATTCTTCGCAAAATCTTCGGTCCTGTTCACGTCGGCGACGACTACCGTATTCGAATGAACCACGAACTGTACGAGCTCTACGCTGACATTGACATAGTCAAGCGCATCACTATTCAACGTCTGCGCTGGCTGGGACATGTTGTGCGTATGGACGAAGAAGCTCCGGCGAAAAAGGTGTTTGATGCGGAAGCCGCTGGGCGACGACGAAGAGGAAGACCATGCCTCCGATGGAAAGACCAAGCCGAGGAAACCCTATCCACGCTTGGTGTGAATGATTGGAGAAGGCGTGCGCAAAGCAGAGGCGCCTGGAGAGAGCTTTTGAGGTCGGCCGTAACCCGGTAACGGGTTGTTATGGCCACCCAAGTAAGTAAGTAAGTAAGTGAACCCCATTGAGAACATGTGGGAGCTAATCAAACAGGCGATCGTCAAAGAATTGAATACCATCAAGCGGAAGTTGATGGGAGCAATCGTCAGAGAATGGCATCACAACACCGAACTCCAACAACATCCAAAAAAATTGTATGCAGAGCATGCCCGATGCATACAAGCCATCATTGCAGCTATGGGTGGAATCACCTAATAGTATAATTATTTGCATAAAATTTTCAGAGAACGTAAATATTACTTTACAAAAAAATAATTGAATGAACATTACGTAATATGTTGATTTTATTATCTTAATAGAATATTATAATAAATAAAAAATACTTACTAGACCTAGATTCAATTATTTGCTAAAAAAATTATTCAAACTAGAAAATGCAAAAATATGAGTACTGTCCCCAATAATATGGCCACCTACTGTAAATGACCAAATTCAAAAAAAAATGTACAGTTGATAGAACATACTTCTCATAAATGCTTGTAAAAACTTCAATTGTCAGTCAATCAATTATATAATAATTTTTTCTATAGTCTAAAGAAACGTCTAACCAAAAATATTAAAGTATAAACCGTGCCAATAGTATTAGTGATATGGATGTTATGATCAAAAATGGATGAAAAAATCCTTTTTTTTTCGTTATTTTTTTTTAATTTTAAATTTGAAGTTCTATATCTGAAACTAAATATATGAATGATAAAAAGTTAGTCATCCTATCTTTTAGAAAATTTAAAAAATTTAATTTTCAGAATAATTATGAAAGTAAGTATTATGGTTAAAAACCACCGCCACAGAATCAAGCGCCGTAGTGGAATTACAAACTCTGTCGAATTTTGCATTAATATTGAAAAATTGTAGACAAATTGGGGATAAAATAATAGTTTCTTACCAGCTCATAGTGTATTGTTTTACCAATCTAGCAGTACTAAACTAATATCTCTAATTTTCCACAAATGTTAATATTTATACCTTACAGTATTAACCTAAAAACGATGTAAATCGGTTCAGTTTGAGATATAGCTCTCATGTAACCGATTTTTTCCGCCTTGGTGTTTTAAATGACGACCAAAATAAAAAAGTAGGTAAAGTTTGAGTTTATAGTAGATTATTATCTTTTAATGTCTGACGAACATTTTGCAATAAAAATAAATATTTCATCAAAGGGTTTGTCATATGTATAACTGTGTTTGGAATTGTAAACTGGTTTATTATATAACTTTGAGCTTGCTTAAGATACAAAAATATGACTTTTAAGAAAGTTGTAGAATATAAGCAAGTGCATTTTCAGTGTTTTTTCATACAGTTTCCAGAGGTAAAATTGAAATGAAGAAAAAACTCTGTTCAGTGCTATCACAACTCCATTTTAAGACAACTGTAATTACGCTTCTTCAGGCAAAAGACTTTAGGGTCATTAGATACCAGTCTAGCTTACTTAATGGAAGTACTTCTCTGTGGAGAAGCATAAAACAGCTCACTTAAAGGCGCAGCTGAGTCTCGCTTACCTGCCGTTCTTAATTTAATCTCTGATGCCTTATAAAGTCTATTTTCATTCACCCTTTTGTAACTTCTCTGGATTTTTACTTTTACTTCATCAAATATTATACACCCAACGTCAAAAAAAAATTTCCACTCGATATTATTGAATATAATCGGAGTCACATTAAAAACACGAGATTTATATTAAATATATATAAAGCAACAAAGTATTTTATTAAAATTCAAAGTAACGACAACATTTTTTAATTATTTAAAAAGAACATTTTAAATTATTTTGGAAAAAAAATACAGCACTTCAATATTAGCAAAAAATACATGGTTTTAGCAATTATTTGCATGTTTGATAAAATCTTTGAACATCACAAAGTTTTCTTGAATATTACAAATATTTTGAAAAATATGAATACAAATGATTAAAGTTTATTAAATTAAAGAAAAAAAAAATTCATTTGTTTCAAAATTCAGGTCAATAACGTGTTGGCCCTGCTTTTGCTTCAGTTACGGCCTTGATGCGCCTAAGCATGGACGAATACAAATTTTCAATTTCTTCTTTCCCTATTTCATTTTGCCAGACATGGAGAATAACATTTCCCAGGTTAAGAAAGTAACATAAAAAAATATACTTAAAATGTACAGAGGAATTGCAAAATGCTTGCGATTTTGGCTAGATGACAGAGGCAGAATCGTCTTGGTATACTACGTCATCGAATTCTGCTAACAGCTCCTCAATAGTTGGCACAACACCTTCATCAATGAATTTTTTTATATTGTTCTCCCTTCACTGTTGATCTGAGTAAAATTTTGTTACCAACTCCCATTGAAGTGATGCAGCCCCACACCATCACATATGGGGAATTCTTGACATTACTAAGTCAAGGTTTACACGAGGAAAGTTTTTCGGAAAAGTTTCCTTGTTTGTCGGCAATAGGGGAAAAACGAAAGGGACGAGGTAAAAAATTTGTCATATGTTGCAAACGCGAAACGAAAATCACAAAAGAGAATGGACAAGAATTTGCCTCTCAGACTTTCCTCGTGTAAACGTCAACTAAGTGTGTTGCCTCTACTGTAACGCTCTCCATCTCTACTCCTTATTCTGAGAGTCACATCTGGGCCAAACAAATTAAACTTAGATTTATCGGAAAATATGACTTTTTTCCAATCACTTTCGGTCCAGCATTCATGCTCACGGTCCTTTCTTTTTATTTGGATACAAAATCAAAATAAGCGAAGAATGCCACTGATCAATAATAACCTGCACTTACACGGAAAAAACAAGTGATTCGATTTGCGTCGTTTCGAATTGCGTTGCATTTTCCGGTCTCTATTGGCGACGAAAATCGGGGCTCTAGTGTATAGGGTTTTGTATGGAATAGCATACAAATGGCAAATGGTCTCTACGGCTTTGCTAGCACGCACGTCCACTTTATTCGAAATTTCCTATGACCGTTTTGCATAAATGTGGCTGAACATTTGATTCGTTGATAATGCGCTTAATCTCTTCTTACTGGGCTTATTATAAGCCTTAGAATTCAAAAAACTCCGCAGAAGAAGTTCTGATCACTAAAAAGAGAAATTATACGACCAGGAAATGATTCATACAGTAATAGATTTGTTTCTCAGGCTGTATCGAATGTCGGAACATATGTGGTTTCAACAATATCTTGCAATTTAGGCACATAAATTTGTATTATCATGTCACGATATCTAGCCAGCAGCGTTTTCGAATACCGTGTCATGGTCCGATGATGCCTCCAGACCAAAATCCGCACCAAACAGTGACACGTTATGGATGCATTTGATTCTGAACAAGCACTCGTGGATTTTCTGTATATATATTATATGCTATAACTTTGACGATTAACGAAACCATCAAGAGGAATATAAGCCCCTTCGCTGAAGCTGATGTTGTTCCAAGGAGTAGTGTCCACTTGTTGCTGTCCCATAATCCATGCAACGAATTTTCTTTGCTGTTCGTGGTCAGTAGGCTTCAGTCCTTAAGTCAATTGAACTTTCTATGCATTAAGATGCAAATCATTCGTGAAAATACGCTGTACAGAGTTTTTCGAAATGCTAAAATCTTTACAGTGCCGAAATGTTTTTTTTTTTGACTTTCAGCAACCAGCAATCTCACGAACTGCTTTGATATTTTGTGTTGAACGACTTGTTGAAGGATGGCCACTAATTGTTCCAGTCTCCCTGAATTTTTTATTTAATCTCATCACAGATGTAAAACATTATTTCTAAAATATTGAGCAACAAAGAAAACGCATTTTTGTTTCGTGTAGAGTTCAATTTTATTTTTCAACAGCAGCACTTTACCGCACAAATGGCGCGAAATTCAAACCTTTCGTTAATTTTAGGACACCCTTCACATAAATGCGAACTGGACAGCGTGCAACATGCTCGATAAGACAGTAAATGTAATATTTATATAATATGTATATACATATGTATTTGTACAGAAGTCTTTATGTACGCTTGCACATATGTATATGTCTGTATGCATGTGTAAACATTGTGTTCAAAGAAAAACCTAATGAAATGAATTCCTCAGTACTCAATTTCGCTTTACTGGCAATCACTGCCAAGAAGACCATTAATTACGCTCAAATAACTTTTATGAAAGTCCTGCAGGCACAGAAAATATATTGTATATAGTCTACTCTCTTTCCAGGCCGAAAAAGTTGGTATAAGTTACTTAAAACTATTGACATACTACAATAAAGACAATCAGAGATCTAAACATACAAAGCATTTCATGAAAAAAATCGAACATAACCGATTGACCTCAAACTTGGTCAAAGTGTTATCCTATTGGGTGGACTGTAGCAATTTTAGTCCAATAGCCATTCGAATGGAAATGGTTTTTCACTTTAAACATGTTGAATTCACAAGAGCGTTTTATTTTTAATTTTCGAAAAACTACACTTTGAACATATCGGCACTACTCTCGCCGATACATTTAACACAGTCATTTGTATTTGTTAACTTTTTAACATAATCGTTTTTATTTTAAGAATCTTCCTATCCTTGATGGCATTTGGGTTTCTTGGAAATGTACTATGTATGCCATTTCAGTTTAGTTTGTTATGCATACATTTCAGCAAAGCTTACTTAAATAAACGCAATTATTAGAAGTAGTCCAAATGTTTCAAGTAAAAAAAAAACTATCTAAGTTAGCCAACTTAAAATTTTAGTAAAATTTTTTTACAAAAAATTTATTAATACTACTGGAAACAAATCAATTATTTCTTAAAAATTTCGGGTCGCTAAACAAATCCATCATACATTTTGTGTTTATAAATATTTTGTTATACTAACAATAAAATCTTTAAGACATAGCATGATAATTCAATCAAATCTTATCTCAAACATTTAGTCCAAGAGCCGGCTGCAGAAAAGTCGAGTGTAAATGATTACAGGATGAGAT
The DNA here is from genome assembly GCA_949775025.1 of Tricholauxania praeusta. NCBI lineage: Eukaryota > Metazoa > Arthropoda > Insecta > Diptera > Lauxaniidae > Tricholauxania > Tricholauxania praeusta. The sequence continues at coordinate 122,885,847 of OX459029.1, forward strand.
GTATGCCAAATGATAGAGCTCGATGAGCCTAAATAGAATATCTAGGGTTGCCTTGCCAAAGCCTGTCCCGATGGCCGAAAATGCCAGAATTTTATCCAATTTTGTTGTTCTAATTAAAACTTTTGTACACAACAGCTCGAAATGTATGCCAAATGATAGAACTCGAAGAGGACTAAATATAATACCTGAGATTGCATTGTTGAATCCTGTCCCAAACATGGGTTTTCACCGGTTTTTTAGGTCAATTTTCATTAATGAAGATAACAGTACGAAATTTTTGCCAAATATATAGGGTTGCCTTGTCGAATCCTGTCCCAAACATGGGTTGACCCCAAAAACGGGTGTCAAACCCGGAACAGGCTTTAGCATTTTTTTAAATATTTTATTTGGTGGTAATAAAATTAAACATTTACGCAGAAATTATAACTGATTTATTATTTAATATACTCATTTAAGGAGAACATTTTCTTATTTTTTTTTTTTTTTTGTATCAAAATCGATGAAGCGGTTCAGCCCAAACAGCGTTTTTTCCTTATAAGGGTGATGCCACGCCCCATTCAAGAACTTAGAGCTTCTAATTACTTTTCTTATGGTTCAGTCTATCTTCAAACCAAATTTTATTAAAACTGGTGTTTTAGTTTAGCCGTGGCAACGTATTTTCCGTCAGGGGCGTGGCACTATTGAAAAAAAGTATACACTGCACCTCCTCTCTTCATAGCCTTCCTACAAAATAAAAAAATTAAGCGATTATGATTATGGCCGATTACCAACTGCCTATTTATACATAGATATCTAAATGTAGGCGCCGTTTTATGGTCGCCATTTCCTAAAAAAAAAAATTCGAAAACACCCGTTCTCATATGAAAGCTCTTGAGCATACGAACATTTTGATACCTTAAAAACGTTTTTCCGCTGCGCTCGATTTTGGGCAGACCACTGTCCCGGTTGAAATTTAACGTCCCACATATATATTCTATTTCACATTTATTTGTAGCGGTATGAGAGTTTTTTTAGCTTACATAACGTAAAGTGCCCTATTTCCGTCCACACCCTAATTCCGTCCAGTAGCTTTTATGCCAAATATTTAAATTGTAACGAACAATTTCAAATCAAAAATTTTCAAAATATATAGCTGTACTCTTCTTTTTCTTAGTTTTTAGTAGTTTGAACCTTTTGTGACTTTGATTCAGTAGCAATTTGTCATTTAACGCGAAGTGACGTGAAAAGACGTTTTTTTCACAGAAAAATTGTCAAAATCGCGATTTTAGAAAAGTGCTTTTTTTAAAAAACAGTTTCGGTTAAAGGTGAGCATAAGGTGTTCTATTTATATATGTACTATTCAACCATGGTTTAAATATAATATTAGTCATAGTTTTTAATAAATACGGGAAATAAAACAAGTAAAAGAAGTGGACGGAATTAGGAACATTGAAAAATAAGTGGAGTTCTAATTCCGTCCGTTGGCCGGAATTAGGGCATAATCGCGCATGCAATTTAATTGATAAAAAAAATATTATTTGCCATTAATTAGGCTTCAAAACATTTTTAGCTATTAAATTACATATGTCGTTATCTTAAGACCTAATTCCGTCCTACCTTTAACAAAATAAAAATTAATAAAAAAATGGTTTTTGTGTCTGCAAAGTTTGTTATTCGCTATGTATTTTTAAAGAAAAGTACTATGGTTCTGAAGTGTATTTTAATAAATAACATTTGTTGAAAATTAATTTAAAATTAAGTTTTTATCAGGCATTATGTAAATATTGATATTATTTAAAAATATTTCAAAATGTTTGCGATGCTTCCGAGATATTCATTATTTAAAAGTGGTCGGGACTTAGGCACTTATTTTTGCAATGTTTCCTAATTCCGACCACGTTGTATAATGCTAATACTCGTATTACATAGAATAGGAAAATTTTTTAGCAACTTGGTTGGTTTTCATTTTGTTTAGATTAACTAAAACGTACTTTTAACTAGAACGTATTTAGTGTAAATTCGGTGTGAATTGATTTATTTTTCTTGGTGAAAATGATATTTAAAAATATATTTGTATGGGAGCCACCCTAAGCATGCACCCTAAATAAAATTTTTACTATCCAATCTGTGCCCCTTAACATAAAAGCCATACTGAGTAAATTTCATGAGAATCGATTTACCTGTCTTTGAAAAATCGCTAGTTTTAAAACAATTGTGTATGAAGGCCACCCTAAACAAAAGTTTTATAGCCTATGACACCCGCCAGATTGATGCCCACACACTGTAAAAATTTCATCAAAATCGGCTGGATAGTTTCCGCGTGCATAAGAGACAGACAGACAGACATACAAAAAATGAATTTTATATAATAGATACGGATAATTGATCTCAACAACTATTGAAATAACAAAAATCTTAATTATAATTATGTTTTTATGAAATTTTTTTATTTTTAATTTGTTTTTTTTTTATGGCAATCCTTTTTTTTAACAAAATAGTATTTGAAGTCCTTAAATTAATAAAACTCGATTTTATTAATTATTATTATTCAATTTTATTATCAATTTTTATTTATATTTAAACAATTGCTTGAATAAAAACAAATTTAATCTTGAGTCCTTTTTTATTTTTGTCTTTGTAAAGACACAAAATCTGAATGAAAATGTGGGTGGACGGAATTAGGCATGTCAGTGGACGGAATTAGGAACTTGCAATTTTTGTGGACGGAATTAGGAACATAAAAAATTTTTGATGTGGCGTTATATTTTTGATAATAAAAAAATAATTGTTTATTTATAAAATCATTCTTTATTATTTTCAATTAGGGTAGATTTAAACCTTGCATATGACATTTAAAGCTTTTTTATATGATCTATCAATAGCTTAGTATTGCACAAACTAAAAAAATTGCCAAAAGTGGACGGAAATAGGGCACTTTACGTTACAGCGAATACACGAATAGTTTTCTACTGAGTTGTTTATTACAAATCCACCTGACCCTACCAAAAATCTTCAAGTTGGGATAAAACGGACAGCCTAGTAGACATATTAGCGTATTTTTTCAGACTTTTAGAGACGGATTTTATTTATATTTTTCTACATTATAGCTTGAGGAATAGAAATAATTGTCCCAACATTCGAGCTTCCTAGCTCAAACCTGTAAACGGCGCGGACAGAGTTTATGTCCATTTTCGTTTAAATTTAACGAAAAAACCGACTAACTGTAACGTAGAAAAAGTCTGCCTTCGGTACCAAGAAAATTCTCCCGAAATTTCAGCTTCTTATATTAAACCTGCGAACGGCGCATCCATCGAATCAAAAAAAAAAAAAAAAAATGGACAGAAGTCGAAGGTATTTTGAGATATATTTAAAAAAAAAATTTAAGTCACAAAGAATTAATATTTAAGAAAATTAACCTTGAGTTTTTTATTTTTTTTTCAATAATGTATTTCTAAACAAAAAAGACTTTTATTTATTTCTATACCCCACAGTCCTTGAAATATTCCCTTTCAAAAAATTTTTTATTCTATATTTTGAAATACTCATAACATTTTTGAAGTTAAGCTATGTTCAAAATTTACATTTACACAAGCACAAAACAATCTATATACATAAATAAAGTGATAGCCGTTTTCGATGTTCGCTAATAACTCAAAACCTACTGGTTCAATATTGATTAAATTTGTTTAGTGTTATTCTTTAGATGCTTAGTCTCAAAATACAATTATAATTGTCACGATATACTTGTTAAATATCAAAATATTTAAGTTTTAAAATTGACAAAAAAACTGATTTCACATATGGAAACAAGCGTGAAAGCATTATAGCGAGAACACAATTGGGGCAGCAGCAGCAAAGCAGCAGGGCAGTAAAATCTGTCAACATGAAAATTATAGAGAACTATGGAGGTGAAAAAGAGACAAATAGATAATTGCGCAGTCTGCTGCCGTGCTGCCCTGCTGCCGATATAGAAATTGTTCTATTTTTTATCCGGCAGCAAAGCAGCATCATCATCAAAAAATCAGACATGATAGACTAAAATTAATATAAGATTCGGATTCAGTGTCATAAATAATAAATGATAAAAATAAATTCGAGCAAGTTCATGTTTCAAGAAAATTCATGTTTTTGATTCTTGGCCTTAGGGGGCGTTCAAGTATTACGTAACGCAATTTTTGAAGATACCACGATGTATAAGAGTCCCATACCTTTGGCTGAGATCATAGGCTACACCATGATGCTAGCCAGGTGCTTAGCCCACTCTACAAGGCTGTTGGGGTGGAACTGCTCTCCAGGGCATCGTCGGAAAAATTTACTTTTGTCAACTAAAAGTTGGAATTTCGACACGTCAGAGAAGTATACCTGTAAAACACGATTATTAAAATAAAAATCCCTTTAGAGACGATAATTTCCCCGTCGTTTATCATCGTAGTTAAGTCAGCCATACTTTTCTTACAATTTTTGAGGCAGATGTCCATAGTTTTACGGTCGGTACGGGTTGTAATTATTCTTTTTCTACCACATTTCCCTACAAGGTTTGCGTTCAGAGGCTCGTTTTGATCTATTAATTTTTAATACGGTTATAAACCGACTTTTAAACACCTGCAAGTGTAGCTATGTCTCTCTGGGAAATGATGAGTTACATAATTACGTCTGTATTTCTCCATTCCATTCAAAAAAGAAATACTTTTGAAGATACACCTCAATGCCGTTGTCCAAATATAAATTAATTCATGAAACTTAGTAAAACTAATTTAATAAGAACCATTATTTACATTTTGAACATTGCGGACTGGTAAGGCGGACAAAAAATTATTTATTCAAACTTTAAACAACTAAAATACAACAGCACGTTTTACCAAATAAGATGTTATCTCACTTATTTAGTAGATAACGCAGACTACTAATGTTGCCGCTTATCAAATACAACAATAATGATACCAGCAGCAAAAGAAAATTAATAAACTTTATAAAAACTAATTTAAATGCTCAAAAAATTCGGTTAAACTAGAAAATACAAAAATTTGAGTACTGTCCCCATTAATTTGGCCAACTACTGTATGTTGCGAAAATTACCCAAAATACATGCGTATGTTGTTTATTTTCTTTATTATACTCTACACATAGAAGGGGGCGTGGCAGGTATGGAAAAGTATACATAATCTTAATCAGCGTCACCACCTGAGTTGACTTAGCTATGTATGTCCGTCTGTCTGCCTGTTGATATCAGGTTTACGGGAAAACCAAGAAAGCTAATTGAATGAAATTAGCACACATAGGTCAGGCCTTCTTGCAGACATCGTGCTACTGAAAATGGGCGAAATCGGTTTATGGACACGCCTACCGTACATAATCTATGTATATTTGCCCAATCCCATTTTGAAAAAAAAAAATGCAGCGATTTTGATGAGACTTGGTGATTTGAACTAAATTAGGATTTGGGTAGGTTTCAAGTTTCCAAAGATTCGCGTGGCACAGCCCTAAGTTTTAGCCTCTTTACTACCATATCTCGTAAACCGTGCAAGATATTGTGATGAAATTTCTTGATTTTTTATTTTTTCGACTTTTTCATCGATTTTGAATTGTTTCAACATTTTGCAACCTCTTTCAACATTCTTAGACTTTTTCAACTTCTCTCAACACTTTGCATATATGTATGTACTTACGAATTTTTTAACCTCTGTTAACCTTTTAAACATTTTACACTTTTTTCGAAGTATTCAACCTCTTCAACGTCTTTTTAACATTTATTAAAATATATGTACTTTCAGTGCAGTGTAGGGTATGTGAGTTTCGGCCTGGCTGAAGATAACACCTTAACTTGTTAATATTGTTATTTAATAAATAATCAAACATAATGTAATAAACATTTGCTTAAGTTTAAAATAAGTTAAAATGGCGAAAAATGAGACGAAAATATTTTATTAAAATGATAAAAGTTGATGGGATCTAGAACAGCTACAGCAATAAATGCTAAAAATAGGAAATCTTTCCACGCTTATATTTCAGGTTTTGGTCAACCAATCTCGAAGATCCTGTCATTTTTAATAAAATGTTTTGGCTGTAGCCATTCAATTAACATACACATAAAGAAAGAGTTTCATTTTTTCTTTCGATTTTTTTTTTTGATACATATTTTTGGATTTATAGCCTAAAACAACCTCAAGTTTGTGCACAAAAAATGAAAATTTTCTTTGTACACCCGCCATTTTGTCAAAAATTAATATTTTTGAAAAATCAAAGATCAAATGCCCTTTAACTATTTGCTTAACCGAAAAAAATTTAATTTTATTTTTTCGGCTGAGCCAGTCTCCAGACATCTTGCTCACCGCAAATTTTGAGGTCGTTTACGGCATTGCACTTTTCTTACCTATTGCCGAATATTTTTGAACCAAAATTTCAGAGATAAATTTTAAATAGTTATACTTTAATAACGTAAAAAAAATTTTGGTCTAAGATAAAATGTAGCTTCAAAAAAAAAAATTTAAAAAAAAGTATTTTTATTTTTCGAAAAACTCCCGGACGCCCTCAAGGCACAAAATTTTGTCATAATTTTGGGCGAATCAGCTTTACAATCTATATACATATTTAATAAAAAATTTTTGTCAATGATGGGCTTCTTTGAAGGCTTACCCAACTCATTTCCTACACGTGTTAGATGAAAAAACTCTAAGTATTTTTCCAAAAACCGTGCAAAAAAATGCAAATTATGCAGGAAATTTCACCATCGAATTAAAAAGAGAACTTTAATTTGAACATCAGCTTCTATTGAATTTTTATTTATTTATTTTTTCATATTCACATATCTTATACAATTTTACAAAATGGATTTACAATTTTAGTACTCATACAATTTTATTTTAGTGAATAGTAGAGGCATTTCTTGCTTCTTAATGTTATAAAGCAGTGTTAAATGCTACTTCGAAAATTCAACAATTACATTTATTTCTAAATTAAGGATTGAAATTGGGTTTTACAAATACTAGAATTCATTCAAAATACTAAAACTAATATTAAAAAAAAGAGAAAAAAAAAAAAAAAATATGAGAGAATATTAAAGGAATGGCAATAATAAGAATTTAATGGCATAACAGTTAAAAATGAGAGAAAAGTTACTAATTAAAATGAAACTCAACGCAAGTAAAAATCGCTAGAAATTAGATATATCTGCAAGCTACTGAATTAGAAACATTTTGCAAAAGTGACTCGATATCACTTAGGTCTTTTTCAAAAAGCCATAACTTACCTCCTTCAGAAAACTCTGAAGTGATCTCAGTGACCTTAATGTTTCCGGAAGTTTATTAAAAAGTCTACAGGAAAATAAAGAGTAGCTTTTACGATAATTAGTAGTGCGAACAGTTGGAACATGAACTGTTAAGCCTTGGTTTGCTCTTAAATTATAATTATCAGAACTTCAACTGTTAAGATAACTACTTTTTACGAAAAAAATTTTCAAAACTTTCCAATAGAAAGGTGCCTTACAGGAAGTATTTTTAGCATTCTGAAAAGTACCATTGAATGATGCAGGCGGTTTTTTCAACATATCTTTTTAAAAACTCATCTTTGTAAAATGAGAGATTTTGAATCGAAAATTCAATAGTAGAACATTTTCAATGTTTTGAATGAGCAAAACTTCTTTAAAGAATAAATGTATAGTAGCGTCGAACGAAAATATGTCTTACGATACCGAGTATTCTCAGACCAATTCAAATTATCATCAATTGTGACACCTAGGTATTTAAATTGACAAACTTTTTCAATGGGGAAACAATTAATATCGCAAGGAACAATGGCATCATAACTGGTTGCATTAGAGCGGAACAAACGAGAATCATTATAACTGAATCTTGCACAAGATGAGGAGTGAAAATCGAAATCGATATCTGGCAGTGACTTTGTAGCAAGACTAGGAAACATTATTTTTCTTTTGCTACTAACAATCATGTAATGGACTGTAAACCAATTCCTTAACACTTCGGGGTCATTATTAAAATCAACAGCTAGTTTTAGAGGAATTGCAGCCGTGTAAACAATGCCAAGGTCATCTGCGAACGTAAGTAGTTACTTTACCGGTAATTTTTTGCTTAAAAATATAATTAATTCTGGAATTATATTGAACTTATTTATTGCATCCTACGAACTGAACGCTTTAGCACAAACTAAATACTTATAACTTAACTAAGTTAAGTTGAAGTACGACGAGACAAAGAAAAAACTGATAGTAAAATTCGGGTATTCCTCCAATTGTATTTTGTTGCTGTATACATAATTTTACTGTAAGACACTCTAAAAATTAGAATTAAAAAAAGCTTAAGGAATTTGTGATAGAAAAAAAAATTCGTGCAAAAATGTATTGGCTCTTATTTGTGAACCGTGTTATTTCAAAATCGTGTAAAAAAAAGTGTTATGTGTATGTACTTCTACTGCAAACAAAATTAATATCGCTACTGCTTCCGATCATGCTGTTGCTACCACTTAAACTGTATGCAACTGCAGTTTAGAATTGACGTATTCTACCTAAATGACATTTTATTCAATTAAAAATTAACATTTTAGAACAGATTTTTATGTGGTACAGTCCACCTTGTGGCGCGGGTTCCTAGACTACAGTCTATGTAGGTTATGCTTAAGCACGGCCTTGAGCAGAGACCTAGGCTCTTCAAATAGTGCCATTAGATAAACTTTCAACGAGCAATTGGAAGACCGAAATTGTAGAAAATCAACAATAGCATTTCGTTTAGGCGAAGTCATCAAAGAGAATTATACAATTTCACCTTCAACAGGAGTGACCAATAACACCATTCATGCTAGACATAACAAAGTGAAAAACACTCACTTTCATTCAGCTTCAAAATGTCGGGCAAAATTTGCTCCTGTCCATGAAAACGAAGCTCAAAATATTTGAGTCGAATGTGAACTCTTCACTATGCAACAGTGGCGTAGCGACGACATTTGCTGCCAGCGGCGAAGAGATAAGATTTCCTTATTATTTTTTACATCACGAAAGACAAAATATTTTTTAACTCAAAATAAGTTCGAACTCTCTTTTTCAACAAAATAAGTTTAACTTAACTAAAAACAAGTTAAGGTGTTATCTTCGGCAAGGCCGAAACTCACATACCCAACACTGCACTTAAAGTACCTTTTAAGTAAATGTTAAAAAGACGTTGAAGAGATTGAATAAGTCAACAAAAATAAGTCGAGAAAAATGTAAAATGAAAGAGGTTGAATAAGTTGAACATATATATATAGGATATATTGGAAAAAGTAAAAGGGTTGAAAAAGCCGAAAGAATATAAAAAATGTTGAAAATTATCGAATAGAAATGAAAAATTTGAAATATGCCACCCCCACTTCTCCAATACCGCCCACTTTTGGTTCAATAAATTACATTCGTGATCGACATCCTCATATTAAATTTTAACACAACAGCATGTATAGTTTGCGATATATGCTGCAGTTAAATTTAGGGCTGTGACACACCCACTGGTACAATCCAGTCCGGCTTTGATCCAGGAATAGCTTTCCATAAGCAACCTTCTTACACCAAATTTTAGTATAATTGCTCACATATGTATTTCGATAAATATGCCACTTAGCGTATTTCATTTGCATGGGAAGTGCCACGCCCACTGGTGCTATTTCAGCCACTTTTGATTCAGATATACTCTATGGCAACTGAACCAATTACATCAAATTTCATAGCAATTGCTGCAATAGTTCACTTAAAACAGCGCTTACAAATTTATGTTAATACGGGAGGTGCCACGCCCACTGATGCAATACCATTAAAAATCATTTATTTTTAAAGCTTTTAGTAACTGACATTCACACACCCAATTTCATGAAGATTACTCTCATAGCACACTACCTATAAAAATAAACGTTTTTTGCTTACATGGGAGGTGCCACGCCCACAGGTACTATTAGACCAAAATTTTGTAATAAAGAACCTCATAGCAAGTATATCTACCTCGTTAAATTTCATAATGATTACGTTGTTAGTTCTCTTAATATAACGTTTATAAATATTGTGTGCGGTGCCACGCCCTTCAACGAGTTTTTTCAGTAAAGTGGCTGAGCTTGTATTAATGACTGCTTTCAGCAGCATCATCTCTAAAATTTTTATGAAAATCGTTTGTGCTAATTTTGAGATAAACGGAATCAAAATTTTTAACAGTTGAAAAGTGCCACGCCCACTTTTATCACAATTCAAGATATATTTGATATGTACCCGTTTACCAAATTTCATCGCAATATCTTGAACGGCTTACAAGATATGGTAGTATAAATGATAAAATTTAGAGCTGTGCCACGCCCCTTTACGATCCTTTGGAAACTTGAAACCCAGCCTAATCCTAATTTGATTTACGTGTGCACCAAATCAAACTTTATCAAAATCGCTGCAACTTTTTTCAAAATTGTACTGAGTAAATATACATACATAGAGTATTGGCGGTAGACGTGGAAAAGTATTAAATTTGACTGAGCTTTGTTGTTCCACACATCATATCTCGATTCATTCATTTGTTGGCCAATTAAAAGATGAAAAGACTTTATCTGTATGTTATATTTTCGAGACTTGGTTTTGTTTTCTAATATTTTGCGTCTTGCGTACACTGCTGAACTTTTATTTAAATACGAGTAAGTGGTCAACGCAGTAATGTGTGAAAAGTTGTTCGCGGTGGTATACAACATAGTATGTGCATACTAGGGACCGTTTATGAATACCGGAATTAAAACTTGAAAATCTACATTCCGGTATTTTGTAGGGACTTGCAAAAAAATATATATTTGTATAAAATTTAATAGAATATTTTCATGACTCAGTTCTTGCATATATTTTTTTACATAAAATGGTAAAAAAAATAAATTTGGTATACTAAAAGATATAAAAGCGACGTAACTTGATGAAAAAGATTTTATTTGTTATTTTAAAAAAATTGATTGAATAAAGTACCGTCCAATATTTCTTTCGTTGGTTAGATTTATTCTTACTTTAGTTACGCCTACGACTGCGTCCATTGCTAGGAAATACAATTTTGCGGACTCATATAATTTTGTAAAATTTTTTTAAGCTGCAGAAATAGTTTTTTGAATCAGAACTGCTTTCAGCAAAATAAACACTCGCTCGATACATCTTGTACGACTGAAAATCTTTTTTTGGACAAAATGGACAAAATAACATTTAGTCGGACTGCAATTAGATGTCAACAAAATAGTTTTCAGCCTCTGAAATGGTTGAATGTTGGATTAATTTAGTTTAAATAAAATTCCATATATACACAGAGGTGCTCATTTTGTAACCGGGTGTCCGTTATATAATAAATAATAGTTTTTTGACAATAAAATCTTATGTCCTAAAAAACAAACAAATAAAAAAAATACATCTCTTTTCACATCCCGAAAACCCTACCAAATTAAGGTAAGTTCAATTAAGCCATGAAATTACATTGTACTTTACTTTTTACAACTAAAGTTTACTAAAAAAAAACACGCTCCATAACATTTTATAAAACGTTTAAGTTGTGCTCAAAACGAAATTTGAATTTTCTATTGCGGCCCCAAGCCATTGTGCCTCTTTTCCCTCCCTAGGCATGTTTGTGTATATATTTACATACTTAAATAAACAATTAAAATACTATCCAATAAATTAATTTTTTGAAAGATCATCATAAAATTATCACAGTAAGGGAAATGGAAAAAGTATTTAGAAAACATTTTGTGTATCAAATAAAAAGTAATAAATTAATTTTCAATTAATCAGTTGATCAATAATATTATTAAGTACAATTGATTATTTTTCATTTGACAATTTATCGGATAGACCTTTGCGTTGGCCCTTATCCACTCTTGAAGAGATATTGATAACTGAAGTGCTAAGGTAGAATGTGCTTCATAATTTTGACAGAATATAGATAAAAATTTATTTTTGAATCTGCCATCACAGGCATATCCAACAAAATTAGTCTGATTACATATTTTGCTTGTTTTATGTTTCGATTTAAATAAAATAAAAAATAAATTCAGAAACAAAAATCCCTCAAAACCGATTTTCGAAGTACCGGGATTATGCTCCCTAATATATACAAGTATAATTGCATATATTTGAATCAATTTTATATGAAAAAATGTAAGAGTACATAAACACAGTTTTATGCTCATAGTTGTGCTTCGAGGTAAATAAATAGGTACTATTTGGCTGCCTTTGAAAGTCAAATTTAATTTATTTAATGCACGTTAAAGTAAAACACACAAAAACCTACCAAAGCAATGAATTCTTAATTTTTCTTGTTTTTATGTGTGTGGATCTGGTTGTTACGATAAAATCAGTATGAGATACAAACCAGAGCTGTCAAAAACTACACTGACAATTACATTTCAGCCAATTGTGTTAGAAAACAAAATACCGCAGCAATATCTGCGACATTCATGATTCATTCTTGAATGAAAAGCTCCATTAATTAGACAGTTTAATGAAAATGATTATACGACACCAAATGCAGTTAATATGTTTTTAGTCAACATTACATTCATTGTGCACTGCAAAATTAACCAAACTGAATGGCACTCAAGGCTATGTCTAAGATCCGCGGGCCCTTACGCTGAATATGTGGTACGGGCCGTACCTGGAGGGGTGTTTGACTAATATATGCAAAAAAAAATTTTTTGATCAGCAAACAAAAACAATAAAAGAAAAAGGTCAGCAAATTTTTTTTCAAAGGCATAAGAATTTAATTTTCACGATTATACTTGTTTATTGTAATATTGCTGACCAAAAAGGTCATAAATTATGTGATGCCAGCCCCTACGCTGCAGTCTATGCTTAAACACGGCCCTGATGATACTGCAGTTCAGATTTTAGTCTCAATGGGACTGCAGATTGAAGTTTAGATCTTTATATGAAGAGATGAGATGCAAAACCCGTCCAAAAAAATTAAAATGTGTGATATTGTAGGAGGGGACAGAAAATATGTTTGTCTACAAGCCTAAATTGTACTCTAAATTGTGAACAAAATTGTTTCCCTTCACAAACTTTTGATTGCAAAAATTTCTGTAAGTTATTTTTTTCAAAACCCGCCAAGTCCACATTTCTGAAAATCCAAACCCACCATGTCCAATTTTATTTGTTATTTGGAGCGAAACCTTCACGTGTGAAAAAACTATGGGTATTCTAAAAGCTGTAAGAAGTAATCCAAATTAAAAGTAATCAATCGTTATTAATATGATATGAGAGCATTTAAATTATAAAACCACCTTAAGAATATTAAAATCACAAAATGCAGAAATATTGTAAGAATAAACTTTGTTCTGAAATGAACTTAAGCTTAGCCATTTTTAAAAAATGATTTCGAAACATTTTACTATTATAATTTTTCAAAATCCGCCAAGTCCCGAGGTTTCACTTTCAAAACCAGCCAAGTAAACGTTTTCAATTTCAAAACCCGCCAAGTCCACAGTTTTTCTTTCAAAACCCGCCAAGTTCAAACCTTTTTTTATTATAGTCCTTATAGATTAGGTCAAAAATTGTAATGAAAAATCAGGATTTTAATAACTTTTGACAACTATTACAATGGATAAATCTACTTTTTTGCTATAGGTAAATTCCATTGGAATACAGTTTTTTCGTTTTTCTTCAAAACGCAAAATATGAACTTGGCGGGTTTTGCATCTCAGGTCTTCATATACTTCTCCTTCACTTATTAAAAAATAATGTTGGTTTCACTTAAAAATGTTTCAACATATTTTAAGGTATGATAAAAAAAGTACATGAGACATTTTGAAATTGACTATAAAATTAGACTTTACTTTCGAAGTGTTGACCACTACTAAAAATAATATAGCCTCACCGGACTGGTGATCCTTAAAACTGTGATTAATTTCCCAATTCAGATCGGTGAATGTTATTTTAAAGTCAGTACTTTTGAATTGTTCCTATGATTGCGGTTTCAATGTTTCATTCATTAGACTGTGACAGTAATAACTTCAGTCGAAATTGATGGCATTAATTTACAGCCCTGACACAAACTTATAATTAAATTTGAATAAATTGACCAGTAAATATGGCATGGTTTCATTGACTACAAATTGTATAACAACGTAATCAGATTCAATACAGCCAATTAACTAATTACATTAAAAGTAAATTCAATTAGGGACTTTCAATAAAGATAAAATAAAATAAAAACTTTTTTTTTTTGCATCAAACATCATAACAACTTGCTATGTAGTCAGATGAGTTGATGATATGGCGCGTTGACTGATGTCTTGATAATTCTTGAGCTGATTTTCGCAACTAAAGCTTTCGGAATTGTGTTATGTGATGCTGAAGACAGCAAAGTACACAAAATCATCAATATCTGTCAACGATAGTGTGGGGTGGATTTTTCGTGTACTTTCATTTAATTTTTTTTTTTGTAAAACACCTACAAAAGTTTTATTACAATTATTAAAATCGTTTTGAAATTAAAAGCAACAGACATATTAGAGTCAAAAACTCTTCACAAATAATAACAAATGTTATGTTAATTCATAGAATGGAACAAAATTCATTTTACTTAAACCAATTAGTGAGAATGTAGGAGATATTTCGTTACATTGAAACGTTCTTCCTGCACATTGTGTATATCGTTACCTTAATATAGAAAGGCCCTATCTATCATTTTTGTTTTTTACAGGAGAACGAAAAAACATAATAAGAATTAAAGTTTTATGAGTTATAGCTCTTTTTTATTTGCTTGTAATTACTTTATTTTCAATCGTAGCACACTTCTTTTTTTACCAATGGTATATTAGTGGGTGACCTACCGATATCTACAAAAAACTCGATTTCGAAAAAAATGTTAGTTAGGGCCTTTCTATATTAAGGTAACGATATGTAGTTCTTATTACTTAAATAGCCTTACAAAAGTTTTATTACAATTATTAAAATGTTTTGAAATTAAAAGCAACAGACATATTAGAGTCAAAAGCTCTTCACAAATAATAACAAATGTTATGTTAATTCATAGAATGGAACAAAATTCATTTTACTAAAACCAATTAGTGAGAATGTAGGAGATATTTCGTTACATTGAAACGTTCTTCCTGCACATTGTATATATGTAGTTTTTATTACTTAAATAGCCTTGCGCATCTTAAATTTCTGTAATCATTACACTGAAGTATGTCTTACACAGCTGTATCGCCACCTTTTTTTGGCAATTCGAAATCTGACCTGATTCGAAGTAACAATACTGCTAATTTGGCAAAAATATATTCCACTGCCTAGCAAACAACAATAAAGACGAGATTATCGCCAAAGAAAACAAAGCTATAAATTCTCATGACCATGAAATTTTATTGGGCGCACGTTCACCTAATAGAAAACAAAAAAAATTGAATATATAAAAACACAAAGAATAAAATCAATTTAGCAAAAGAGAAAAAGCCGAAGAGCCTTGGACATCACATACGAAGGACAGGAGCTATGGGTGGAAACAACTAAGTTAAGCTAAAATTAAAAACGTAACAAAACACATAACAATAAATTTCAAATGCTTATCAAAAGTAATAAAAATGCCCAACTTAACTTTTGCTGACATCGAACTCCTCTTCAAACGACAACATAAAAAGCTTAAAACACAATAAAGCCAATAATTTCATTTTGAAACTTTTTAAACTAAATTAACCGATTTTTTATTAGTATAGAAAACCCTTGAACTTTTAGAACTTTCGCTTATCGGTTTTTTATTTCTGTGTCTCTTCTATTTACAACATGGAATAGTATTCACTTAAATTGTTGTTGACAAAATACAGCGGCCTATACGTATAAACATATGTATATAACTTCTGAATGTGAAATGGGATGCTTTTACGTAGCACAAACATAGTATAAATCTAATTTAGTTATACTACATTAGTCAAGTTTTTATTTGACCTTCACTATTCAGTTGCAGTTTCATAGGATTCAATGACCATTTTTAAAGTATCATAGAGCTGATGACATCTCATTCATAGCTAGTTGACCAACAGCTGTGATTTTTTTTGCGGGTTGTGTGTGTCACTAAGGATATGTGATGGAGCATCAGCTGCAGTCAGATCAAAACTTACATATATTAAATCCACTGCATTGAAAATTCAAGTGTTTAAGTGGCGAAATAAACTGGACACATGTTCATAGTCTTATTGTAGGTCACTATCGTTTTCTGATTTGTTAGGTTAGAAGTTAAAGTGTTCATTGGCTTGTAACAGATCTTAATCAAATAAATAAATTTAAAATTTAAATTTACAGTTTTGTTCAAAAGTATGAGGCACCATTAAATTTTTTCAACACAGCGGTATGCTATTAATTGTTTTTACATAAGAGTTAATCCATCTATAATTTGCCTATTTTTACCCTGAGGTGTTTTAAATTGGCTGATTTGATTTGACAAGCATTTTAGTAAAGATTTATGAAACTTAAAAATAAAATTTGGATATTCCATTGACACTTTTGTTAATTTTTCGATACTTTTTGCAATTTTTATAGAAATTTTAAAGTTTTGAAACCTTCAGCTTTTTTCAATTTTTTAAAGTTTTCTATTTTTTTTTTTTTGCAAATTTCAAAAATTTAAGAAATATTAAAAATTTTAAAAATTGGCATAAAATAGAAAATTTAACTTTTTTCAATTTTTAAAATATTTGATATTTCTTAAATTTTTGAAATTTGCAAAAAAAATAGGAAACTTAAAAAAATTAAAAAGCTTTAAAAAATTGAAAAAAGCTGAAGATTTCGAAACTTTCAAAATACTATGAAAATTGCAAAAAGGATCGAAAAATTAACAAAAGTATTAATGGAATATCAAAATTTTATTTTTAAGTTTCATAAATCTGTACTAAAATGCTTGTCAAATCAAATTTGGTGAAAAAACATAAATAACATTTTCAGGGATGTTACTCCTATATGTTCTGAGCACTTTGAGACTAAAAAAGCTGAAATCGGTTTTGGAGTATTTGAGGAATTGATATTTGCTTGAAACGTAAGTTTTTTTATCTTTCAGCATATATATAACGTATAGGCGTTAATTTTTCCAGACTTCCAGTTTTTTTGTCATCTACTATTAAGTAGTACACAGCTACATAAAGATATTATGGAAGCGAATTTGAATTGTGTTTGTTTGTTTATATTCATCAATGAATGTTTTTGTGTTTTTTACGAGCGATTTTGAACAGAGTTAAGAAATTAAATTTTTTGTCAAAACTATTGGTCGAAAAAATTCGATCTCATTTTTTCCTATCTTCTACGTAATGGCCCAATCACTCAAAAAATGTTCAGCCAATTAAAACAAAAAAACACATCAGGGTAAAAATAGGCAAACTATAGATGGAATGACCCATACGCAATTTTATTTAAAAAAATTTTTGATTAGTTGATCCCTCTTAGCTTTAATTGCAGTTTTTATTCTACGTGGCATACTTCTAACTGAAGGTTTTCATATATTTTGGGAAATAGGACCGTCTGTGCACCTTTTACTTTAGTATTTTACAGAAATACTCGATTGCAGATAGGTCCGAATACATAAGAATATATAGAAGTGGCTAATACTTTCGATCACGACTGTATATCTATGTGAACAATGAATTTTTCGAATCATTACAAATTTGGGGTTGATCTCGAGATCTGGCTTCTCATAGACTTTTTTCGATCATTTTTTTTTTCCTTAAGAGTCTTTTTCGAGATATTCCCAAAAAACCCTTTTTTCGGCACATTTTTCATTTATTTGACTATATCTCCATTGTCCGATTTTCGCAAAATTATACTTAAAATATTTGCAAAAAAATAGTCTTTCATTAAAAATTTTAAAAATATGAAAAAGAAAAAATTTTTCATTCAAATGGAGCAATTGAAATTGAGTGATTTTCAAAAAAGACCAAAAAAGTCAGTTTTTTGAACTTTGAGCGCTTGTAACTCCATCAAATCTTATCCGATTCAAGCAAAGAGCATATCTTTAGAAAGGGAATACAAATGTCTTTCGAATGCTGAAAGTCGTTTTTGAGTCAAAAAAAAAAATTATGGAGATATAGTCAAATAAATGAAAAAAGTGCCGAAAAAAGGGTTGGGGATATCTCGAAAAAGACTCTTAAGAAAAAAAAAAAAAATGTTTGCCATTTTTGGAATCTACGCCCCAAAATATATCAAAAAAAGTCTATGGGAAACCAGATCTTTTTTCTTGTAAGCTAGTGTTATTTTTGTTTTGGGAACAGAAAAAAATATCGATTTAATTTTTGAAATAACCAATGTGTCCAATAGAGTTTAACTCAATGTGTCCAATAGAGTTTAACTCGATAGACATTTGTAAATAAATAAATAAATAAATAAATAAATAACCGTTCAAAGAGAAATGCAGACATAAGTTGACTTTAGGCGCTTCTCTAATTTTTTATTAAACCTTTCTTTCTTCACAATGCTTTTAATACTGATAACGAATATGGAATCAAAAGTTGGAGAACTCATCTTGTTTCGGGGATATAGACATCGGAAGTTGGTGATATAGCTTTTAATGAATTCATTATAAGTTGGAACACTTGCATTTATTTTGCACATTATGGATGTCATATGAAATATACATAAATTGATATCTGAGCAACTTTTTCTTTAAAAAATCGCAGTTTTTGCAAAGAATGTATTATTAACATACATTTTTATTAAAACGAGTACATTACAAAATAACTTTTTATGTCCGTTTAAATAATGTGCTACTCACAGTAGCGTATCTAGAGGGTAAGGGCGAGGGGCGGCAAAATGGTTCTCGTTATGTAAAACTAAAATTTTGTTTCGTTTTTGTAAACAAAATATTTCGAGTATGAAAAACACGGAATATGTCAAGATTTTTTTCTAAGATTTTAGTACAAAAATATTTGTCAGCAAGTTAGAAAAGTGCAATGCCGTGAACGATCTCAAAGTTTGCGGTGAGCAAGATATCTGGAGGCTGGTTCATAAAAAAAATAAAACTTTTTTCGGTTTAAGAAACAGTTCTTATGCGTTTGATCGCTGATTTTTGAAAAATTTTAATTTTTTGACAAAATGGCGGGCGTACAAAGAAAATTTTAATTTTTTGTGTACAAAATTTATTTCATTTTAAGTCATAAACCATAAAATATGTGTAAAAAAAAAAATCGATCGATGAAACGCCTAAGAACTGTTTGCTTTACCGAAAACATTTTATTTTTTTTTTTCGGATGAACCAGTTTCCAGAAATCTTGCTCACCGCAAATTTTGAGGTCGTTCACGGCCTTGCATTTTTCTAACTTATTGACGAATATTTTTAGACCAAAAATTCAGGGATAAATTTTGAATAGTTATTCATTAATAACGCCCACAACCTCGAAACAAATGGTATGACCAGGAGTGTCGCGATGCGACTGCTGAAAAAACGCCGCATACAAGAAGACGCTGCAGTCAGCCGCAACGCGAGCCGTGCGAGAAAACTACCGCGAAAAGAGGAAGGAAGAGAGGCGCATTTTTAGACGTAAAAAAAGGGAGCAGGAAAAGCGTGAGCGTGAGAAACTTGAGGTGTACCAGGGCAAGAAGGATGCACGAAAATTCTATCAACAAGTTAAGCGTCTAACTCAAGGTTTCAAGCCCGGAGCATCCACTTGTAGAGACGAAAATGGAAATCTGGTTACAGATACACAGAGTGTACTGAGGTTATGGAGGCAGCATTTCTCCAACTTGCTTACGGGCGATGATACCACCAATTCCGCCCAGAGAGAATGCAGTACGATACCACCAATCGATGATAACGCAGTGGAAGTACCATCACCTAGCCATGAAGAGGTTCGAGTTGCTATCCAGCGACTCAAAAACAACAAAGCAGCGGGTGCTGACGGCCTGCCAGCTGAGTTGTTTAAAGCTGGTGGAGATGAATTGATAAGGTGCATGCATCAACTCATCAGCAAAATATGGCTAGCGGAAAGCATGCCCGACGATTGGAATCTCAGCGTGCTTTGTCTTGTAATAAAGAAAGGAGACCCGACAATCTGCGCCAACTACAGGGGTATCAGTCTTATTTCCATCGCATATAAGATCCTCTCGAGCGTATTGTGTGAAAGATTGAAGCCGTATACAGAAACGCTGATCGGATCCTATCAGTGTGGCTTCAGACCTGGTAAGTCCACCATAGACCAGCTTTTTACACTACGCCAAATCCTGGAGAAAACCCATGAATATCAAATCGACACTCACCATCTCTTCGTCGATTATAAAGCTGCGTTCGATAGCCCAGTGCGGGATTGCCTATACGCAACAATGTCTGAGTTCGGTATACCTGCAAAGTTGATAAGGCTCTGCAGGATGACGTTGAGCAATACGTTTAGCTCCGTCAAGGTAGGGAATGACCTCTCCGGAACTTTTAATACCGAGCGAGGTTTCAGACAAGGCGACCCGCTCTCGTGCGATCTCTTCAATTTCATTATGGAGGGGATCGTACGAAAAGCCGGTGTGCATCATAATGGCACCATTTTCTTCTAAGGTGTTCAGCTCCTTGCGTACGCTGATGATATTGATATTATCGGTCGAAGTAAGAGAGATGTTACTGCTGCTTTCACTGCTATTGAAAAGGAATCAGCCAAAGTGGGTTTGACGGTAAACGAGGGCAAGACAAAATACATGATGTCTACTAACAACAACAAGAGAGCACGGGATCTAGACTCTCATGTTACAGCGGGCAACTGTAAATTAGAAGTTGTCAAGGAATTCATTTACCTTTGCACTGCCGTAACCAGCAACAATGATGTCAGTCTGGAGATTAAGCGGAGAATAACAATTGCTAATAGGTGCTACTACGGTCTCAGTAAGCAATTACGTTGCAGAGCTCTCTCTCGATCGACAAAGCTAACACTCTACAAGACGCTCATTCTACCTGTGCTTCTTCATGGCGCTGAGGCATGGGTGGTTTCGACAACAGACGCAGCCGCTCTTGGGGTGTTCGAGAGGAAAGTTCTCGCAAAATCTTTGGTCCTGTTCGAGTTGGCGACGACTATCGCATTCGAATGAACCACGAGCTGTATGAGCTCTACGCCGACATTGACATAGTTAAGCGTATAACAATACAGCGACTACGCTGGCTGGATCATGTCCATCGTATGGATAAATGGATAAAGAAGCTCCAGCGAAAAAGGTATTCGAAGGGAAGGTCTCCGGTCAACGACGAAGAGGGAGACCATGCCTCCGGTGGATAGACCAAGCTGAGGAAGCCCTAACCGCGCTTGGCATTAACGATTGGAGAAGGCGCGCGCAAAACAGAGGCGCCTGGCGAGAGCTAATTAGGTCGGCCGTAACCTGACAACGGGTTGTTATGGCCATCTAAGTAAGTAAGTAATTCATTAATAATGTAAAAAAATTGTGGTCTAAGATAAAATGCAGCTTCAAAAAAATTTTTTAAAAAAGTGTCTTTTTATTTTTCGAAAAACTCCCTTAGGCTTTTAACTTAAATATAAAGTTTTTAATATTTAGTTTTTACCATGGTATCTATAATTCTAAAAGTAGCAAAATCGATTTTCTCCCCGCGTTTTTAAATTGGCTTAAGAGTTGTATAACCCCATTTTAAATGAGATTGAAGAGTCTACACATTAATCCAAGGAATAAATTTTTAATGATGACATTGCTTGAGTTCATAAGAAATCATTAAAATTAGTTAAAAAAAACAATTTTTGGCTTTGTTTTGTTTTTCGGCAAAAAGGAAGAAGACTAAAGCTGTTAAGTCCAGGAAACAAGCCGGTCAATTATCCATTTTTGTAAATTATTCACCCAAACATTTTGTTAGTCGAACATTTATCGAAGAATACTCATCGTATCACTGGTTAGATGGCAGCGTCGTTTTGATGAAGCCATATGAGAACACGGTATACGTGACTTAATAGCGGATGTAAAAGGTTTCAAGTTTTGTTCTTCACTTATCCATATTTACCATACTGCATCTCTAACTGTACAAACTTTTTAGTAGGAATACGACACCCAGCCGAGTCTCTAAGTGGGTGCATCTGCCAGGGTGCTCCAGGGTTTTCTGCACCATAGAAATGCATATTTTGTTTATTTACACAGGTATTGAGTGCAAGTGGGTTACATGACAGACGAAACCCATTTCCACCACCTTTAAATTTATCCAAAAATAACCGGTTTTAGTTTTGCTTTTCAACCAGAGTGCATACCAATAATAACAGACTTGTGTAGCCTTTGGCGAGCATTTATTGATTAAATTAAATTTTATATGAAAAAAATATTGTTAGTTTTTCCTTAAAGTTTTCAGCAAGGTCGTTCATGGAATATTTAACTGGAATGAGTGTCGCCTTGTTGATTTTTAAAGTACCTACTCGTCAGCAGTTGCCTGTACGTGGCTAATGAGTTCGCTTAGTTCGAAAGTTATTCATTTTTAAAATTCTTTTAATATATTTGGGTCAGCCTATATGAACAAATTCCAATTCCGATTCTTTGTATTAAATTATTCCCTGATTCATTTCCTTACCAAGGAATTGGAAAAGAATATTTCAATTACAAACTCACCGAAAATGGAATTCAAATGTACTAATACAATCCAACACTGCGTATAACCAAATACGTTACTGAACTAAACTGAACTGGTTACCATAAATCTGGGGAAATCGCAAGTTACCATCGAAATTTGAAACTCTGCCTCGAATTTATGTATGTACTTGCTCCGATAAAGGCTTAAAAGACCGCTAATTGAATATACACACATATGTATGCAAGGTTTCCACCGAAATGTGATAAGGTTTTCAAATCAAATGAGTGACATATAATAATTCTGATAGTTCCCACCAGTGTTGGCATGTCACAAGGATTTTAAGGCTTACGACGGTCATTCGTCGTAAACTGTCGTAAATATCGCAAATTTCACAAAAGTCGCAAACTCCAGATCAACCTCTTTTTCACAACTACTACAATTGTTTGTCAAACAATTTATCTAACAAAAAATTATATGTAATTTGATGAGTATTTGAATATGTTTGATGATCTGAATCAAGTTATGAATAAATAATTTTTCTCAGTATGAACTTAAAAATTTGTCTTTGTCACAAACTCAAGTGTTTTCACAAAGGCTCGAAAATTTGCGAGTTTTACGACCTACGGTAACGTCGTAAATGTCGCAAATGTCACGTGCATTTTCGTTCAATTTTATTGCAAGTTTTTTAGTGTTTTTTCGAATAACTTCTACATTTTTTGTCCGATTTTCGCCAAATTATATTTAAAATATTTGCAAAAAAATAGTCTTTCATTAAAAATTTTAAAAATATGAAAAAGAAAAAGTTTTTCATTCAAATGGAGCAATTGAAATTGAGTGATTTTCAAAAAAGACCAAAAAAGTCAGTTTTTTGGACTTTGAGCGCTTGTAACTCCATCAAACCTTATCCGATTCAAGCAAAGAGCATATCTTTAGAAAGGAAATGCAAATATCTTTCGAATGCTGGAAAGCGTTTTTGAGTCGAAAAAAAAGTTTATGGAGATATAGTCAAATAAATGAAAAAAGTGCCGAAAAAGGGGTTTTTTGAGGATATCTCGAAAACGATTCTTAAGAAAAAAAAAATGGTTGCTATTTTTGGAATCTACGCCCCAAAATACATCGAAAAAAGTCTATGAGAAACCAGATCTTTTTTCTTGTAAACTAGTGTTATCTTCTGCCTGAGCACAAGTTCCTCTCAAAACTCTTCAATCCTTCACTGCCATTAGAAATTTTATGTTTACTGGTGGTGATTTTTGCAAGATATGTCGGACCCGAATTGGTGTTTCTAGGCACCTGACAGTTAAGCAATTCGACATTGGGCCACAATGCAATGAAAGTATAATTTTTATCACTTCCAGATTGCTTGATGTAATTTACATATTATGTACACTAGACCGTACCACGTTACAGGCAAAAAAAAATTAAAGTGCACCGTACACCATCAAATCTGAAGCATTTTTGCAAGATAGTTTCGAAAAAAAAAATTTTTTTTTTTTTACCGAAAATAGAGGTCACGCATCTACATTTTTCTTCATATCATCGGCACTTACAGTCCGATCTTAAAGTACGATATATCAATATTTTTGTCTCGAGTAGACCAAATTTTTTGCTTTAAGGGTTACAGACATCAAGGACCCCCCGTTCCAGTACTTACCAACCAGATCTGAGTTCCTACCATCATGATGTGCCCTTTTAGTGTCAGATAATTAAAGCTTGCTTCTGATGGCAAAGTTTAATGATTTTTTGCAATTTTTAATTATCTGACACTAAAAAAGGAACATTAAGATGGTAGGAACTGAGATCTGGTGGGTAAGTAGTAGAATGGGGTTCTTGATGTCAGTAACCTTTAAAGCAAAAAATGAGTCTATGCGAGACAAAAACAGTGATCTATCATACTTTAAGATCGGACTATAAATGGCGATAATATGAAGAAAAATGTGAATGCGCGACCTCTATTTTCGGTAAAAAAAATGCTTCAGTTTCGATGGTGTACGGTGAAGTTTTTTTTTGCGGTACGGTCTAATGTACACTGTACATTGTACAGTCCAGGGTCTTTATTTTGACTCTATTGGAGTAGCACAAATACGAATATCCAGCAAAATGAAACTATTGCTGGAAATGAAATAGAGTAGCCCCAAATACGAATTTCACTAAAAACTGATTTTACTAATACATACTCTGATAGTAGATTGGCATCCAAATCAATCTAAAAAAAAAATTTTGTTTCCTAATTTACCGAAAACTTTTCAAAATAATGCAATAAGCACAAATATTTGTTGAGTTGAGATTTTCTTAAATCCTTTAAGCATGCGATCAAATTAAGGATCTAAATCAAAACAACATTCTTCTTCAAAAATCAGCTCACAAAACTTATCTTCCTGTTGAATTTCCTTGAAATACAAAAATAATTTTATAAAACCTTGTAAGAAAAGTATATTGAAACAGTCAAGGACTTTTCACAGTAAGTAGTTTAGTGAATGCAACAACTGGCTTATTGTGTAGAGCATTATTAGCACAGCAGCAACTAAACTACCACCAGCAGTGCATCTGAGAACGACATCTTCGTCAGTACCTTAGTATCATGCAAAGACTTTAATTTTCAGTTTCGTTTTTGCGCGATGCAAATAAGTTGACATTGAATCTGTACTCAATTGCGACATGCTTCATTTTCAATCAGTTTTTCCTGTGAGTTTCCTTTACGACCGCCTCGAAGGACCTTTGCCATGCGAAGCTTGTTATGCTGATTTCCATTTCTTATTTCTTTTTATATTTTTTTTTTCTCGTTGGAATATTTTTGGTGTACAATTTTCTCAATTCATGTTCATTTGTAAATTGACAAAAAAAAAATAAGCAGAAGGAGCATGATATACTAACAGGTCCTGAAGCGCGTAGGAAATACACACAGTGAAAGGTTTCGCATTGATTTGTTCGTTCGTTATTTAAAATCGAAGGAAACACGCTTGATTACTCTTGAAAGACGAGTGAAATTCGTTTCCGTCTTGATTGATTTTGATTTGTTTTTTTTTTTTATATTACTTTCTTCTTGCATTCTGAGCAGCTTGGAGATGTGTGCGGGGGGAAAATTGGAAGTCATTTATGTTCTGCTGTCTTGTTTAAGAATTATTTTGAAGAAATTGTTAGTGAGTATATCTGCTCAAATTACTGTGAAATTATATTAAATGAAAAAAATATCCTAAGTATACTTATTTTAAATACATATTCCTGCCACGTTACCACCCACAATTGCTGTTAATACAACTAAATGGAACTTAAGAGACATAATAAAATTTATTTATGTTTTTATTACAACACACGAACTACAAAAATTATCAAAACTGTTGTATTAGAGAATTTTATTCACAATTTACTTTTAGAAAAAAAGCATTTCTTACCATTATTACAGATAAATTAGACAAGATCTAAAAACAATTCATGAATGAAAAGATTATCCTTAAAGTGATATGCAAGTGTCCAAATCGAAATTAATTTATGTTTAATTACCTTTTCTGCAAGACGGTAAAATAAGAATGTTGTTTTTAAGCTTTAATTCGAAAAATATTTACAACACCAATGTACCAATAAAACTTAAAAAATTTGTTGGGTTAAAAATATTTGATAAAACAACGTATACTATTTTAAAATTACTTGTTAAGGACATAAATATTGGCGGTTTTCTACCCCTATATAATTCTATTCAGCTTGAAACTTTAAAAATTATTTATTGAAATGAGATTTTCTTTCACAAACCGAACAGGTTCTAACCGACACATCTAACCGCTCCAAATTGTTCTTACGTATTCTATGCATTATATCAGTGAACACATATATTAGGAATTAATTTTTTATCAAAGGTGTCGAGAGATATTGAGGTGTGAAGTTCGATCGTTTTACGTGATAGGGTGTTTTATGGTCATATTCAAATTGTCATATCTCCGGTAAATTTTATAGAAGAAATAATTTTTCTTACATCGTTTTAAAGCTAAGAAATCAGCTTTCTTATCAAGCTTTTGTCAATGGCATTAAATAAAAAATAAAAATTTTTTATAACAAATCAATTATTTAAAGTTAGTTTATAGAGTGAAAGCTATTCAATACGAAATTAAAAAAATACCACTGAATTTCTCGTCAAATTTCCCTTACAAATCTTATTTTCTCCGAATGTTAGCAAAATAAGATTGTGCCAAATAAATGAATTCTTGCGCGCACCTCTGAAAGTACTGCGTGCCGCTGCACAGAGGTCCCAAAACGAGTTTATGGTTCAAAATCCACCGTAGCCCGTATTTTGAAATACCCGCCCGCTTACCCTGACTATTATGTAAAAGAAAACCAAACGTGGTATCGATTTGTTATGTAATATTTTCCATTTATTTTAAAGTGTTTTATCGGAAACTATTGCCATGCCGCGGCGCCTCGGATATCGTAATCTCCGCCTTTGCATCTGCAGCCTTCAAGTTGCAGCTTTTCAGAAAAAATTTTTTATCAATTTTATCCAAAAGTAGTTTTGGAGAGAACAAAATATTTTGACTTTAATGAAATGCTCTTAATAATTTATTTGTATCGACATTTACAGAGCTATTCTGGCAACTATCTTAGAACTCACCAGAGTCTTTAGTAAGACAAAAGTCTTACTTAAGACGTTTTGGTATTCTGGCAACTATCTTGAAAGCTTTTTTCTGTCTTTCGTAAGACAATTTTAAAGACCTGCTACGAGCAGGTCTTTAATTTGTCAGTTGTATTGTTTACATTACAAACGTTAGGAAAACTATTTATTTTAAAGGGAATTATAAGTTGCTTTTATTTGTCATGTTAAAAAAATGTATATACATATGTTTTTAGAAAAAAAAAATTTTTAGTGACGGGACTCGAACCCACGCACTTGGAGCTATGAGTTCACAGTCCTAACTACTTCTCCACGCTGCCTGGTGAATTCCGGATTTTTTATTATTCCTTTTGTAATTTTATTAGTTTAAAATTAAAAAATCAAAATTTGACAAGTTTACCACGAAAGCTTTTGTGTGGGGAATTCAAGAGCTTTATCTGTAAGACTTTTGCGCTAGAATACCTAAAGTCTTACAAAGTGTCTTACAAAATGTCTTACAAAATATTTTCGTAAGACTTTTAGCTGTCTTTGCCAGAATAGCCCTGTTACTCAGTTACAGCTGTACTGGTCAGGTATTATGTCCCCTTTATTAATACTTCACTTAAATAAATATTTTTCAATATATATTTCAAAAAATCTTTTTTTTTGTGGACAAAAATAATATGAAAGTACTATTTGAAGTTTAACTTTTTAAAAAAACGTTTAGTTTCACACAATGTACCTTTGCATTGATTTAATCAAAAATATAATGTTATTCTTGTATTTTAAAATTTTTCTACCCAATTATTACATATTTCGGAATCTCCCTTATAAAACATTAATTTCAAAAAATTTCTACTTGTCAGCATTAACCATGTATTTAAAATACAGAATGTAACTACATTTAATTCGCAAAGCACTTAAGCATCTATATCAATGAGAAAATATTTGCCTCCAAGCTTGTTGTTGGCAGGTAACCTAAATTTTTAAAACTAAAAAT
Organism: Tricholauxania praeusta; assembly: GCA_949775025.1. Lineage (NCBI taxonomy): Eukaryota > Metazoa > Arthropoda > Insecta > Diptera > Lauxaniidae > Tricholauxania > Tricholauxania praeusta. Next base: position 122,913,886 of record OX459029.1, read on the forward strand.
AAATTAATTTAAAATTTTTCCTTCAAGAAATGTTGTAAATTCTTTAATTTTTTTAGTGCAACCACGATATGGAAGCCTCAGAATTGGACACGTAAGAGTTCACATGTACATCCACCAACCAGCCAGTGGAGTACGTGTAGAAAGTAACTGTTGCAACAACAATGACAACACCAACTTAACCAAGATGTTGAAATTCCACTAATACCGACCGCCCTCGAATTAACCCAAAAATCCTTAAATGCCGAACCGTTCTTATTTCATTCTACACATTTGTTAACTTTTGGGTCATGTCAACAACAACAAACGCACCAACAATAATAGCAAGCATTACAACAACTCTGGGAATGAGCAGGCGTTCAAGCAAAGGTTCAACTATTGTTAAGTTAACCTCAATGTTTATGTTATGTGAGAGCTTCAACCAAACTCGCATGTGAACAGAAAACAAAAACGAACGATGCTGCATAAGGAAGCATCAAGAGCATCAGCCCAGTCGTAGATTATGCTGCTGCAGCTGCTCCAGTTACTTGCAACACTGTGCATGTTGGAGCGCATTTTATTTTTAATTTTTTTGAAAACTATTTTTGCTGCATTTGTAAGCAAAGGCTTGAGGAATTTCAGTTTCTTCCTTGAGCTTGGTAGATTTCTTTTGCATACATCCAGAGAAAAAGATGATTGAGATAAATAAAAATATTATATCCATCCTCATATATAGGGTGATTCATTTAGAGGTACTACCCACCCCAAAATCTTAAACAAAGCATATATCAATGCCAGCATATTTGTATTAGCATAATTAAAACTTTAATATAATATCACTAAAAACATGAAAACTGAAAAATATTTTATTTAGGTTCATCATATGATAGTAAAACGTTCATAAGACATTATTTGAAATTATTTAAAATGTACTTAAAAATTTACCAAGTCATAATAAAGATATGAAAAGAATCTAAAACGTATCGAGTTAGCAGTAAATTTAACTTCAGTTCACATCGATCATTCTTTTACAAACCGCACACCAATTTAGACTTGACACTTTAGAATCGGCCGAAATTTTTTGTCTAGCTTTTATATGTGGATTTTTCTGAAAAAAATTTTTTCCCAAAAATAACCACACATGAGTTTGAGACTTATAACCATTCGAATTTTTTGAAAAAAACACCAAAAAATCACGGCGGGCGTGATTGCGGTTCACTGGAACATCTGAAAAAAAAAAATAAGAGGCTTTAATCAGCATCAAAACTACTAAGGAATGAACTAACAGAAAAAGTTTTTGTCCAACAAAATGGCGTTATTTTTTTGAAAATTGCCAATTTTTCGGGCCAAAATCGAGCCAAAAATCAAAATCTATCATACCGATCTTTCTGTCCGTAATTCATTCCCTGCATTAATATATTCACAGCAACAAATTTCGAATTTCAGAAAGATCGGTCGAATAGGTTTTTTTATCATGCCCGTCAACTCGAAAATCGCAGTTTCGAGAAAAACGCGTTTAAAGTTTTTTAACTATAGCTTTTCAAATATTATAACTTTGACACGATGTTACTAAAATGCTCGCTATATATTTTATAACTCGGCTTGAGGTTTATTTTATTAAAAACGTATTTTTCAATATTTTTTAAACAAGAAACAGTAAAATAAAATTTTTTGATTTCTTAAAAATTTGAAGTTGCCATGTCCCCTTAAATAGTTACAAAGAGTTGTGCAACATTTGACAAATTTGCAAGCATATATAGGGTTCAGTCTAAGGTTGTTTTAATAAAATTTCTTTCAATATACCTAAAGCTCGTTCAATTATTTGTATTGTTGCCTTAAGTCGCTGGCTGTACTTTCTTTAAGCAGGGCTGTTTGATTCATGGTGCAAAAGTGTCATGGGGTACGACTTCAAAGGATCACTGGAATCTCACAATAAAACTGCATTAATGAAAATGTTCTGCGCTTCCATTCTGCGATACAGTTTACTATTTCGAAGCACTCGTGAGTCATGAAGGGCCATAAACTTCGTTTTTAACTTAAGGGTCAATATGGATTAGTGCACCATCTAATTCTTTACATACGTGAATAAAACTACCCATATTATAAAACGAGTTTATAGTTACCGAAATGTTATCTGGCCATGCAAGTACTGTGTGAAATAAACGGCATTCACCTTTCTTTTAACTCATCTGCAAACAGAATACTTACTTACTACACTTCCAAGCCAATGCAGGGGAACACAAAGTTTGCATTTTGCTGAAAATGCACCTCCTTTTCTAGCAGAAGGGTCTGCAAGTAGCGGTCCGATCTCCAACAGCAGCGTCTCGAATTTGACCGACGACATTCGGAACCGTTGCTGAGGCTCAAACTCACTTTCGAAATCAAAGTTATTTCGGATTCGATATATTTTGCTTTGTCGAGCCACAGTCTGCTGAATCACATGATCATCCAATTGTTCGTCATCACTACTAAATAGTAAATCATCCTAAAATTTACGAGAAATAATGTTATATAAAGTATCGGCGTTTTCCCCAAATTTCATTATTACAAGTGAACCGAAATTTGTATTGATAATGCCAACAATCACTTGTAGACTTCAAGTATTTGTATTATTGACGACAGTTTATGAAACAGAATCACTTGTACTTTTAAAAATTGTTATAGATAAAAGAATAAAAGAATATTTATTAAATTAATCTTTGTTTTGGGGTCGTCCATAAATTACGTGAGTCCACATAGGGGGGAGGGGGACTGGCAAAGTCTCACCGAATCTCACCAAGGGGAAGGGGGGATCAACGAATATCTCACGTCAACTTTTTAATGCAGAGAGTATACATTATTATAGCAGATTTCATCTAAAAATTATAAGGAAAGTCTCACGGCAAGGGGGGTCCTACCATAACTCACCAAATCTCACCAAGGGGAGGGAGGGGGCCCGAATTTTCAAAAAAACGCCACACGGAATTTATGGATGTCCCCTTTGGGAACAGTTTTATTCTTGAGAATCAAAATATTTTCTTTAATATTCTTCGAAAGCTAACGTTATAAAAAATTAAATAAAAAAAATCCGATATTGATCCGTTCAGTAAAACTGGAGATTTTAAGCATTAGAGGATTAGAGAAAATTCAGCGAACTATCGAAAATTGTTTCAACCAAATCCTGACATACATATCGTTACCTTAATATAGAAAGGCCCTATCTTACATTTTTATTATTTTATAGGAGAACGAAAAAACTTAATAAAAATTAAAGTTTTTGTGAGTTAAAGTGAGTAATGGCTTTTTTTATTTGCTTGTAATTGATTTATTTTAAATCGTAGCACACACATTTTTTTGTCAATGGTGTATTAGTGGGCGACCTACCGAAATCTATAAAAATCTCGATTTTGAAAAAAATGTTAGTTAGGGCCTTTCTATATTAAGGTAATGATATGTATGTACGTGTCAACCGAATTTGTTGAAAGATGCAGGAAAAAAATTTTCATCGCATTTGTAGAAGTCGAATTTTTCCTCAAATCCGTGTATTTTGTATACGAATGATCCATATGAGTACTTTAAATGTTTTACTTGTGTGAGCGGTACCACGCCTACAATTGCTATTTGGATCAAAGACGCACTATAGCAAGTTAACCATTTATGTAAAATTTATTACACTCAAAATCGCAAATTACAATTTTTTTTGCACCCCCTGAAATCTCTCCGTAATCTATTGTCTTCAACACTTTGTGGTAACTGACATCCAAATATTATCGAAATTGCTTTTTAAGTAAGCTGAATATAACATATATGCCCATATTCATAGTCGCAAAATATAGAACTATAACTTTATAACCTGGTTTTTACCCAAAATAAAAAAAAGAAAAACTTGTAAGAAATTATGAGAAAATTTTAAAAAATAGATTACCCTGCGTTATTGACACAAAATGTTGTAGACACAGACAAAAGGAACAATAAAACAATCGAATTTATGAGGCAGCGTGGCGTAGTGGTTAGGACTGTGAACTCATAGCCCTTAGGACGTGGCACAGTTGGAAATTTTTTAATGTTTTTGGACAAAAGCCGTCTACAACGAAATTATTAATGGATTTGAAATTTTTTTTTTAAATAATTGTTAGGTACCACGCGATGTGTGAGTACTGCCCGAATTTTCGAAAATGTTCAACATAACCTCAAAAAATCCTATAAATATATGAAATTCGTGTATTTTACTTAAGCAAACATGCGCATTTCTGTTTTTTAAAAGTTTTACTCACAAAATATCCTTTATAACATGTTTTTTGGGTAGCTGATTAAGAAAAATGGGGTCCCGTTAAACAAAAATTGATACGGCACCCTTAAAACACCCCTAATAGGGATTTTTTCGAATTATTCTTATTAAAAATGTAAAAAAGTCTAGTAAAGTGTATTTTTTATATGATAAATATAAGACTGATATAAGTGTCGTTCTCCTTGAAACTGAATATTAAAATATCTTCACATTATAAGGAAATATATTCATCTATGGGATTTTAGTGCGATAATTGGAGTAACTTCACTTCTATCATATTAGATACGACTAAGTGTGATACCATTGAACGAAAACATACGTTTTTTTAAAAATACGGAGCTACATCACTACAGTTTACAATTTTTGGATTTTTTGTTATTCATTTTATCTTGCTTAAAAACAATTTTAGATGTATCTATTGAAATAAAATTTATTTATCGTATAAGTGAATTTTCACAGTGTAAGTGCGCTGTTCGCCGCTGTCCCACATTCAAATATTCTTACCACATGTCTCTAGAGTGCATTATTACAATTGAAATTTAACAACAAATGCTATTGTGAGTATGATGTAAACGTAAGTGGGCGTGGCATATTGTACATAAACTACGCGATGCTGCTTTCCTTTTAAGGTTTTTCATTTTTTTTTTATTCCAGGTCGTGGTCCGCATCATGTACAAGTTCAAAATCAAGTTTTTGTACATGAAGTGCCTGTGGGAGTATTTCTGTTCCACTGCGCCATACCAGCCACATCCGTGTTGGTTGGAAAACCAAAATAGTTTTGTTAACATGTTTGTCCTACTTCATTTTAAAATGCAGCGTGAATTCTTGTGCTGTGTTTTTTATCTTTCTTTCAGGAAGATAGTAAGATAAGTTTGTGAAGTTTTTATCATGAGTGAGATTTTTAAGGAATTTTTGTATAAAAGTTCCTCTGAAGAAATCTTTCCTGCTGGTAATGAAAATTGAAAAGATATATTTAGAATTTCTTAAATCTAAGGCAAAAAGAACGATTTTTTTTGTTGTTAGTCCATAAGTTTATTGATCGAATGTTTGGTTAAAATTTTGATTTTCAGCTGTTTCTGAGCTAAATAAGTGGGATTTAGTGCTTATCTCAACCATCCTCTTTAGCAAACAACTATACACCATTAAGTGTCTAACATATGCTAATATTACGGAACGCTATGAAATTTCTGTGTAATTACTAAATTTGACCACAATGATTGTCTTAAATTTTCAAAGTAATTTTAAAACTTTTTTTTTCTTATATGGGTGAGTAAGGTCAGGTTAAAAGGGTCGCTTGCATAAAGCAAGTCTCACTCGCAGTCAGTTTGCTCATTATGATAACCTACATATATACACACCTGCTCAAACTAATTGGTACTCCTATCAGTTTCGCAATTTAGAGGAAAAATCGTAGTGGTATCGTGAAGTACACAATTTGGAAGCACTATATTCAGTAAAACAATTCATGTGATTCCCTTAAATTTCGAGCATTTCTACTTACTGTGCATAGTTAGAATATTTGCCTGCTCAAAATAATAGGTACACCTGCACGTTGATTCAAATTTTTGTTCGAAAATTTTTGTTTTTAATTCTTTTTTGAGCTTTCCTTAGAAGAACGTTAAGTTTTCTTTAATTAAACCTTAAAATGCAGTGAATTGACAGTAAACATTTTAGTTGAGATGGGTCTTAAGTCACATTGCTCTGCTGAGGATTCGAGACTGACTTTAAACATGAAAATAAAAAGGAAGAAACTCTCTTCAATGCATTGGCAGGTTGCTGAATTGTTCTCACAATTCCATGGGAAATGTATTTTCTCTTATTCCTTGCAAAATTTAGCCTCATGCTAAAATTTTTTTTTCCGCAACAAAGGAACTGTTTTAAACTAAGCGCCCAGGTATGTTAGCCTCTAGTACACGTCGTCGAATTGTTTGAGCACTAATGACGTTCCCAATTTCTACCAAAATTGTCTTTGAAGACCTTAATGTGTCTATTTTTTCGAAAAATACAATATGAAGATCTACTCTTGGAGCGGTTTTTGGTGGACCACCACGAGATTTATTTTTACTGTTTAGTTGAAAACTTCATTCAAATGACTCTGGCTCATATAATTTGCTGAACTAGATCAATAGTATGTCGATTTTGAATGCACGGCTTATTTACGTTATTTACGGCTTATTGGCATAGACCTGCTACTTAAGAAAACCTTGTAAGGACAAATCTAACGGGGTCAAATCGCAAGATATCGGTGGCCAGTTCATGCTGCCTCTGCGTGAGATAACCACGCCCACAAATCGCTCATTCAGAATTTCAACTGTAGCATGAGCTGTGTGGCATTTAGCATCTTTTCTTTTAGAACCACATGTCATTCACATCCTTATTATCCGATTCGGGACAGCAAAAATTGGTTATCATCGATCGGTAGCGTTCTCCGTAAAAGGTGATGGTAATGGCAATATCGTTTTCAAAGAAGTACGAACAGATGAGGTCGCCAGCCCACAATCCACACCAAAGAGTGACTTGGTGTGAGTGAGTGAGTGTCTGAAGATGATTTCTTTTGTATAACTCGGAGTCTGCTTACAACTGCACCAGAGCCCAGTGAGCAAAAACACACGGCGTTGTCTATGATCATTATCCAGCTTCTGGATTAGTTGTATTTTGCGTGGGCGCAGGCTCAAGTTCCAATGCAAAATTTTCCAAGTTGCTGCCTGCGAAAGCTGAGTTCTTGTGCGCGGTGCGGAATTGACTGCCTCGGCTTCTCTTTCACACTCGCTCGGACAGCGGCGATGTTTACGGCAGATCTTGCGTTTCGTTGACGTACCGGTATTGGGTGATTGGTCAATAAGCTGGTCGGCTCGAATTTGGTTATCCATCTTTGAATAAACGACTAGGAAAAGCGACCATACAAATCGTAAAATGGGAGAGCCACACATCGCTGCCATCAGAGAACACCCATTTTCATATTAAAGTTTTATTATTTGCACATATTGCTCGATACTGTACTTTCTCATGGTGATTTGTCTCTAATGTCTGAAAAAGAAAAAAAAATAGCAAAATAAATAATAGAAACAACAGCATCGCCATAATTTGTCAAAATCTACCTGGCTCAATTGAAAAACCTTATATACATAGTAAATTCCATAATTTATGTTTTTTGGTTGCAACAGCACATAGTATACAATGATAGAAAAAATTGTGCTGACCACTTTTTCTTAATAAAGTTACAGTTCAGCTCGTCTTAACTTGTTTCAATCTGTATTTCAAAATCAAAGGGGAAACTTAAAGAGCTGGAGGTCTGAAGTCTGTTGGAAAGTAAATCCTTTTAAATAAACTAAAATTTGTTTTTTTGCTTCACCCCCTTTCCCTCATTTCTGTTATTGGAAACTTTCTGTAAATATTTTAAATTATTTATATATGGAGTAGGGTATGCTTACCATCCTAGCCCAAGCATTATATAGTAACCTAAGAATAATATTTTGAGATTGTATTTATGGTGGATTTGGAAAAACATTTCTCGTAGCAAACTAGGGATGGTCTCTAAGCCATTAGCTCTTAACCTTTCAAGTACGATGTACGTTTTAAACGGATTTTTGCTTTTATACCCTACACAGAAATGTTCAACACAGCGTGTTGTACGTTTCATGCTTCATGCTATATCCATAGCTTTTGTGAAAATCAACATAAGTTGGAAACCCCTAGCCTAAAATCAAATTAAGGGTTTCGTATGAAAGATAATTTAGTGAGCTACAATATTGGTGAATAAATTTGACCTATAGTTTTGGAGATATGATGATTTTTCTGAAATATTTGCAAATATTTTTTCAAACAACCGTTATTTTTTCAAAAAATATGTCAATAACCTACAGTGGCTACACATCAAAAGTCTGTCAAGTGGTCGCAAAAAGTTACAATACGATTATAAGTATTAAAAAAAATGTTTTTCAAAAAATGTTTGTGTTTTGCAGTTATTGGTTATTGCGGAAGAAAATGAATCTAAAATAAATTCACAAAACTTTGACATAAGGGTAGAATCAAGCCATAATATCGAAATTCCTTACAAATGTGTTCACATTGAAAGCCGGGCAGCGAAATGATCTATTAAATTATTGTGAATTTACCGTTAGTTTTGAACAACGATAATTGGTTTTGGTTTTCCATGAATTAAGTTAACATCTGTAGAAAATGTTTTAAAATTATATCAAAATTCAGCGTACAACCAAGCAATGAACCTTATAAGAACCATAAATCGTAATTACCAATCATTACCGAACGCGAAATTGCAAATTTTGTAAAAAATGTATGTCTACGGCTTACGGCATTGTCAAAAGATATAAAAGTGACAAACATTTTTTTAAATAAACAACGTACGGTGGTAAAAAAAAAACGTTTAGCGCAAGGGATGAAAAACGGACTTTCCGCGAAATTCATAAAAATTCATCCTCATCTACTCCAAAACTTACTGTAGTGGGAAAAACTAATTTTCAAAAAAAGGTTCATGCCGTAGCAGTTCAAATAGTTCTCTGGAAAAATATTTTCTATGGCCGACTGGCACAGGATAACCCATGCATCAACGAAAAAAGTTCGGTTGAATTTCGCGAGAGAGCACATTCCAAAATATTCTCATTTTAGAGCACGGTAAACACATTTTTTTAAGTATTGATAAAAAAAACCTGAAGGATATTGAATTATTTGTAGGAATTTTAGCCACGTCTTGAAAAAAATGTGTTTACCCGTGCTCCAAAATGGGTTTTAACCCAGATAAAGATTTTAAAGTGCCAGATAATAAATATTTAAATTCAAATACATCGAAACCCTGACGTGATGGGAGAACTATCAAACTGGATTCAGTGTCAAAAATTCGTTCGAAAATTACCCCATCCGCCAAACGATAAAACTTTGCAGTACAGTGTAATTTAAGATTTAAGGAATGAATATTTTGTATTCATGAATTGTTAGCATGTAAGATTTTGTTGTAAGGATTTAGTTTTTATTTTTGTCATATGTGCTTCGACCTAACGTGCTCTTTCCAGAGCAATTTTTACTATTTTTCTTAGAATTTCAGGTCCCAGCGCCCTCACTTTTTCTCGGATATTGGCCTAAAGCTATTGCATGGTTTTTGGCTTATTGGAATATACCTTACTTTTTAGGTAGTCTCAAAGGAAAAAATCTGGAGCTGTTAAATAAGGCGAACGCGGCGACCAATTAAAATCAGAAAAACATTTAACTTCATCTGTATAGAGAGTCTTCAATATACAGAAAATAGTTGAAATGACAACATTCTAAACATATTAAATGAGTGCTTACGGTTTTCCAAAATTCATCAGTTTTGGAAAGGTATTCTTTTGCAAATTTCACCATCTTGATTGTGTTAATTGGGCTCATAAATAGTTTTTTTCTTACAACTCTACCATGAAAATCGTTCCTATCTAACACGCTGCATACAGTGTTCAAGCATACATCCTTTCCAAGCCTATTATTCAAAGATAATTGATTTTTTTTGCAGTTTTGAACGGATATTTTTTAATTTCGTTTAAAATGCTGCGTTCTAATCATCTATTAAGCTTTTTTCCCTGTCCATCTTTGGACTTGCAAGTCAATCTAAAGTCTTCACGGTACCTTTTTATAATTTCGTGGACAGTTGAATGACTTTTTTCCGACTAATTCACCAATTTCGTGTACAGTTTTCCCTCTCCATGTAATTTTACAATCAGCTGACATGCTTGCTTACCTTTGGAGCCATTACTGATAATACGCGTAGTAATTAATATAATTTCTAACACTGAATGTAGCAAAATAATCCTTGTCCTATCACGAAAATTTCATTAACTTTTTCCCAATATTTACTGAGAAATCGCAATTTAAAAAAACACCCACATAAAAGTTCACTTGCTTATAAATTTTTTGAAAATCCAAAATTTGCAAAAATAAGTATAAGGCCTTAATACTGATCAATATATCTTCAAAGTTATGCAATAAAAAGTTTAAGTTTAATAACTTGGGTTTTACTGTGTCCAGTTGAGAAAACTTTACTCTTTATAGAATTAAACATCGACAATTTTTTTTACTACATGGTATGTTGTCCGATTACACTACTCTACCTACAAATTTACAAAAACTTACACCACAACAAATGGCGATAACATTTTCTATAGTGAAATTTTCCGTAGAATCCGAATGTCGCAATGGTTTTTTTCGATTGGCCCCAATTGGTACCCTCAAAATGTTTGTAAGACTCCATTCTGCACTATAGAAAAATTTAAAATTGGTTGGCTGACAATTAAAGCTCTTACAAGCATTTATGTGAAGTATATACTCTCAAAAGTGAATTTTTTTTAGTTTTGCCATTTATATGGAAAACTGGGGCCAATCGAAAGAAACCATTGCGATATTCGGATTCTATGGAAAATTTCACTATAGAAAATGTCATTGCCATTCGTTGTGAAAAATCTTGTTGAGTAGTGTTATTCACTGTTTATAATTTCTATAAAATTTAAGGCAAGGTTTTTTTTAAATTTGTTTGATGTTGTATGAAAAGAGGACTAAGGATGAATTGAATGGCATTCCAATTTTTTTGTAGTTCCAATCAGTTTGTCATTTTTCATATCATTTTTAAAAAATAAAGCTTTGTCCGATTATTCGTTGGAGCCACTGTATAATTACTATAGATCAATGACAACTTTCAGCAAATAAATTGTAATAAAAATTTAATTTCTTCAGAATTTAATATATGTACTTCTAAAAATATTATTTGATTTAAACAAGTAATTTTTATTGTACATATTAGTAAATACAGTAATCCCTCGAACTGCGCGGTTTCGGGCTGCGCGATTTTGTTTTTACCACCGAAATTTCGCATTGCGCGGTAAAAGTTTCGCATCAACGCGTACATATTTCTCCATTTCTCTTTTTATATTTTTTCGCACTATGTTTCATGCAATATTTGTACATAGTAGGCTTGTAATTTTTACATATATACATAATTCACATTTTGTTCTCGAAAATCTTTATGTAAAGAACAGTGAAAATGTAATGATGTAAAGTTTTTGTTTTGTCATACATATGCACATATGTAGGTATGTATTTTTATAAATGAATTTATAATTTTTATTTATTTTTGCTTATGTTTTACGTTTATTTATATACAATACAACTAGTCACTTAATAAGGACTTCATTTGAACCATGGACCTACTAAAAATTAAATTTTTTATTTGAAATTTAGGATTCGGAACGTATTCCCCAAATTTAATGCAAAAGTCGGTTCACAGTGCACGGTTTCGGCATGCGCTCTGTTTTTTTCAGAACGTAACTACCGCGCAGTGCGAGGAATTACTGTACATACAAATTTCAACAGAAAAATTAAAACTCAAAAATATTCATACTTTCTTACAGATATTGAGCCTTGATTCAAATACGTAAAAACAAAATTCTACAGAAAATCAAAATTCAAAAAAATGCAGATAGTCTGATTCAATTTAAATTTGACTGTTGCTTTGAAAAAATGTTTGCTAAAATATTATTTATAAATTGATCGTCAAGCTGAAAGCTATGAGAACGCAAAAAAATTTAAAAAAAAAAAGAGTTTCGGAGGAGAAGAGAAAGTTTCAAAATGCATGGGAACATGCCTATGCATTTATTGCAAAAAATGTGCAGGCCTTTTGTTTGATGTGTAATTTTACTATATCTACCTTAAAAGTTTGTAATTTAAAACGCCATCACGAATCAGTACATACTGATTTTTCAAAAAAAATATCCTTTAAATACAAAAAATCGTACCGAAAAAATAAACCATCCAAAAATATCAACTGAACAATAATCTTCTCAAATGAAAAAAATCACCGAACAAAGTAAATCTGAATTAGAACCCAGTCTTAAAATATGTATCTTGGAACTTTGCTAAAGCCAAGCGCCCTTGTACAGAAGGCGATTTTATTAAAAAAATTATAATTGACACGATATCATCACTTGATCCAAATAATGATAAATTGTTAAAATCTATTTCTAATATTCCAACATCACGAGACACGATGTCACGTCGAATTTCAGATATCCACAATTATTTAACAAAATCAATACACTCTGATGTAAAAGATTGTGTTGCATTTAGTTAAGGATTTGATGAATCCACTGACAATACAGATCATCCCCAATTAGCAATATTTATTCGGTTTTTAAAAGAAGATGCTGTTGTACATGAAGAGTTGCTAGACTTAATTGCTTTGAAAGATGCAACAAGAGGTATAGATATTAAGTCAGCATTTGATTCTGTCATTCCTTGACTGTCAATGCAAAAACTAGTTAGTGTTTCCACTGATGGAGCTCCATCAATGGCTGGCAAAACAACGGGTTTTTAGGATTTCTTAACCAATTTTATACCCTCGTACGATTTTTCGTACACCAACTTTGAAAATTAATTAAAAATATTTAACAATATACACTCAGATGTTCATAGGCACAAATAAATAGGTTGTTCTGTTGTGTGTAAAATAAAATTTGCAATAGTACCCAACCTTCCCCCACATATTTTTGGGGAAAGAGCCAAAAAACACTTACTGGCAGACCATTTTTGAAAAATATTTTAAAAATAACAAAAAATTAAATATATCCCAAAATACATTTATGTCAAATAGAAGATAGACCGAAATACGTGTAGCATATATCACCTGGCTTGTTGCGGTGTAACCTGATGCCACCAGGTGTGGTCGAAAATGGTGTACGAAAAATCGTACTGTGGTCGCCGACGCACATTCTATGTTTTTTCATTTTTTTTTGAAATTTCGTGGGATTTTGGTGTGTGGAAACACTTGTGAATAAAACAATTGTTAAATTTCAAATTTCATTAAATAGTTTGCTCTGTAATTTGTTGTCAATGAAATATAAAATAATAAGAAATAAATGCTTTTATAAAATTAAACTCAAAAATTGAACACACCAAAAATCTGTTCTTTGTCGATTTTGTGTGAAAAAGGTAAGATTTATTATTTTTATATAAAACAACGTGGTTTATTTACATAAATTACTTGAATATTGCGGTACTTTTTGGAAAAATGAGTCGGCATCGGTATTTAAAAGAGAATGAGTTAGAAGAAATCATCAATGAATGGTCGTCCGATGAGGAAGAAATCCATCAAATTGTGCTATGCCCACCAAGCAAGGTGGACGATCTTACCGATGATGAAGACATCGATGACGAGGTAATGCCAAATATTGATAGTAATAATTTCACGGAAATGGCGGAAGAAGTCTAAATTGAGACGACCGAGGACTTTTCGGGGCCGCAAACTAGACGCAAATGGACTTGCGCCTAGCACGCCACAATCGCAATCAATGCCGGTCACGCCTGTCATGACTGAATCAAATGGTTTTGAGCTGCAGCCCAGCCCAGCACATCTACTCAATGGTTCAAAAGGAAAAGCACAGGCGAAAAGAGACGCCAACTCGAATCCGAAATAGCGCCGGTTGTCCCGCCGAACCTTACACCGATTGAACGCGAGGTTATGGAAATTTTAACGAAGTTGGACGCCTACACACCTTTGCAATTGTTCGGTCTGTTCTATGATGACGAGTTATTTTATTTACTGGTGACTGAAACCAACAAGTAAGGAAACAAAATCGCTAAGCGCATATAATTACTTACATGTAGAAGAGCTTTGCACAATATCTCAAATGAAACGTTTCAATGGTATTTTGTTGATGTCGGAGTATAGCACAGTGCCGCACATTTCCGACTATTGGAGCCGTGAACCAACTTTAGGAAGACCGGTCGTGAGAAACGCCTTGAGCCGAAAGAGGTTCCAAAAAATTAAGCACTGACAAATTCGCGAAGCTTGCGCCATACTTCGAATTGCTCAGTAAAAGTTTCATGTAATTTTGTGTGTTCAGTGCACATTTATCGATTGACAAGCAAATGGTGCCGTATTATGGGAAACATTCATCAAAAATGTACATACGCGAAAAGCCGATCCGATTCGGTTAAAAGCTGTGGTGCCTCTGTTGGTCAGAGAGATACCTGTACCACTTCATTCCATATGGTGGTGCCGGTGGATTCCCCAAGGATATTGGCCTAGGAGCTCACACGCTCTTGCGTCTTTTGTCCGTTGTCGTTTATTCAACTCGACATGATGTATAGTATACTTCGAAAGTTTTTTTACATCATACTATTTGATGTTGCTGCTGCCGAAGAGGAACTTCTTCGCTAATGGGACGGTTCGAGTCAATCGGTTGGTTGGTGCTTCTCTGAAGAGCGGTGCAAAAAGTTTGCCTCGAGGCGCAATCGATTATATATTCGATAAAACGAATGAGATCCTCATTGCACGCTGGAGCGATAACAAGGATTTCACTATAGCAGCTAACTATCAATGCATTGAGCCATTGGCCAAGGCCAGGCGATACAACAAGGAACATAAGAAGAAAGTCGACGTTGTTAATCGCTCAACACAATCGCCACATGGGAGATGTTGACCTTCACGATAATGCTGTCTCCAATTATCGCGTAGCCATTCGTGGGAAGAAGTGGTGGACTCTATTTGCATCGGCTCTGGACAGTTCATTGGTGAACGTATGGAAAATCCAGTGTGTAATCGCCAAACACATAAAAAGCAAACCAATGCCACAAAAAGACTTCAAGGTAGCCGTGACAAGTGCCTTGCTTATAACAGATGATCCACTTCCAAGTATTGACAGTGGTGCTCCGGTCCCCAAGATTACTGGTGGGCACTTGGTTGAGCGAGATCCACTCGGAAAATATTTGCGTTGTAATGTATGCCATAAAACTACCATTTACATGTGCATTAAGCGTAACGTTCACATTCACGCAAAGTCTTTCATAAATTACAGAGCCCACAAATAAAATTTATCCTTTTTCTTTCTTTGTAAACCTTTTATAAAACGTCTTATGAACATCTGATAAATATAACAGCCTATTATAGTTGGCCAAATTGTTTTTATCTTTAGTTTCCCCCTTTCAAATAGCAACTTCCCTAAAAAACATAATATCGCTCACTTACTTCAAGACTGGCATAACTCAAAAAACGTGATTTTTGAGCTAATGATGCATAAATATCCGCCATTTCATGTTTTATTTTGTGTGAAAAAATCAGAAAAGTATCTCATAAGCTTGCCTTGTGAGAAGAGTTTATGTAGACATACTTTTCATTGTTTTCATATAAAAAGCAACTTATTGAAAACCTTAAATGCGTTTTTCTCCCACTTTATGTTTTTTGAGTTATGCCAGTCTTGAAGTAAGTGAACGATATGTGCATCGACGACCACTGTACGAAAAAACGTACAGTAGGTAACTTTTGTGGAGGCTGAAATTTTTTTTTTTACAGTTAGGGGGTCAATAGAAGTTATCGCTGCATAGGACATCATAATCGGTTAGCGGGATCAGGTAGGGGTATAAAATAGGTAAAGAAAGATGCAAATATTCCCGACTTCATTGCATGCTACACCGTGAACATCTTGTTGCAAAATATTTTAATTTTAAAAATGTGTTTACTGTAGTGGTAAAAATCGTAAATTTTATAAAAAACAATTCTAAAAACTACAGACAATTTACAAACTTTGTGTATGAACTTAATTTGGACGAACAGCCAACAAAGTTATCATTTTACTGTTAAGTCAGATGGCTTTCAACGAGTAATGTACATATAAATAAAGTTTGTCAATTTGTTTGATCCTATTACTAAATTTTACGGTTAAAAGAACAGTTATATCCCCAGCTAGAGGACTCTAAATGGCTTCAAGATTTAATGATTTTTTACTGATATGATGGAGCACTTACGTATTTGAAACACATCTCTTCAAGGAAATGGCAATCATATCGGCTATTTATCGTCATTTTATATCATATTTATATATATTTATATCATATCGGAGATTTAAGCGAAAAATCATTTACTCCTTTTTAACATCTTACGAAATATTTCCAAGTTAGTGAAATTCTTCCAGAATCAATTGAATCATATCTTTCAAAATTAAATCATTTGATCAATGATTTAAAAGATAGATTTTCTGATTTAAAAGGTATGAATGATTCTATTAAATTTTTATTAAACCCCTTCGTAACAGATGTAGTTCAAGATGGCTTAAATGTGGCTAAAGTCATTCTACCTAATAAAGATGAAGGTGAGATGGAGTTGCTTGAATTGCAGTCTGATTTAAGCTTAACAACTGCACATAAATCTAACACCTTGAATCAATTTTGAAAATGTACACCTAAAAATGGTTGGCATTTTTGTAATAAAAAAGTATGTGAGAAACCAGAAGTGGTATCCGCTAAGGTGATAATTGACTGTCGTTTTTGATAATCAACTTTACTTTGCTCTCTGTAAGATGATCAAAAATAAATTATTTGTCTATTGGCAACACTTACAGTTTTGAAATGTCATTTAGTTATCAGATCTGTTACTATTGAATAATATTTTCAATATTTTGTGCAAAATGTAAAATTTGTTTCTTCTCTTGTAGGAGTTATGCAAATAAGGAACAGGTCAAAATGCTCTCTTCATTTATGGATCAGCACCCGGAGCTGGCTAGATCATACAATACTTTTTCCAGTGCAAAGAAATGGAAAAGAGTAAGTAATAAGCATAATACACCAATGATGTTAATAATATTTAACTCAATTGATAATTAATTTTGGACGCTTCGAAAATACAGCGCAAAAAAGAAGCTGACCCACAAAAAACCTTAATAATGAAAACTGGTGGTGTTCCATTTGACTTGAAACAATTGGATGAAGCCGTAGTTGCAGCCTGTGGGCTAAAAGCGTCGTTAAGCGGCGTTGTTGGAGTATTGTCTTTAGGCAGCAGTACAAAAGGTTATTTCCTAACATAAAAGTTTATTTCCATCTAATATTTTTTTCTTATTAACGGGAAATGAGGAATGCGAGGCCGAAATCGAGTGGCTTGATGATTCCAGAGATATACAAGTACTAAAGCTGGATTCCCTAGAGGAAAATGCTCAAATGACTTCTTCAGTAGCAACAAAAATACGACAACAAAAAAACAAATGAAACAGAAAACTTGCTGCAAAAGCAAATAAGGCTGCAGGAGCAGTTTTTTTCCAACCAAATGGAAGCAAGCAAAAAAGCAAATGGAACTTTAGAAGATATAAGGGATGTGCTGAATGAAGCGAATAATTTAAAAAGAGAGCAGCTCGAGCTCAAAAAAGTTCTGAAAAGTAGTTAGTGTTATGTAAAAAAATAAGGCATTTCAAATTTTATTAAAAAATATTGATATTTAGAGGTCGCTAATGTCCGATTTATGAATTTATTTCATTCATTTTATTTGCGAATGATTATAACTCTTCCGAAGAGATAATTCCGCATGAGATACGGGCTGTAGGTATTGATTCTTATATTTTCGGGTCTGCTGAACCCGATGGTGATAGTTGTTTTATTATACAGTGGCTGAGTATCTTGGTAGCATAAAAAATCTGCCAGAAATCATCGAAAAACAGCTCCAATTTGGGTTTGAGTGAGGTAAACTTGAGGAATATATTTTTTTTCTTAGTCTAATGTCCTTTGGTATTGTAGCTTGAAAACAGACGATGAAATTTTGACCAGTCTCGATGTTCCAGTATTTTTTATCAGAAGACCAGAGTAATAGAAAAATAAAAAACCCACGCAAAAAGGCCAAAACTCAAGCTCAGAACAAGCTTAAATGAGATATATTTGGGTACTTAATTTTTTAAAGATGGTTTTATGAAGTATTTTCTTGTGATGAATCCGAATTTGGCCTCAGAATTGACCCATCACATCAGAATTCTGAAATATTTGAAATTAAGTACCTAAAAATTAGGGGTTTCGTTTACTTTTGAGGACATGTTTGGGATTCAAAACAATTTGTTCAGCTTAATTTCAATAAAGCCATCATCTCATACCGCTCTTCTTCTTTAAAATAAGCTTTTAAATGGACATGAATTTGATCCCCTCATTTCTTTCATGACTTTGGCGCCAAACAAAGCCATCATGAGCACTTCCACCATACCTCGCATTTATAGCCAAAATTTCTGTGCTCTCATTGCAAATCTAGAATAATTTATAAATCATTTTGCTAATGATATTTTATAATAAACTTACAACCATGGTATTTACACTATGTTGTCCTTTTCGATTAAAGAACATATTCTCATTTTCTGTTGGCCTGAGAATCATAATATGACTACCATCAATGCACTCTAAAACTGCAATAGAATCTTAGGATTATTAACTCCTAATTTTACTAAAATCATGTTTTTATATTAGTACCTCCAGGAATTTTGTACTTTTCAAAAAAATATTCTTTCGTTGATTCCATAGGCACAAAGTTTATCATAAATGAACATAGTATTGACAGCATTTTTTAATAAATTTAGCAGTTATCCTAGCTACAGTACTTTGACCCATCGGTGCAGCCCAGTCAGCCGCAACTTGCCTTTGGTAACCACCACCGCCAAGAATATTTAAGGTTGCAGCCAACTGAAGAATGGGTGGCACATACGTTGATCTTGTGCCAGATGGTAAGTCAAGCAACCGCAAAACAAAAAGGAATGCTTTCTTTGCTAAGCAAAAGTTTTTTAGAAATCTAATATACAATAACTATTAACAATAGCGAATAGCGAATAGAATATATATGTACACGGTTAGAAATTTTGGAATAAATTTTAATACTTTTGGTCTTACATATATGACTACACCAGAATTGTATTAAAATTCAATGCTGTATAGGGGGCATTCCATGCCAAATCACCGAGGTTTTGGCCCGACCCTCTTCGATTTCCCTAATTTTTTGATATGTTTTAGTGCGTATTAAAAGCAACAAGCACACCAATTTACAGCCTTGTGTTCAAAACCGTTATTGAGTAATCGGTTTTTTAATTTTTTAGGCTATAAATTTTCAATTAACTATAAACTAGTAATAAATATTGATATCAAATAAAAGTAGAGTATCATTTTTTTTTGTATTTGAATGTAGTTTCTGAAAAAATGTAAAAAAATTATTTAAAGTAATAATCAGTTAGTTATTAACGTTGAAAGATTAAAATCGACATTTTTGAAAAGTGCGACACAGTTGATTCTTTTTAAAAATTTTCACAAAATTCTACTCTATATTACGCAACTTTCAAGCTGTAGTTCAAGATGTGCTGACAACTTTTTTAATTTTTTTCGAATTTCGAAAATTTTATATATGTTTTTTATGATTAAATTATCTATATCACTAGTTTAAACAAAAAAGATCTGGTTTCTCACATTTTTTTTTTTATGTATTTAGGTCGTAAATTCCAAAAATGCCAACCATTTTTTTCTCTTAAGAATTAAATGATTTAATGGTAATGGAAAATTTCAGTTACCATTAATTGAAATTACCATTTAATTTCCATTATCACTACCACTAACGCTTTTAGTTTTAGGCAGATTTAGGCAACAAAAGGCGCCTTAAGTTAACTTTTGTCGAGTAAACAGACACACCTAATAAAAACATTTGTGAAAAAAATGGCTTCAATTCTATGTCTTAAAAATGTAAAGAAAAAAGGTTTTTGGACTTAGACAGAGCAATTAAATCATTTAATGGTAATGGAAAATTTTCAATAATCATTAAAGTTTAATGGAAAATAGAAAGTAATGCATTACCCCCATGTCTGCTAGTCTATCGTTAATTGAAAATGTTTTGCCTTAAAATTAAAAAAACCGATTTCTCAATAACGGTTTTGAATACAAGACAGGAAATTGGTGTGCTTGTTGCTTTTAATACGCACTAAAACATCAAAAAATTATCGAAATCGAAGAGGGTCGGGCCAAAACCTCGGTGATTTGGCATGGAATGCCCCATAGATATTAAAATTCATTTTTAATACAAATTTGTATTAAAATTTAATAATCGTTTTATTAAAATTTAAAAAAAAAGAATATGTCGTATCCACTGGGATTCGAACCTGGTTCAATTTCAATACAAGGGTTGCATGAACATTTTAACGACATCAGCCAACGTAGTATCATATTAACGTTGGCTAAATGTAATACTTTCGATAGCATCAAATTGATTCCAAATGTTATAAAATATCGTTTTAATGTTTGAGCTGTATTAGAATTTAATACATATTACAAAATTTCGTAATATATTCAAAAGTATTAAATTTAATCAAAATTGTATTAAAAATCTTTGTAATACTTCGCTTGCATTAAAATTTATTCCAAGATTTCTAACCGTGTACGTACGTTGGGTTAGGAAGTTAAAAGATATTGGCTTTATTTCTCTATTTTCACCTTAGAACTTGGTCATCATTATATTCATTTTCGATGTTTCTGCCATAAAATATTTCCAATGAAGTAAACATGATTTTTATAAACTTCAAATAAATTTATATTAAGATATTAGAATAAAAAAACTACACTGGATAGAAAAACGACACCTAAATACTTAGTTATCACATAAAACAATCGGAAAAAAGTGATAATCAAATTGACAATCACCTTACAGAGAGCAAAAGTGCGATAGTTGATAGTCAATTGCCCACTATCATCTTAGCGGATTCCACTTCCGCAATTTTGACTATGGCTCCCTTTGCATTTTAATTGTTCCTCTTTGAATATTAATTAAAGATAGTCTTAACTTCAAGATAAACCATAATCGAAGAGTGATGATCGAAATAGCTGGGTTCAATATTTTCCCATTCTTCCGTAAGTATACTTCTTAGCTCTTAAAAAAAAGGAAAAATTTGGAGTTATGTTTTTTGTTTAAATTGAAAGATTAAAAATACTATTTATAAAAATACTTAAAATTTTTTTAATCCTCTTTATTTTATTATTTTTGGAGAATCGGAAAATAATTCTTTTGATGTACGAGTTTGGCTTTGAGGTACTGTATGCGCCACTTTCTATCTGCAAAATATTGCCTGAATACGGTTGCGTGGGCTTGAAATCAATCTTCCTCTTCAAAAATGACGCCCTCGAGGGATGTCTTCGCAACTGTAGTATAAAAAGATACAAAAAATAAGTATTTTCTTTCCATTCAGGAGCAGTTCGAGAAGAGCAGAAAATCCGATGTAACGCACATCACGTTTCCTGCTTCCAAAACCGCGGCGGGGCTACGTCTTTCAGTGTATTCCCAACATTTCGTTTGAGTAAACTGTTCTCTCTGTCCTATGAATTGATTTAATGTGTAAATATCAATACCTTATCGGCAAATTATGCACATTAGAAAAATAATTCGATTTCGTTAACACATACATACATAATATGTATTACATATGTTTTAGACTATCACAAGCCTTTTTCTTCATGCCTTTTAAGACAAGCCAATTTCAAAGCAACAATTCGATAAAACGCTTATGACGTCAATTGGTTATTCCATCAAAGGTTTTCACCGCAGGTGGGTTGCATTAAAATTCAAATTGGTAACGGCAAACGAAACCAAAAACCAATTCATCATTATATCATAAACAAACACCCGCATTAATTCTTGTACCGCCACGAGCACACAGCATCGGTGTCTATGAAATAAGGACACTGAAATCATGTGCCCTATGCAAATTTTTGACGTTTTCAGTTGATTCTCTGATTTATGTTGTTTGACTGGCAACCTGCTACTGTGACTGCGGTTGTGTGTGCGAAAGCAAGACGGAATTCTTGTAGAGCAAAAATGTGGAACATGTGCGCATCCAAAACAACTCAAACTGGTGTCAAACTTAAATCCAGCAGTCATCATGACGTTGTCATATTTGCTGTGTGAGCTGTTCCATAAAATTTGTTGCACACTAATGAGGCAAACTTATCAAAGGACAAAGTTGTAAGATATACTGAAAATTATGACTTTTGTGAAGTTTCTACATAAAAACAAAATACTTTGCAAGAAAGTTGCAAAGAAAAGAAAAAACTAACTGCTCCCTTAGTAAAAATGCTTGCATGTAAGAATATGATTATTAAATAAAAAAGTAATGTGATATATGCACAAGAATCTCGAATAAAATATTAAGAGAAATTTAGAGAAAATCAATGACTATTAATGGCATATGGTAGTTAGCGAAATGAGCACAGATGAAACTTCCGGAGCACATAATATATGAGTTAAGTGAAGATTTATTTAATCGTTGAATAAACATTTATTATGTATGTATATTTATATATTATTTTATTACTACACTACTAAACAAAAATTTTACGTAGCTTCTTTGAAACTACATACATACATAGTATATCTGAATTAACAAATTTTCTTAAGAGGTTATCGCTTTTCGTTTAACTTAAATTAGATTAAAAAATTATTGCGAAATAAATAAACATCAGCATAAAAATTTGATCTGTCGGATATTGTAAAATAAATTCGATAAATAAAATAATTCGATTGAGATAATTGTTTTTAAATTTTTTTAGAAAAATTGTACTTTATGTAACATTGGAAGCAATTCAGACACTTGACATGGCTTGAGGTAATTTATCTATTTTCAATTTTCCCATACTGCAATTTAGAAGAAGATTTTAAGAAATGGTGGTTGTATTGATTTGATATTCGATAACCCTTTAACTCCTCGCGGGATCGGTATGGTGTACACGGTTCGCTTCAAGCAATTGTTTTTCGGATAACAAAAATAAAAGGTTTTTTCTTGTATCGACTTTTTTCCATGAAAAATGGTGAATAACACAAAAAAAATTTGCATATTTGTAAAAATTAGTGACTTCATCGTGTTCAGCGACTCAAAATACATAAAAAACAATTATCATAGTATATTTTAAAATATCACTTGATCTTAAAGGCATCAAAAACTGTATACGGTTCGCTTCATAATTGTATTAAAATTATCGGAAAAAGTGTTTACCTTAAAATGGCCATAAAACGAGTAAGTGACCATGTACGATTTTACGGATCTTGTTTTTAGAATCTCCGAACACTAAATAATAATTGTGCATTGTCAGATTTGGTTGACAATTTTTACCGATCTTAATCTAGCTTGAAACGGACCGTGTCGGCCAAAGTGCTAAAATTAAAATGACCATAGAACGAGTAAATGAGTAGCTCCGATTTTGCGGATTATGTATTTAAAATCTCCGGACCCTATATAATAATTGTGCATTGTCAGATTTGGTTGACAATTTAATCGATCTTGATCTTGCTTGAAGCGAACGGTGTGTATGCTACTAGGGCAGGTCAATAAGTCCCTAGAAAATCTAAGAGATGATGCCTATAGCGTCGCAAATGGTATGTTTTTAGTAAGTATCATTCTTCACTAGGTATCTATCAAAGTTGCAGCCATTTGCATCAAGTCGTTTTCTTTTTATTATCAGTTTAAGTAAACATTTTTTGTTTGTTTAAAAAAATGGAAAAAAGTGAGTTTAGAGCGGTGATTAAACATTTCTATTTAAAAGTCTTAACAGCAAAATAAATAAAAGATGAATTGGATTCAGTTCATGTCACATCTGCCGCTGTTTATAGTTGGATAAATTAAACGTGGCCGTACATCAATAACAGACGAACATTCTTCAGGACGTCCCGTAGACATGAGTGCTCCGGAAATAATCGAAAAAATCCCCGATATCGTGTTAAGTGACCAAAAGATAAAATTGCGCAAAATATTTGAGGCCACAGGGGTTTCTAAAGGTACCATCATTTCAATTTTGCGTAATAAATTGGATATGAAAAAAATATCTGAGAGATGGCTGCCGCGATTGCTCTCAGCT
This sequence comes from Tricholauxania praeusta, assembly GCA_949775025.1. Lineage (NCBI taxonomy): Eukaryota > Metazoa > Arthropoda > Insecta > Diptera > Lauxaniidae > Tricholauxania > Tricholauxania praeusta. The sequence goes on from OX459029.1 coordinate 122,937,779, forward strand.
GAGGACAAACGAAACCGCGTGGTCTCTTCTAAGGCTCTTTTGGAGCACATGCGTCGCAACCCATATGAATTACTGCGCATACTAAAAACTGTGGATGAAACATGGATACACCACTATTCAATTCCAAATTTTAAAAAATTGCTCAGCGGACAACAATTTAATTTACTGAAGGCTTAAAATAATTGGAAGAACGTTTGTCAAAGTCTATTGAACTAGATAGAAACTAAGTATGTTGAAAAATACCCAAATAAAAATGTTGTCTATATTTTTCTAAGGACTTATTGACCTGCCCTCGTCTATAAGAAAATTTGCCACGGCTGGTTTAAACTAAGATATACAAAACTTGAACAGTTTGAAATTGCTGTTATTCAATTTGTTTGCAGAAAAAACTTAAAGTTTTATCAACATCAAAATCAAGTGAAGTTTATGTTACTGTTGATTTCCAAAAGATGGGAAAAATTTATATGATTGTCGTTGAATTTCCCTTTATTGAGCCCATTTTTTTTGTTAGACCACCATTTGTTCGAATGAATGAATGTTAGTCTCCAAAAATGAGGAACAACGAAATTTGCGTGTATTCAATTTACAGCTTTGTTTAAAAAGATATTCAATTAACAAATTTCTGGGGAAAGTAGACAACCATTCGATTGTCCTCTTAATACCTATACTGCCGTACTAAGCGAAAAGGGCGTATCTAAAAAAAAAGTATCCGAGATACTTATGGCATCGGATAGCTTAAGAAATTACGCGTCTAATGAAATACTCCAAATGCAGGTATCTTAGCTTAATCATATAAAAAATCTACTAAGAAACTTTCTCCCATCTCAATTATACTACAAATTACTAAGGGAATTAGACGTATGTGTCTCAAATATACGAAGGAAAATTTTTATTATATTCGCATACGACGAAAAAATATAGCGGGAATTAAACGCAAGCTCGTTGACTGGATAATGCTGTCATTGTCTTTCCAAGTTCTTGTTATTAATTGCTTTGTTTCGTTTCGAAAACAACGAAAAAAGAATGTCCATTTGGAGAAAACTCCCTACTTTTAAAGCTTGAGATTTCATAAGTAACAATCATGTTTGCTGAATTTTTCAAATCTCTGTTTTAGTAAATATATGTAGATAGTTTCTAAAAATATAATGTGATACTCGTTTTTATTTAATATTATCTGTATTTTATACGATAGAAAATTTTATATCTTTTGTATGAAAGTATATGTATATTACAAGTCTTAACTAAAATGGCGTATCTACATTTTTAAAGCCATAAATACTAAGTGAAATGGACGTATCTCATGAAAAGCGTTTCAACATAAGGGATTTCGATATTTTGCCTATATCATAAATAAATAACCTTAAAATGAAATTAAGTTGCCATAAATAAAAAATCCATATAGAAAGTAAGAATTAAACGACATTTACAAAAAATCAATTATCTCGAAACGAAATTTTTTGAGATACGACCTTTTCGCTTAGTATGGCAGTATAGTTCAAAAGATATTCAAACAAGTACGTGTACTTGGTTCCCACAAAATTGGCAAAAAATAAATTTATGCAACGAGTGCATTCGCTTGAACATTAAATGACCATGTTTCACAACTCATAAGTCTTTTGGTTCCTTTCATTGAAAACAGTTTTGAAACACAAAATATTTAAGGTCCAAAAAACTCAAGAAACTTTGCAAGACCAAAAATACTTTTTTTTAATTATAACTACCAGCATTTATTTGCGTTTAGCAACGCTTGGGTCCGAAAAAAAAAATTCTCAAATGGTCAAACCTGTATGTTTTTATTTCTTCTCATTTTTGCGGGGGTAAAGTTAACGTTCTTCAAAAACTTATTTTCGAATAACTGCTAAGCCAAAGGTGGTGAATCGCATATAAAGACTGGTCAAATTTCGTAAATTGATGTCATCGAATGCAGTACAGTTTTTTTGAAAAAAAAAAAAAATAAAACTCGTATTTCCGACCTTAAAAGTTTCTTAAACTTAGAAAATTTTGTTTAAAAAAGATATACATAGTACCAGAATAATCGCAGTCAGATCTTGCAAGTAGGCAGACTGTTATGTATATCGTGCTACTGATCGTGATTAAATCAAAACTTCGAAATTATTTTTCAAATTAAACTGTTTTACATAATTTTTGAGCAGGTATGCTTGATTTCCTAAATTTTATTTAACCTCTTTTGTGTTTCATATTTTGATCATTTAAGTGATTTCGTTATACATATTATATGTTTTGTTCTAATACATATTGATGCACTGATACATGTGTTGCTCAGAATAATAATGTGAAAAAAACTAGAATTGAAATTCAAAAAAAAAAAGAAAATTTAATATTAAACTATATTGAGAAAATAAGATGTAATGACAAGTTTAAATCAAAAAACCACATACCTTTTTTTTGGTGATGAACATTGTCGAAATTTTATGGAAATCGAAAGAAAAGCTCATACAAAAATAAGTCAACGATGGATGAGGGTGTGAGTGGCTAGGGCGATTGTTGGATAAAAAGTATTTCAACCGTTTGAACGTTGCTATAGCACCAATGCAAAAATAAAAGTTTTGTTCAAATCCTATTTTTATGTTTGCATGTAGTACATACTACATATATTGCAATTTTAACTAATTTGAATCTCGGTTTGTTGCTTTTGTTCATGCAGTGGTCGACCATATTCGTCCTTCCGCCATACGTTCTTCTATTGGTCTTGGTGATGTAATGTGTTTTTCCACATTTTGTTGTAATTCTGTTGGATGCAATTGAAAGTTCAACAAGCCATCGGTTGTGCTGTAGCAATCCCAAGGATCAACAAGAGGTGGAGGTGTACAAAATTTTGCAAATCTACACAAAATACTGAATTTGATTGTGTAGAAGGACTTTTTAAAATGTTCTCAATCTCTGTATACATTGTTGTTGTTGTTGCTGTTGATTTTCAATTTGTCAAAAGTTTTTCTGGGGCTTTTGCATTGTGTTAAACGAAGCTTATTTGTTCGCATTCGATGGATTCCTAATGGATTTTATTCATGCTCGAGTGCTTTTTTTTATCAAATCGACGTACTTATTCATACAAAGAATTTTTTTGTATTTTTTTGCTTGCGAATAGATAGAATTGCAGGGAAATTGAAATTAAATTAAAACGGATTTACTCAACTTTTTGTTGCTGTTTGCGAAATTTGTATGATAGTGTCAATTCATAACAATTATAGGAATTTAAGAATTTATTTTGTGTTTTAAAGAGTCGTAAGATTTTCAAATTGATAAGCAGAAAAAGTTCCCACGTTTGAATATCTGATAGACAAGCGATTTTTCCTCAGCATACTAAGCAAGAAGATTTCCGATCGAGAATATGCCGACCCTAAGCCTGGCAGCCTAGTTATTCTTCAAATGAATATGCCACAAAGCAAACTCAGTAGGAACTCAGTTTGGAAGCCTTATTAAAAAAAACTCTACCGAACGAAACTAATTTGGCCAATATCAAAATTCATTGCTCATAGTCGATTTATTCGCAACGAATAAGAGGTCCTTAAAGATTGCGAGATTATAGATCAATGTCATATTTGAATACTTGGAGCTTGATCAAAATCAAATCTCAAAATTTTCAACAACATTTTTCATATAATCTCCCTTATCATGACGTGCTCAAACCGGGTAATACGAGCTCCAAGGTAAGGATTATTTTCAACGCTTCATGGTGATCATAAACGCGAAAAAGGTTAGATTACGCTAATAAAAGATTCTGCTTATGTGAATCATTTCTTGAACGCTTTAATAATAAAAAGACATTGAAAACGAACTTACCCTAACATACTAAAATTTCAAGAAAATTGGGAGTGAGGTTAAACTGTTTCATCTTAACACGCAGGGCTGGGTTAAGGCTATATGCTGCCCGTACGCTAGTAAAATTTTGCCGCCCCCAAAATTAAAAAAAAAGTTATAAGTAAATTTTTAGTAGTACAAACGCCTGGCAACAAAAGCAACCTTAGGAATTTATAAGTTATATGCCATTCAAGTGAACCCCAAGTAACCTCAAGTAACCTCTTGAACTTTGAAACTGCAAGGGAAAGTAACCGAATCGACCCAAATGGTACAATTTTTCGGAGCGAACCGTTTCTTTCAACTTTGAAAAATCAATAAAAACTCTTATATGTATACTTTCATTTCTTTCTACCACTTCATACTTTTTGTTAATTTTTGGATTTAAAAGAAAAAAAAACTTTTTTCAAAATTTTGTAGCCCCCGTGGCCTTGCCGCCTATACGCTATGGCGTCGGTGGCGTTTGCGGTAATACGGCCCTACTTACACGTTTCGGATGTATAAGTTTGGCCTAGAAGAACTAGTCTATCCTAAAAACTAGTTTGTTTTAGATTCTATCGTATATCTTATACCGGCATCGCTTGCTGTAGTAATTCTAAATAAAAAAAAAAGGATAGGCAGCCCCCAAAAACCGCCGCCCCTACGGCCCTGCTTATGGCTAATGACTATATAGTCTATTTGTCAGAATGATTTAACCTAGGTCTTGATTTACTGCTTGTATAAAGCGGATTTAACGTTCAGTTCAATGGCTGTTATATTTTTCCTCATACCTTTAAGCATTATTCGGCAAAATTGGTAACCATCAGCATCATACCATCAAGCGTTTATAAATATACCCTCTCCATATATATGTGTATCATTGATATACCTGATATGAGATCAGTTAAATGAAAGGTTCAGTAGAAGCATTTTTTTCATTTTGGACTACATAAGGAATAACGGCCACGCCGAAACTCACATACCTTACACTGCACTGAGAGTCCCTTTTAAAAAAATTTTGAAAAGACGTTGAAGAGGTTGAATGAGACGAAAAAAATGTGAAACGTGAGAAGGGTCGACAGAGGTTGCAAAATGTTGAAAAGTCGAAAATATATGCAAAATATTGAAAAAAGATGAGAGAAATTTAAAAACTCTAAAAAAGTTGAAAGAGGTTGAAAAAATTTGAAACAATTCAAAATTGATAAAAAAGTCGAATAAATAAAGAAACTTAAAAAGAAAGTTGAAAAAGTTGAACAAATTGGAAAAAGTTAAAGGGTTCAAAAAGTCGAAGAATATGGAAAATGTTGAAAAAAATCGAATAGAAATGAAAAATTTGAAATATGCCACGTCCACTTCTCCAATTCCGCCCACTTTTGGTTCAAGAAATTATATTCATGATTGATATTCTCATATTAAATTTTAGCACAACAGCTTGTATAGTTTGCGATATATGCCGCAGTTAAATTTAAAATTTAGGGCGGTGACACACCCACTGGCACAATCTAGCCCGGTTTTGATCCAGAAATAGCTTTCCATAAGCAAACCCCTTACACCAAATTTTAGTATGACTGCTCACATGTTTCGATATATATGCCACTTACCGTATTTTATTTGTATGGGAGGTGCCACGCCCACTGTTGCTATTTCAGCCACTTTTGATTCATATGTATATATATGCTCTATAGCAACTGAACCACTTACATTAAATTTCATAGTAATTGCTGCAATAGTTCACTTAAAACAGCGCTTACAAATTTATGTTAATATGGGAGGTGCCACGCCTATTTATTTTTAAAGCTTGTAGTAACATACCATACACCAAATTTAATGAAGATTGCTCTCATAACACACTATCTATAACAATAAACGTTTTTTGCTTATATGGGAGTTGTCACGCCCACAGGTACTATTGCACCAAATTTTTGTAATAAGAGACCTTATAGCAAGTTCATCTACCTTATTAAATTTCGTAGCGATTTGAGATACGCGGAACCAAAATTTTTAATAGGTGCCATGCCCACTTTTTCGATTCCGCCTACTTCAATATATTTCTAGATATATTTGGTATGTATCCGTTTACAAAATTTCATCACAATATCTTGAACGGCTTATAAGATATTGTGGTATAAATGATAAAATTTAGGGCTGTGCCACGCCCCTATACGACCCTTTGGAAACTTGAAACCCAAACTAATCCTAATTTGGTTCACTTGTGCACCAAATCACCAAGTTTCATCAAAATCGCTGAAACTTTTTTCAAAATTGGCATGTGTAAACTTGCATATAGTATGGGCGGTAGGCGTGTCCGTAAACCGATTTTGCCCATTTTCAATAGCAAGATGCCTGCAAAAAGGTGTGACCTGTGTGTGGAAAATTCATTCAAGTAGCTTTCTTAGTTTTCCCGTAAACCTGATTTCAACAGACGGACAGACAGACAGACAGACAACAGCTATTTAGGTATACCATATATTCAGAATTGTAATAAAAATTTGCTTAATTCTTTCTCATTTTGTACACGTTCGTGAAATAGTTATATTTTTACAACTGCGTTACTGCTACACTATACAGAGAAACGCAGTTTTTTTGGTAACGCAGTTGCTAAATTACATAATTATTGTTACAAAGATACACCAGTGCATGGGTTGGTTTATTTAACGGAAAAATTTTTAATTGTCAGAACTCTTCAGTAATTTTTAGGATGTTGATTTTTTTACTACCCATATTTAAAAAAATATTTTAATGTTTGTCAGAAATGTTAATTTAAAGTTATTTTTGTTATTCTATATTGCATTAAGCTCATCCTTTGTTAAGAATAATTATCTGTTAGATCTTCTTTAAAAAAGTACAAAGTGCAGTGAATGAGCAACTACCGTGTTACTAACGCTACCACCAAGGCCTCATCCAGGATTTTATTTTGGGGGGGTTAGAAATTTTAAATTTGAAGTTTGATAAGCTTAAAAAATAAATAGGATTTATGACCGAAAAAAGCGGACATAAGGCCCAAAATTGTTTTGGGGACTATGACCATTAGAGTGACCAAAAAATATCGAGTTTTCGATTTTGATGTTGCTAATACGAAAAATAGTTAGTCTTTTGTAAAAAAGTAAGGCATTTTAAATTTTATTAAAAAATATTGATATTTAGAGGTCGCTAATGTCCGATTTATGAATTAATTTCATTCAATTTATTTGCGTGTGATGATAACTCTTCCCAAAAAATTATTCCGCATGAGATACGGCCCGTTGGTATCGATTCCTATAGTTTCGGGTCTGCTGAGCACGATGGTGATAGTTGGTTTGTTATACAGTGGATGAGTATCTTGGTAGCATCAAAAAACTCCCAGAAAACAGCGAAAAAACAGCGCCAATTTGGGTTCAAGTGAAGTAAACTTGTAGAACACATATTTTTTTTTTTTGGTCTAATGCTCTTCAGCATTGTATTCCGAAAACAGACGAAGAAATATTGACCAGTCCCGATGTTCCAGTATTTTTTATCAGAAGACCAGAGTGATAAAAAAATGAAAAACCCTCGCAAAAAGGCCAAAAATCAACCTCAACTCAAGTTTAAATGAGATATATTCGAGTAATTCATTTTCTAAAGATGGTTTTCCGCAGTATTTTTTTGCGATGAATCCGAATATGGCCTCAAAATCGACCCATCATGTTAGAATTCTGAAATATTTGAGGTTAAGTACCTAAAAATTAGGTTTTTCGTTTACTTTTGAGGACATGTATGGGATTCAAAACAATTTGTTCAGCTTAATTTTAATAAAATCATCATCTCATACCGTTCTTCCCCTTTAAAATAAGCAATTAAGTGGTTATCTGCGATGTTTCCTCGCAAAGTTACAGACATTTGAAAGTGACATGAATTTGATCCCCTACAATCATGATGAAATAAATTTGTAGCCGGTTGGTTAATATTGTTTGGTCGTAGGGGATCAAATTCATGTCACTTTCAAATGTTTGTAACTTTGCGAGGAAACATTGCAGATAGCCATTTAAAAGCTTGTTTTAAAGGGGAAGAACGGTACTAAATGATGGTTTTATTAAAGTTTAGCTAAACAAATTGTTTTGTATCCCATACATGTCCTCAAAAGTAGACGAAAAACCTAATTTTTAGGTACTTAACCTCAAATATTTCAGAATTCTGATGTGATGGGTCAATTTTGAGGCCAAATTCGGATTTATCGCAAAAAAATACTTCGGAAAACCATCTTTAGAAAATGAATTACTCGAATATATCTCATTTAAACTTGAGTTGAGCTTGATTTTTGGCCTTTTTGCGAGGGTTCTTCATTTTTCTATCACTCTGGTCTTCTGATAAAAAATACTGGAACATCGGGACTGGTCAATATTTCTTCGTCTGTTTTCGGACTACAACGCTGAAGAGCATTAGACCAAAAAAAAAATTTTGTTCTACAAGTTTACTTCACTTCAACCCAAATTGGCGCTGTTTTTTCGCTGTTTTCTGGGAGTTTTTTGATGTTACCAAGATACTCAGCCACTGTATAACAAAACAACTATCACCATCGTGCTCAGCAGACCCGAAACTATAGGAATCGATACCAACGGGCCGTATCTCATGCGGAATAATTTTTTGGGAAGAGTTATCATCACACGCAAATAAATTGAATGAAATTAATTCATAAATCGGACATTAGCGACCTCTAAATATCAATATTTTTTAATAAAATTTAAAATGCCTTATTTTTTTACATAACACTAACTACTTTTCGTATTAGCAACATCAAAATCGAAAACTCGATTTTTTTTTGGTCACTCTAATGACCATTGGTGTTATTACCGGGTACCAAAATAATGTTACATCCAAACATATTAAAAACAGTAATGACAAAGTACCAAATACATACAAAAACAGCACTGATACTAACTATACTTATTTATTAAGGTCATAATTCTTAGAAGAACAAAAACTACAAGGAAAAAATATAAATTGCATTTTAAATAAATTTTATCACTACATTTTTGTGAAGTGCTCTAAAGCAGTTGTAGTCCTGTGAACGATAATAGTAAAATTCAGTACCTTAGACATACTCGTATTGGACCAGATTTATCTCAAAAGCCAGGTTTGATAAAACTAATTAAAACCATATTTCAATTCAGCGTCAAAGTAACCATAGAAAATGATACAAACAATTTAAAAAAAAAATCTTGAAAATTTATGTTTCAAGCAAATTCGAATTTTTTAAGAATGTGATTTAAGTATAAAGAGCCAGTGACAGGACTTAATTCTTAATCTGAGTTAATCGTGACTCCAATCTTTCCCCTTGACCTACCGATTCCATTATATTTCTTTTTAGACTCATATTTTCGAATTGAAATAAAACACATACAATTGTTAAATTACCCGATTTTGGCTTTATTAGCCAGATAATTATATTCATGCCATTCAGCACTTAAATATGATTTTTTACATATGAGTGCCGCAACAGTCCAATATTTAGCTAATCTGAGGGGCAAACTTACAATTGCTTACTCAGCAATGAGGCTTTATTACCGAAATAACAAAAGCTTTAAGTATTGCTTGTTTATCAGCATAAGCCTGAGGCTCCACATATTGCCATAAGAAATAATCCAATTGAGTTTTGAGTGAATTTAAAGTTAAAATTTTAGTGAATTTTGTAAATTTTCAGATCATTTCCTACTTAGTCGTGGTATCATGGCAAAACATACTGAGAATAATCAACTGTTACTAGAAACAATGTTCCCAATTTAAAAAACAAGCCTCTACAGAAATCGCTGTTTTTTTTTTTTAATTTGAGCGCTTGTAACTCCATCAAATTTTATCCGATTCAGACAAACTGTATATTGTTAGAAAAGGAATACAAATATCTTTTGAATGCTGTAAAGCGTTTTTGAGTCGAAAATGTATTCATGGAGATATAGCCAAATAATTGAAAAAACTGCAAAAAAAGGGTTTTTCGGTGATATCTCGAAAACGATTCTTAAGAAAAAAAAGGGTTGCCATTTTTGGAATCTACGCCCCAAAATACATAGAAAAACCAGACCTCGAGATGAACCCCAAATTTGTAAATTAGTGTAGAATATGTGTGCAAATAAGAAGTGCCGCACTATATAAATTAATTTATTTGTAATAGTAATAATAGTTTGCCCATTAAAAAAAATACGTTTTCGATAGCAAATTTGACGTAGAACACGATGGTCATATTAAAAATTTGATACAGGGTGAGAAAAATAATAAAAAATTGATTTAAACATTTAAATTGTTTATAACAATATTAATTTGTTAATAATTTCTTAATAAATAATTTTTTTAAGCTCATTCTCTTAACTTTAAAATGAAAATAAAAACAATTTTCTAACTTTAACAGAACTGGAGTTATGAATTTTTAAAGTGAGCCTCCATGTCAAAAATCACGAAATTCTCAAAATTTAAATTCGCTCTATTTTGTAAAAAAAAATTTTTCAAAAAAATCCTCTAACACGTGGGTCAGAATACGTGAAACCGACATGTCTGGAATGGTTTTCAAAGTTTTTTATATAAATCAGTAGGTGCAAGTGGTAGAAATTAGTGTATGGAAAAATTTAAAAAAAAAATTGTTTTTGTAATAATTATTGCTAATCAAAGTTTTCTTAACTTTTTTTTCAAAATGCTATAAGTTTTGAAGTGCTTGACTGATTGTGACGAAATTTTTTAATTTCTGTAGATAATAAGTTGAACTTATGTATTCAAAAAAAAAAAGTTTGTAAAATTTTGCATTTTTGTTGATAATTAGCAATTTTTTTCTCAACAATTGAGTTTTAATGAAGTGCGCCGCCTTCAAAAATTACAGAGATGCATTGAACCATTCCAAATTATAATTCGTCAAAAAAATCGTGGAGCCTCAATTAGTTTTGACGGTATAAATATTATAGTGGTACCGGGCGGACGAGAAATACATAAAATTTTTGGTGTTTTCAAAAAAAATCAATAACACTAGCTTACAAGAAAAAGGATCTGGTTTCTCATAGACTCTTTTCCATGTATTTTGGGGCATAGTTTCCAAAAATGGCAACCATTTTTTTTTAAGAATCGTTGTAAAGATATCTCCAATAAACCTCTTTTTTGGCACTTTTTTCATTTATTTGGCTATATCTCGATTAATTTTTTTTTTCGACTCAAAATCGCTATTTTTATTCCCTTTCTAACGATATGCTGTTTGCTTGAATCGAATAAGATTTGATGGAGTTACAAGCGCTCAAAGTTCAAAAAAACTGACTTATTTGGTCTTTTTTAAAAATCACTTAATTTCAAATTCTCCATTTGAATGAAATTTTTTTCTTTTTCATATTTTTAAAATTTTTAATGAAAGACTATGCAATTATTTTAAGTATAATTTTGCGGATATCGAACAAAAAAGTTAGAAGTTATTCGAGAAAACAGTAAAAAACTTGCAATAAAATTAGACAAAAAACATATGTATTTTCGTTCAATTTTATTGCAAATTTTTTACTGTTTTCTCGAATAACTTCTACATTTTTAGTCGGACATTCGCAAAATTATACTTCAAATATTTGCAAAATAATAGTTTTTTATTTTTAATTCTAAAAATATGAAAAAGAAAAAAATTTTCATTCTAATGAAGCAATTGAAATTCAGTGATTTTTAAAAAAGACCAAAAAAGTCAGTTTTTTTGGACTTTGAGCGCTTGTAACTCCATCAAATCGTATTGGTTTCAAGGAAGCAGCATATTGTAAGAAATAAAATAAAAATATCTTTAAAGTGCTGAAAAGCGTTTTTGAATCGAAAAAAAATTAATCGAGATATAGCCAAATAAATGAAAAAAGTACCGGAAAAAGGGTTTTTTGGGGATACGCCCCAAAATACATGGAAAAAAGTCTATGAGAAACCAGATGCTTTTTCTTGTAAACTAGTGTTATTGATTTTTTTGAAAACACCAAAAATTTTATGTATTTCTCGTCCGCCCGGTACCACTATAATATTTATACCGTCAAAACTAATTGAGGCTCCACGGTTTTTTTTGACGAATTATAATTTGGAATGGTTCAATGTATCTCTGTAATTTTTGAAGGCGGCGCACTTCATTAAAACTCAATTGTTGAGAAAAAATTGCTAATTATCAACAAAAATGCAAAATTTTTGCAACTTTTTTTTTTTTTTAATACATAAGTTCAACTTATTATCTACAGAAATTAAAAAATTTCGTCACAATCAGTCAAGTAATTCAAAACTTATAGCATTTTGAAAAAAAAAATTAATGAAAACTTTGATTGACAATAATTATTACGAAACAATTTTTTTTAAAAAATTTTTCCGTACACTAATTTCTACCACTTACAGCTACTGATTTATATAAAAAACTTTGGAAAACATTTCAGACATGTTGGTTTCACGTATTCTAACCCACGTATCACTTCTTTTTCGATACAGAACCCATAAAAAATATTTCAGCCAAATCAAAAATGTGTCATCCGGAAAGTGTTCGGTTTGTAAAAGACCGTCCCTGCTGCTCATTTCACTCACAGCGAAGCACAAACTTTATTTTTTATGCCCACAATGTTTTCACTCCGCCCCTTTTGCAGGTAATACCTGAATTAAATTTTTCGGCGAAGGCTCACTATTGTTATTATCTTTGACTGTATCATTCGCAATATTTCAATATATTTTATTCGACATTGCAAAAGTGCAATAGTACAGGATCCCCATAGTCCCCATTCCACGTATAAATTCATTAAAACGGCTTCTTTTATTTATAATTACTGATGACATTTGGGTTTTTTAAAAATGTACTGAATCGAGTCTTGGAATGTCTTTTATAGAGGGTGACTATACTATTTTGTCACGGACACAAAACTTCAAAAAAAAGAAAAAACAAAAGGTCCTTTAATTTATTTACTCATACTTCAGTAATGTTAACCAAAAAGAAATAAAAAAAGAAAGGTTATTCGATTTGTTAACACATATTGCACCAAAACTTACAAAAATTCCTTTAATTTACTAAAAGTAAAAGTAAGTACATTTTTGAAATAGTCTAAATGTTCTGAAAATATACTAAAAATTCGCCAAATGTACTAAAAATTCGTCCATGTAACGTTTCAGAAAGTTATAGAAATAGTAAGTACGTAACGTAACACAAATATTTCATTTAAAATATTGCAAACGGAAAGTTACAGAAATCTTTCTTTTATATTTCAAATGTAACGTTTCACATGCAATCATTATAAAGTGTTTCTAAAAGATTCCAGTTTTAAAATTTCCTGATCCTTTCGAATAAATCTTTCTGACGCGTTATTAAAGAAATCTATCACAATTAATCGTTCTGAAAGGTTACAGATTTAATGTTAACTGAATTTTTAAATAAAATCTAAATTATGTTTTTTGATTCAAATAACTTTTTGCTATCTGCATTGTATACACGGCCCTTTCCCGGGGCCGGTTCACGGAGCCACCCTAAATGAAGTCCAAAATCCATTTTCGACCCTTTCCAATTAATTACAAAAAAAAAAATCCACAAATGGGTTAAAAACGGTCCTTTCCCGTGGCCGGACTACGGAGCCACCCTAAATGAAGTCCAAAATCCATTTTCGACCTTTTCCCATTAATTACAGAAAAAAAAAAATTCCAAAAATGGGTCAAAAACGGTCCTTCCAGGGTCCGGAGCCACCCTAGTGTTAATGAATAAATTATTCCAAAATACAATTTTCGACCTTTCCCCATATTTTAAAAAACTTCCCAAAATGTTCCACGCGAGTATCACAAACTTTTTTGACACAATCTGTGCCTTTGATTCATGAGTAGCTCATGAAACACTCATATATTTATACGGAGTGAATCGAGTTGAATCAGGATTCACTAGAAATAATGCAGAAGCAGATTCAGATTCACAGATTTTTCCGTGAATCTGAATGGTGTCTAGATTCACTAAATTTTTTGTGAGTGGTGAATCTGTCTGAATCAGCTGAAAGATTCAACAGATTCATGAATGGAAAAAATGATGAATGGCTCAGTGACGTTCTCTGATACACACGACAACAAATATATCTACATGGTTAGTAAAGGATTATGCGAAATAAGTATCGACATTCGCCGCCCGAAACATAGAGGCAATTCTTCGCCCCCTTCTAACAGAAAATAGTCTTTTCCACACTTCTGGTCCTCGAAAACCCTAGCAAAGTGAGATATACATATTTCATATTGAATTCCAAAATCACGTACAAATTCTCTCGAATTATTTTTCTTTTAATTAAAAAAAAGAAACGTGTCGCAAGTTAAAGAAGGAGAAAAATTATAAGTTTCTTTGGTATAGGAATGGAAGGGTTCTAATGCGTAGGAGGGAAAATGATGATGTAATTGTGATAAATGCAATGGAGGATCTGAAAAGAATAATTTAGAAAATTTCTAGTTAGAGACAAATTGTAGTAAAATATGTAATATAAATATGTAAAATACTGAGCCTTCAGTGAATTTTGGTAATATTCCTTTTACGCATTGTGAAAATGTTTCCTTTGATACCATATCCTCAACTCCAACCTATGCCAATGGTTTTTATTTGATTCACCAAAATATCAGAAGCTTAAGAAAGAATTTCGATAATTTGACCTTAAATATCGACTATTTCGTTAATAAGCCTGATTTTGTCTTTTTGTCTGAAACGTGGATTTTTCAGGAAGAAACTTCGCATTTTGACTTACCGGGATATAAGTTCTTTGCCAAATGTAACAACAACTACGCTTCTGGAGGTGTTGGGGTTTTTGTGAAAAAGGAATATGATTGTGAATTTTGTTCTTTTAATTCTTCAAGTGCTGATATTTTAAATATAAAATGTCTTTTAGATAATAAAAAGTACTCCTTATATTGCATATATCGTTTTCACAACTCCTCTACAACCGAAATTTTTTTAAGTGATTTGAATGCTTTATTGCTGGGTGACAGGTCTGAAAACATTATAATGCTTGGTGATATGAATTTGAATTTGTTAATAGAGACAGAATTTTCCGATAAATATCTAATGCTTCTTTCATCATTTGGTTTTGAATCATGTGTAAATCAGCCTACAAGAATAACGGAAACTTCTGCAACATGCATTGATCACATTTTTGTACGGTTAGGGCGATCAAACAATACTTCAATTTGTAGCTCTGTAGCACAATTGGATATTACTGACCATTGTATGACGTGTCTTTGTCTCAAAAACGTTGAAAAACCTAAAAACCAATCTAGTGATAGTATTTCTTTCCATGAAAAAACTAATTTTATTGCATTGAATTACCGCCTTAGCTATGAAACATGGGATAGTGTTTATGAAGAAGCAGATCCGTCCATAGCATTTAAGCTATTTAATGACACTCTAACAAATCATGTCTGCGCTTGCACTGCTCAGTTAAAAAATAGAAACAAAAGATTCAAGAGGCTGAAGCCATGGATATCGATAGAATTATTAGAAAAAATTGAATTTAAAAATAGAGTTTATAAAAAAAGTAAAAGAAATCCTGCCAATATAAATATCAAGATTCACTATAAGAAACTCTGCAAAGAAATAGCAATAGAATCAACCAATTGTAAAAATAACTTCTATGCTAATAAATTCGCTAATTTACAAGGCAACTTAAGAAAAGAGTGGCAACTTGTCAATATTTTATTAAATAAAACGTCCACAAATGAGGAAATTAGTAATCTAATTGTAAATGATAAGGTTGTCTCAAGCGCTATTGGAAAGGCCAATGCCTTTAACGAATTTTTTGCCAAAATTGGCAACGATGTTGTTATTGATAATGGTTTGAGTAGTAATTCCTGTGACTGTTTAAAAAAGGAAAAGGTATACTCTGAGAGCTTTTTCTTTGAGCCCATCTCATCTTATGAAATATTTAAAATAGTTATGTCTTTGAAAAATTCTAACTCTAGGACTGAAAGTAGCTTTCCTAATGGTTTTATCAAACTGATTGTACTAAATATTGCTGACGTAATTTGTGCTATTTTTAATAAGAGTATTTTTGCAGGCATTTTTCCGAGTGAGATTAAAAAAGCTGAAATTATTCCATTATTTAAAAAAGGTAATAAAACGCTCCTCAATAACTTTCGGCCGATTTCCATACTTCCAGTATTCTCAAAAATTTTTGAAAAAGCCATTAAAAAACGGATGTTAAATTTTCTGAACAAAATAAATTACTTGAGCAAGTGTCAATTTGGCTTCCGAGAAGGTATGTCTACTGAGGATGCCCTCTTGAATTTCTGCAACAATATAAACAATGGTCTTAATCAAAAAAAATTTTCTGCAGCTTTGTACATTGACATTACAAAGGCCTTTGACACAGTTGACCATTCAATCCTTTTGGATAAGCTCTATAAATGCGGCTTCAGAGGTGTTATTCACAATTGGTTTAAATCCTATTTAAGTGACAGAAGTCAAAGAGTTAAATTAGAAAATCAGTATAGTGATTATTTAAACATAACCATCGGTGTACCACAAGGCTCTGTCCTCGGACCCATCTTTTTTCTAATTTTTATAAACTCTATTTTTGACCAACACTTTTATAGTAACATTATAGCTTTTGCTGATGACATGGCGTGTACGTATACGAGTGACTCATTACTAAGCCTAAATGCTGACATGAATAATGATTTGAATACATTAAGACATTGGTTTTCAATGCATAAACTTGTTTTAAGCGATAAAACTAAAGTTATGTACTTTAATGTTTCAGGCAGGGAAATTCACTTTTGCAACCCCATCTTTCATGCAGCTGAATGTAAGAAATACATACTAGATAACACTATTTGTGCCTTTTCCAATGCGACACAAACTTACTTTGATGAACGTACCTGCTGCGTAAAATACTTTGCCATAGAATGGGTGAAGTCTTTCAAATATCTTGGTCTTTTAATTGATTGGAAAATGTGCTGGAGTGACCACACATCTACGCTAAAAAGATATTTGATGGGTGCTACTCGTCAATTGTATCTTTTACAAAAATACTGCAAGAAAAAGTTACTGGTTTGTATTTATCATGGTATTTTCAATTCCAAGTTGCAATATGGTATAGTGTGCTGGGGTGGCACCAATTTATACAAAATAAATCATTTGTTGTTGGCTCAGAAACATGTTATTCGCATAGTATGTAAACAACATCGTCTTGAAAGAAGTCTTCCACTGTTCCGTAATCTGAAAATTCTACCCTTAAAGCATTTATACTTTTTTAAAGTTTTGAAAGTCTTTTTTAATAGATGTGGTTATTTAGTTAACAGAAATTACTCGGTCTATTTACTTAGAGCAAATAATTTAAATTTGGCTACCATACCAAACCATTCCACTACGCACTTCTTAAATTATTATTTATCGGTTGCACCCAGACTTTTCAATAGTCTTCCTGATTCCATTAGATGTGTACGAAATAAACAAGTTTTTCTTAAAGAGACTAAATCATGGATATTTGATCTTGAGTTTAGAGATATCGATAGACTTCTTCGTGTTTTGGTATGATTAAATCCCAAACATCTTGTATTTTTTTTTTTTTTTTTCTCCTCCTTTGGCTTTTTTTTGCGATTTTCGCTATGTTTAATGCTATTGCTTATTTATTTATTGTGTTTGTATATGCATTTCAAACTGAAGCCCCCACGCTTCGTATGCTTAAATAAATTTTATGTTTAAATTAATTTAAGGTTTTAGTCGTAAGCCTAACTGCATTCACTACTTGTTTTTTTTTTAAGCAACAGATTGCAGTTTTTATCAATGTTTAAAAGAAAAATTTGTTATTACTGAATACCTGTTAAATTAATGTTATTTTATTGATAAATAAAAATTGAATTGAATTGAATTAAAAAATGTCGTAGTTATGCTAAGAACAAAATTTTTGTTTCACATTAAGAGGACGATTTTGCCGCCCTCCCAAGTGATTGCGCCTGGGGCGGCCACACCCTTGGTCTCACAATAAATACTTAATTAAATAACGTAATAAAAAAAATTTTTTCCCAATAACCTTACAACATTGCTGTAAAGTTTCGAATAAAATCAAAAAGTGGACATTAAAACAAAAAGCTTTCTGAAATGGAGATATTAAAGATTTCAGATAGGTATACAGAGCTGTTGGGACAAATACTTTTTTTACAATTCTTTAAGAGCTACATAAAAGTATTTGTTTTATTAATTGCGTTTTTTTTTTTGTTTTGGTGAATTAGTGAGTGAGCTACTTCCCAAAAGCTCCTAGGTAGTGAAGATAGTGTCCAATCTGTCAGTGCCAAGTCTCCAGATATTCCATGCAGTGTGCAATGACCTTATTAGCCATTCCATGCACCATCAGCCTAATTTACCTTTTGACCACAACAGATTCAAGTGTATAGTATTTTTAAGACTACATCATTCTGTTTCTCCGCTCATAAAAGACACAGTAAATTTCGTATTACCTCGTTCCCAGGTTGCGTCTAAGTCCGCAGTTTGGAAACCTTAGGGACTCTGATAGTAGAAATTTAGTACAAGAAGATATGAAATTCGCATCACAAGCCATTACAATCCAAATATGTCTGTCTAATGTATAAATGATTCCAAAGTTGTATGACACTAAAAGTTTAAAGTTTCAATTTTTCATGCAAAAGTTTTTTCCGAACTTCTTAAAAGTGCATAAAGATTTTTCTTTCAAGCTGTGTGTGAAAATAAACATGCTGGTTCTTTTACACATTCCACAAGCCATAACTGGACTTGGACACTCTTTACTTTTCATTTGTTCTAATAATTGATCTCAGTCGACACATTCTGCTCCACTAAATGAAAGTTCAATAGCAACAAATTTTCAAAATATTTTACACAGTGCATACAAACTTATATGAGCATGTGACAAATATCCCAACATACCCAGCAAACATTTAGAATAAAAAAACAGTAAGTTCTGAGCTCGATGACGTAATACAGAATTTTGGTTTTCTACTTCAACAACAATCACTTGAACCGCTTCCTTATGTCGTGCGCGATTCGCTGACCATGGATTGCTTTTCCGAAGAAACTATCGTCATCGAACTATCGTCTCGTCAATTGAGATTTGTCTCTACTTTAGTTAAAAATGTTTGCTGGGTACATGCACTTGGGTGCTCCCTTATGTACAAGTATACTGACAAACTCAGAAAATCTTACAAGTGTTAGGATTACCACTCGATGACGATGGCTCAGCGCAGTCGAATATTAGAAGCAAACATTCAATGCTTGTCTGGATTTTTGTTGACCCTATAAAATAAGAGCCAAACTTGATAAAATTTCAACGTTAGCTTCTTTTTAGTAGTCTTCCCCTACATCATTTTGGGCAGATTATATAAACTTAGTGGAAACTTTTGTAATATTTCAGTCGTATGAAATTTTGGTTGGTGTATTTGTCGAACTAATCTATGTAATCTATAGGTTCGTTGTTTTGTAGAAACAATATTTCAACATGTCTTCTTAACTATAGATGACCTAAGCTCTTCAAACAATCGATTTTTTCGTATCGCTCCAATATACATGAGGGGACAAAAGTTTGCTTAGTTGATATAAGCTACATAATTGTCTTACGACATTTCGTTTTATACCTCAGAAAAATCGATCAAAATAGAGACGAGAAAACGAAAAATAACTGACGAAAGGTCGAAAAAAAATTCCGCCACCAACACAGCAAGAAATTTGTTTTGTTATTCTTTACGGCTTTCGAGTCAACTCATGCCAGTAAGAATTTTCAGTGAATGCCAAACTGGATATGGAGCGAATGAGACATTTCTTCAGACTGTTTCCAAGTGCTGTCGAAGATTCCAGACTAAAAATTTTTCTGTAGAGTACAAAGCACGAAGGTCTGCCTAAATCTTCGACCGACGAGAGAAATGTGACCCAGGTATGGGCAGAAGTTGACGAACATCCTCGATTGACACAAGAAATGATTGATGAAGAATTTGAATTAAATGCCATGGCTGCGTCGCAAATATTGCACAATGATCTGCTGTTTACGAAGAAATCGGCACGATTTGTCAAAAAAGAAGCTCATATTTCCCGATATTTCCTAAGCAAATTCGAAAACTGACCACCTATGAATTTAACTAAAATTATAACAGGTGATGAAGCTAGGTTTTATAAGTACGACCCGGAAACCAAACAACAGCCCTTGTAAGGAGCCCGGAAGTACCGAATTTTCCTGTTAAAGCCAGACATAAAACGTGACTATGTCTGTTTACTTCACTAGAGAAAAAAACTGTAGTTGCTATTTCCTTGTATACTGAAAACTGCTAACCAAAAGTTTTCGAAAATTTGCCCAAAAAAAAGGGGAAGTGCGTCACTACTTTTTACATCACTATAATACATTAGCTCGCACTGCTGCAATAATAAGTAACTTTACTGCGGTCTCTGGTAAAGCCTACAGTAGAAATGCCAAGATAATTGATGCAGTTAATGCAAAAATTGAAAAGCTACAAAAGAACGATTTTCAGAACTGTTTTGACAAGTGGATCACTGGTTGAACAATTTATTGAAATTATTGGTGATTGTGTGGATAAAAAGAGTGAAGGCTAAGAATAAAAAAACAAACATATTTTTCCTGATTTCTAACCAACTAAGCGTCCTTTGGTTAGTCCCATCGAACATATGTCCTGAATCCATAATTTTATATCGAGTTAATCTCGACATCGCGATGTATATTAATTGAGGCTAAGCCGTTCAGCTGATCTTCAGGCATTGTTGACCTGAGGTTTAGTTTTAAATGACGCAGCTTTAAAAAGGAGAGTTTATTTGTTGCTGTTGCCACAACATTTGTTAACGAATAGATAAGAGCTTATAAATTTTTACCAAAAAAGGCGAAAAGGTTTCAGAAGGTATTTGGTTGGGAAAAACTTTGGAGCAGGTAATCGCTTCAAAATTTGTATGTTTCTTCCAAAATAGGGATTTTCTAATGAAAAAGGAGGATGTCTTAAGTAAAATTTTCGCCTGGATCTGGTTTGTGAAATATATTAAGTTGCAGATGAATTTTCTAAAAATTACTATGAGCTGCGAACCTTCTACTTTATCTCAACAAAATGGGTATAATTTGAAAAGTATATGAAGAGCTGAGTGACAAAACCCTCCAAGTCCAAGTATTCCACTGACCTTAACTATAGTAAACGTAAATTGATCCATTGTAATAGTTGTCAAAAGTTATTAAAATCCTGATTTTTCATTACATTTTATGACCTAAAAGAATATTATAAAAAAACGTTTGGACTTGGCGGGTTTTGAAACAAAAAATGTGGACTTCGTGACTTGGCGGATTTTGAAATATAACAATAGTTAAAGGTTTCGAAATCATTTTTTAAAAATAGCCAAGTTTGAATTCATATCAAAACAACCTTTATTCTTACAAAGATAGCAATTTTCAACAGTTTATATTAAATTAAAATCGATTTTTGTTATCAACATTTTCATAAATTTTATATTATCGAAAAATGGCATTAGATTATCTTTCGTAACGAAAATTTTAACAATGAACATTTTAACACAAAAGAGTTACAGTTCATGTAGAGTTTCAATCATGTAGAATATGTGAAAGTATAGAGCAAACGGTACTTCTATAAGAGCATTTTGTACATCTCCATATTTTTCACAAATGTTTCGCTCCAGATAACAAATAAAATTTGATTTGGCGGGCTTTGATTTTTAGAAATGTGGACTTGGCGGGATTTAATAAAAATAATTTATCAGAAATTATTGCAATTAAAAGTTTGTGAAGGGAAAATTTTTTTTTTACAATTTAGAGTATGTAGGCTTGTAGACAAAAAATTTTTCCGTCCCCTCCTACAATAACACACATTTTATTTTATTTTTGGAATTGGCGGGTTTTGCTTCTCAGCTCTTCATATTCATATGTGTAGTACATATAAAAAAAGTAATCTGTTAGGTGTATCACTCTTTTATTCGTAGTTCGATATGTAAACTTTTATAATTTTCATAGAATTTTTAATTTTTCTTCTCATAAAACTTGAATTTTTCTTCCTTTTTTTTTAAGAGACGCAAGTCTATTTGCTTTTCCATTTAAGTGAAAACATATTGCCAATAAAAACCTATATGCGATAATTCACAATGGGTGGGTTTGAACCCCCAAAACGCCCCCTGCACACTGGCCTGCCGAAACATTTTATCTCTTATTTTTCCTTCCTTCCTTATTTTTATATTTTTTTTTTCTTGTCTTAAATCATGCCTTAACAATCCTAGAATCAAAATCTTTAACACCAAAGTACCGATCTAAGCTCAAATTTTTTTTAAATCAATTTTTTTCAAGAAAAAAAGATGTATAGCATTTTGAAACTTCAAACGCGTTTTTCTCGAAACGATGTTTTCAAAATCGTCGTTCATCATAGCTCAAAAAGTTTACATCCGATTGACCTGAAATTTTAACAGTAGCTTCATGGTTTGATTACATGGTACACACGATTTTAGTGATTAATTAACAAGAAAAAAAGTTAAAAGCAATTTAAGTCGATTTTTTTCGTCGAAAACACGATTTTTTGTTAAAACATTTGTCATTTCGCGAAAAAAAAAAATTCTAAAAATATAATCATGTGTACTTCAACAGAAAAAATCATGTAGATAATGAAAAAAATTTTTGTTTTTGCTATAGGTGGAATTGGACGAGACTTATACTGCACGCCGACGAAGAACCTTTTGAAAAAGCGGTTTACGGTAATCACAGCACAGCCACCATTTTGTAAAAAAAATAGCAGTAAAAAATGTTTTTCTCTTCTTCAAGAGTTGCTTAATCCAATGACTATTATTTGTATTTGTATTGTTATTCTCAAATGTCCTTTAAAAAAAATTATTAAAATGGCCTTGTTTTTTATAGCATAAGGGAGATATAACCCCTTAAATCAGCATTTCTTCTGCTTCAGCAATTATTAAAAAAACTGGATAATTGGCCTTAACACTCAGCGAACGAAATGTTATTGAATAGAAATTTCATCGTTCAATATTTCACTAAAAAGTTTTGAGTTCAGGTTTGAAAAATCTTTTACAGTGCTTATATGTACATAATAAAGCCTATCATTAACATGTTTTTCATAATGACGAAAAATAAGTTTTACCTTGCGAAAAAAGGTAAAACTTTTACAGAAATTACTTAAAGTTACCTTTAAGCTTTCATTCGCAATTACATAAATTGAAATAAACATAACATAAAAAATGCTACAGGAAGAAAGCCAAAAACACTCAAATATCCAGCTTATTTTAAAAGTATTGGATACCTCGACGGAATCATTGGTCCCTTAGAGGATGTAAGAGGCGTGTTGGAATTAATCAATAAAATGTATCCAATTGCATTTCATTTATACATTAAATGAAACCCTGTACTTATGGAACCAATCTTCTTCAATTGAAAAGATTTAATTGAAGGTGCAAGATCCTTCATTTACAAATTTGTTAAGGAAATATTAGGCAAAACGTAGAACAAACACTTCGAGCAGATTGAATTGTGTATTCCGCATGAGTTTGTCAGTCATAACATTCAATCACAGTTTCTTAAGCAATAGGTCAATCTTGCATCTTCGTGACCTTCACTAGGGCCACATCAGCATCGTTGGAGTATATATCGGTAGACTTTCCTCCTAAAAAAAATGGAATTTTTAAAATTATTCGGAAGCAGTCACAAGAGATGTATATATACTTGTACGAGTACTTTAGTTGACATCGAAATTCGTAGAGAATCAAAAATCGAATTTCTTGCATTATTGGCAGCAGGAATTCTGTCGAGGTAACATCAGTAAATCTATGTTTTCTTGTCTTTATTCTCACTTACGGTATCAACATTGGCTTAATCAAAAACTAGTAAGACTTTCACCTTAGCTAATTTTTGCTTGGCTCTCCGAATGCATAATGCTGAAGTTCGTACGAGTAGCATGCTTGAAATTCGAATTTGACCAACTTGATTTCCTGACTTCTTTGGTTTTCTGTTTTTTTTTTTGTTTCCTTGTGGCAAATGCAAGCAACATCATTAACTTTTGGACTTAAGTGGAGTAAAGTTGAGTTGTGATGCTGCACAAGTGCATGTGAGTGCTTTTTTCGTGTTGTTATTTTTGCTTTCGATGATGACTAAAATGCTTTATAAAGTGTCTACAAAGTTCTTCTTGATTCTTCTTGATTCTATTGCATTTCACCGCCGACCACTTTCTGCTAGAATTCATCAACAGAGATTTTGTTAGTAACTGAAAAACCAATTAAGCAGTAAAAACTTAGAAGGGTGAACTGTCATGATTTAGGAATAAAACGGAAAATGAAAGAAAGAATCTTATGAAGAAATTTAATACATATCTTTTAAAGAATTAAAACCTTACGCATTGAAAATATAGATAAATTTACATTATATTTCATTTAATTAACTATTTATTGTACTTATCATCTTGGAAAATGTTACCATCTTTAGCCTTAGCATGGAAGTGATTTGAGGCATACCTTTCAATCAAATTGACAAAAATTGAAAAAAAAAACGCCAATTTTGAATTCGTGTTCTAAATATTAAACTTTGTAAAACTACCTCTCATACAGTGATGGAAAATAACGAAAGATTCTTTTATGAAAAACTTCGGTCGAATCAAAGATCAGACTTGAATGTTTTTGCCTCCTCTACAATTTTATTTTGATTTTAAGTATAGTAACTTTGGGTATTGTGATATGGGTATTTTTGTATCTTAAATTAACTTTTATAGCATAGTTTCTACTTCTTTATGTATTATGGTTTATTGATGCATTGTGCAGAATATTAGAACTTCGGAGCTCTATAGCGTATGCCAATCTGAAGCTATTTCAACGAGATGGAAAAAAGCCAAGTGACACCTCTAAATGAAATTGGCGGGTAATGTGATATATAGCGTTCGGATAATGAGATATATCATCATGAAAAGTATAACAAGTATAAAACAGTAGGAACTAATAATACAATAACATTATATCTTTCAATAGAATTTTCATAAAAAAGGAAACTAGATTTAAACTGAATCAATAAGCGAAAAGCAGAACATATTAAAGTCAGATAGATGACTCACGTACAAAAATTGCTTGTCGTCTAGGAAGATAATCATTGTGAGCACAAATTAAATCGCATTGCAGGCATTGAACTCAGGTCTGAATCTTTGT
This sequence comes from Tricholauxania praeusta, assembly GCA_949775025.1. Taxonomy (NCBI): domain Eukaryota; kingdom Metazoa; phylum Arthropoda; class Insecta; order Diptera; family Lauxaniidae; genus Tricholauxania; species Tricholauxania praeusta. Next base: position 122,962,653 of record OX459029.1, read on the forward strand.
ATCCCTTTGGAAGGATTTGTTGCAAAAAACACAGGTAATGTCCTTGCTGGGTGGAGCAAAATGGACATCACATTACCCGAATTTCAGTTTTGATATACTCGGTTTTTTTTTATTAAAACACATTTCAGCAAATTAAGAATTCACATATATATATATGACATAGTATATTCATCTACTAACAAATTTTAGTACTTCGGCTTAATTCACTCATGAAATGCACACAAACGCCCACTTATCCAAACACAAATGTCTTATGCTCTGTTTTCTTGCATCCAGCTTATAGCACTATTTTGGAAACCCTTTCTGATAAAATACATTAACCTTGAACGAATTTAGTGGAAACATGTTTTGTTTTTAAAGTCATGGATCCTTAACCCCTTTTTTAAAGGAATCAAATATATTGGCATCAATGAAATTTTCTTAATAATTTATCTACAAACAGTACATACATTATACACTTGAAAAAAAATTTTGATTGAGTTTTTATATTCATATGCCAATTGTGATAGTTTTTTGAAAACTAGAACTTCTTAAAAAGTTATAATTGAGAAATTTTGGCAGTAAACAAATCCAAAGTTTCAGCGTTAAGTCTCACAAGTTTTTAATGATTTTTTTTTCTATTGGGTCATTCCATCTATAATTTTCCTAATTTTACCCTGAGGCGATCAAATTTTTTCGACCAATTAATAAAATAAAATTTTTAATTATAATCAAACCGCTCTTAAATAGCAAATAACATTCATTGATGAATATAAACAAACAAACACAATTCAAATTCGCTATCATTAGCTGTGTCCTAGAAGATGACAAAAAATTTGTAAGTCTGGATAAATTAACGCCTAAACGTTATATATGTACAGTAGGCTGGTTCAAAATCGTGTGGGAAAATTAAAAGTCGTCAAAATTCTGGTGCTCAGGCTTGAAAACAAATCTTGAGACCATGAAGCTCTAGTGCCAAAATTTCACCCAAATCGGGCCATGGGAAGGCGTGTCAGTTGGTCGATTCGTGTGATTTTTGTCCATTTCGAAATGATTTAAAGAATATTTGCTTTTATTTAAAAAAATATGTCAAAATTTGAGTATTTATTCATTGATAAGAATGTAAAAAATGTTAAAAAATCTGACATACGTCCACTTTGATCGCCCAAAACCATGCCTATTTCATATTTTTCTACCACGGCACTAAGCGCAATCGATCGGACATCCTCCTATATATGGAAAACGAAATGTCAAAGATTTTTTGTACAAACGATGCGATCTGGAGAAAGTATTGATTAAAAAAGCAACAAATTGATTTCAAGAAAATAAAGATTTTTAATTCATTTTTGTTCAAGAAACGCAAGTATTTCACATCGTTTATTTTGGAGATTTTTTTTCGGTTTTCGGCGACCACTTTGAGTAATTTTTGAAACTGATCTTCGTCCTTCGTTATCTGTTTATTAAAATTTTCCACAAGTGTAATCGCTCTTTCTGCGGTGTTGTTCACAACACTTAATTTTTGGGCCAGAATCTTCGAATACTTATAGGATTCATCATTTGGCAAATGGGGTCTTTTTCCAGAAAATCCATAGGCAATTTCAATATTTGGAACAAACGCAATGTGCGTGATGTCACAAAAATGCTTACGTTCAACTCAATTTTGACGATCTTCTGAAAATCAATATTTATGTGACTTGAATCGTATCGAGAAGCAATTTTCAAGTTCGAGAGCATTTTCCTTTTTTCGTTAATTGAAATTGCTTCATCGAAAAACGCCAACTCACTTATATACCACAAATGACCTATGACCTTGTTGAATGCAATGTTTGCTATGCTATTACTTTCGTTTCTATATTTAAATCAGAAAATTTATGTCATTTTATGGCGCAGAGGTGGCATCTAGCGCTTGGAAACAGGCTTTGATGTAACCGCCTTTGGTTGGAAAAATAATTAAATTCAAATTTTCAACTAGCTAATGCACAAGACTTTGTACGCATAGCCTGTTTTTTATTATTTTCTACGAAAGTAAACAACTTAACCCTTAGCGGCATCATGGGGCCGTGAACGAACCCACGAAAATGTTGAAATCATTTTCCGAACTAATAAACACTCAAGTTTAGCCTCATGTAGCACAAACATTTTTTGAAAAATATCCCTAATAATCATTGAATTTCATAGAGTAGAGTCATCTCCATACTCGATCACGGCTCTAAAGCCTGGAATTGAAAATTCGGTTTTTTATAAATTGATTTTCAACGTGAGGTCGTGAAAGACCCCAATGTGCCGGATTGTTATAAAATTGAAGTGGTGCCGCTAAGGGTTAAATTTTTGTAGTAGATATACTGTAATCGAAGATTGTAGCCCAAAAATTACATGTTGTAAACGATCCTGCAGAAAGACCGATCGCTCTTGTGCAAAAATTCAGCAAACAAATAACGAAGAAAGTTTCAAAAATTACTTTAGTGGTCGCCAAATGTAAAATACAAAAGTTTCTTGAGCAAAAATGAATTAAAAGTCTTTATTTTCTTAAAACGAATTTGCTTTCCTTTTTTTTATCGAAAATTTCTCCAGATCGCATTGTTTGTACAAAAAAACTTTGTCATTTTGTTTTCTATGTATAAGAAGATGGCCGATCGATTGAGCATATTTTCGCGGCTGAAAAATATAAAATAGGTATAGTTTCGGACGAGCAAAGTGGACATATGTCAGATTTTTCAGCATTTTCCACATTCATAACAATGAATCAACACTCAAATTTGTGCCAATTGTCTGATTTATAATTTTCGCACATATTTCACATTATATTGAAAGCATAAAAAATGATAACCATAACCATAACCAAATGATACCTCGATGTTACTGTTTTTTTTTTTAATAAAAGCAATTATTCTTTAAACTGTCTCGAAAATGCACAAAAATCACACAAATCAACCCACTGACACGCCTTCCCATGGTCCGATTGAGGTGATATTTTAGCACACGACCTTCATGGTATCAAGATATAATTTCAGGCCTGAGCACCAAAAATCGGAACATGTTTGCAATTTGAACCACCCTAATGTACAGTGGCGAACGTTGAAACCCGGACAAGCAAAAAAGTTTTTACGACCTCTTCAACCTCTTTGTTTTGTAGGTACGGCCTATTTTTTATTTTTTTATTGCAAGTATGTCGTAGGTAGGGGTTTCTTTTAGAGGTAGGACAATATCTTAGAATAAATATTTTATAAAAAAATGAGCGATGCCGATAAGCGCGAGATTTTGAAGTTTCGCAGCGATAGATTAACGATTCGGGAAATTTCTGATAAAGTAAGCTATAGTAAGTCCTCAATTGCTGAGTTTTTGAAAAAGTATTCTGAAACTGGGTCAACAAGTCGAAAGGAAGGGTCAGGAACGCGAAAAAAGAATACAGAAGCTGATGATCGACTTTTAAAAATCGATTCTTAAAAATCGCTTCCAAACGACTGTAGAAATTAGAAAAGAGTTTGTTGAATGTGGAGGAACAGAAATTACTCCAATGACTGTGCGACGAAGGCTCCATGACGCTGGCTTATCAGCACATCGCCCCACTAAAAAGCATTTTTTGACCACTCAAATGCGTCGGAAACGCTTGGAGTGGGCCAACCTGCACAAAATGTGGACTATATCTGATTGGCAAAATGTGATCTTCTCAAATGAATCAAAGTTCAACATATCCGGCTCCGATGGAATGCTGTATGTGCGCCGAAGAACTGGTGAGCGTTATAGCGATAAGTGCATCCAAAGAACATTTAGGCAACCGATTAGTAGAATATCTGGAGATGCTCTTCTTATTACTAAGTTGGACAACTGGCCTGGATTGAAGGAACTATTAAAGCAGCTTGCTATAATAACATCCTGAAAGAAAACTTGGAGTCTTCTATTGAAGAGCATTTTTCGCGTGTGGACTGCGTGATTTTTCAAGATGATTCTGCGCCTTGTCATCGAGCGCAATTAGTAAGCATTAGTATTTTGTAAGTCCTTATTATGTACTTAGTAATAATCCACAACACTTAATCTTTTCTGCTTCTTCTTTTACAGGTAAAGAGTTACTTGAATGAAATTGACATTTCAACTATATCGTGGCCAGGCAATAGTCCCGATCTTAAGCCCATTAAGAATCTTTGGCACATAATAGAGGTACAGGTAGCAAGCCACAAGCCCATTAAATTACCTGTGTTATACAGAATAATTCAAAATGTTTGGTACGAACGCATTTCGCAAGATCTTCTGAAAAATTTGGTTTCATCCATGCCGCAGCGAGTTATGGCGGTCATAAAAGCGAAGGGAGGAACAACAAAATATTGATAACTGTTTTTTCTTAATCCTTAATATTAGTCCTTAAAATATCTGCTGTAAATATTTTAAAATTAGTTCCTTAAAAATCCAATTTTTTAACATTTTACCAAAAACTCTTTTTATTAATAAAGGACATATTTCACTTTTTTGCTAAAAATAGACGTTTATGGTGCGGTTTTCCGACCTACAGCAAAATATTTACAACAAAATATTTACAGCAAAAATTATTTGCTCCTCTGATCCTTGCATCAGTTTTTTGAATCGATAAAAAACTTAGATCCAAAGGATTTTATTCAATTTTTTTGTTTGTCCGGATTTCAATGTTCGCCACTGTATATTAGGATGTTTTTTTTTTTCAAACTTTAGGAGAGGGACTTTTTTTATTTTTTCCTATATTATAGCTTGAGGAATAAAAATAATTGTCCCAACATTTGAGCTTCCTAGCTCAAACCTGTAAACGGCACGGGCAGAGTTTATGTCCAATTTCGTTGAAATTTAACGAAAAAATCGACTTATTAAAACGAAGAAAAAGTCTGCCTTAAGTGCCAAGATATAGCGTTTTGGGACTTTTAGTTGAATGAGGGACGCCACCCACTGTTGTCAAACCACGCCCACATTTTTCGTGTGACTAAAAATAAGGAAAAAATACACCCGCAGGTGTGTTGGAACACCTATTTTTATTCCTCAAGCTACAATATAGGAAAAAATAAATTAAATCCCTCTCCTAAAGTTTGAAAAAAACACCCTTATGTATAGGCTGAGAGATAAAAAAAAAATTAAAAAAAATCAAATGCTCCAAAATCGATTTCAACTTTTTTAAACTCAAAATGTTCAAAACATATAGGAGTACCATTCCTGAAAATTTTATCCATGTTTTTCACCCTATTTGATTTAACAAGCACTTTAGTATAGATTTATAAAACTTAAAAATAAAATTTGGTTATTCCATTGATACGTTTGTTAAATTTTCGATAATTTTTGAATTTTTTTTTTTGCAATTTTTATAATATTTTCAAAACTTCAAAACCTTCAGTTTCAGAAAACTTCAAAAAATCTTAATTTTATGAAAATTTTTGAAATTTTTCAATTTTTAAAATTTTTGTTATTTATTAAACCTTTGAAATTTGGATAAAAATAAAAAACTTGAGAAACCCAATCACTCAAAAAACTTTCAGCCAATTTAAGAAACCTCAGGGTAAAAATAGGCAAATTTTAGATGGAATGACCGTATTGCAATATATGACGGAAAAATTGTTTTATTTTTTTTTATATCTTTCAATGCTTAACAATAATTTCATCAATTGTAAGAGCTTACAGTGTGAGGGGAAGTGTTTAAATTCAGAAGGGCGTTCCCTGAAATAGAAAAGAACACGTTAGGAGTATTTTTCCTTTTTCATCCTTCATGGGATAAAAGATATAAAATCGAATGCTTTTCAAAATGATAAGGGATAAGACTTGAAAATGGATTTTCTCTAATAACATGAAAACTATAAAAGATATTGCACAATTTAGAACATTTTTTGAAATTAGCATTTCGAAATCAATGAAAATTGATACCAATTTTGAAGAAAAAGCATCAAAAAAGATCCCATCTTTGTATGGAAGGTAGGTGTGTCCGTTAAGCGAATTTTTTCATGTTCCCATCTGTACCAAATTTCAAGAATCTAGCGCAATTATTACCAAAGATGGCATTCACTACTATTCCACTATAAAGTTGCAAGTAAGTAAGTTGCAGATGTAAGTTTTTTTTTTGCTTTTTCTAAGATTCGTCTATGGTGTAAATGTAGCTTGTTAAGGACCACCTAATACCTTCATATTAGAAGTTTAAATTATGATATGAGTACTTTATTATTTTATTTTTCAAGTAAAAAACCCATATGTAAATGAGAAGAACATTTATATTCCGCTAATATCGAAATCAACTAATTATAACGAGACTCAAGTAAAAATAAGTTTTAATGAGATTCTAATTCCGGTGTTATTCCGGCTTAATCGTTTTCTTTAAATATCTTTACACAAGAAGTTCACGGATATGCACAAAAAAATGACCAATTTTAGCTTTAATCTCGTTAAAACTTTTTTCCTCTAATTATGTAACGAAAGCTGCCTGAACATAAGCTTAAAAGAAAACGTTCGAAAGAGGGGTGGTTTGAAAAACAAAAGCAAGTTAAAAATTTTAAAGAGGGGATAAGCAAAAGAAATACTCTATTTTTGCATAATTGTTGACCCAGAAAGAAAAATACGATTTTTCTAAATTTTTTTTACGTTACTTTCTTTAATTTTATTTTCATTTCAGTTGATTTGTAATTAGGAAACGACCACCAACTGGCGCAACATCCGCCTCATTTACACCACGACACCACAAAGCTACGGCAACAAAAACAACAATCAGGACAAAATAAGACAATGGCAATCGCAAGGCATTTAGCATTTAATGCAAACGCCATCTGTTAGCAAAGTAAAGAAACGAAGGGAAAATGGAAACTGAAGAATAAATGCGAATTTTATATAAATGGTTTAAATAAAGGAAAGTACGAGTGCGAAAAAATAATTAAGAAGTTATCGATATACACTAACCACGATCTACCCTATTTACTTACACGAAATGAACGAAGAAAATAACGATAAACTTATGAGTCTAAAGTGATTTTATTCCAATTTCCGTTAAAGCAATAATTTTTCAAAATAGATTTCCCAGAGATTTTTTTAACCATGGATCATTTTAAACATTCTTGTAAAATTTATAATAATTTTGTGGAACTTTTAAATAAATGAAGAATAAAAACACAATATAAAGCCGTCATAATTTTGAGCCAAAGACATATTAAACCTACAATTTTTTTTTTAGTTTTTGTTAGATTCTCAAAGAATTGATAAAAATTAAATTCCGACACTGAATTTAGTATTCTCACTAAGAGTCCAAATCAGTGATGGCATGTTAGGTACATTTGTACTTTTTTCGGAACATTTACGTCGTCAAAAATTGTTGTCAGTACATTCAACACATTTTCAATACATTCGGTACATATGGCCTATTTTCAGTACAGTAGGTACGAACCTGCTGTAATGGTTTTGTGAAATTTTTTTTTTAGTAAAGTTTTGTTTGAATTTCTACCATTTCAAGTAACATATTGATCTTCTTCATCTAGAAAGTACATTTGAAGTCTCGATGAAGTACATTTTCAAAAAACTCATATGCCATCAGTGGACCAAATACGTCTAGTACAAAAGTTAACTAAAATGTTGGCATGTGATAAAGAAGACTTTCCCTCGTAAAGTAAAGTTGGAGTTCACAAAGTCCACGATTTATTGTTGAGCAACAACTGCAACCACAACGGATGGTCAGGAAATAACAGTTAATTGTGCCTTAAATGCAAAATATGGATTATTACTGCAGGAGTTATTTTCTGGTTGAGTAATTTCCCGTTTTCTAGATCAGGATTGGGCGCCCTGAACATGCGATTTGACGCCGTTGAACTTTTTTCTTTGATGATTTTCGTAGCTAATGCCAAAAAGTACATGATCGCTACGGTGACCATCCGTTCTGTTTTTAGCAGTCTACTAACGTCAACCCTTTGCTGATCGATATGTAAGTTGTTATCGGTATCAATTAGCAATCTCTACCAAAAAGCTGATTGTGCAATGTAATTACCGTGACGCTAAGTTTGTCGGTTTGGATTTGAACCCAAATTTTTGCTGGTTTTTCACTGAACGCAGAGATGAAATTTGCTTACCTTTCATGATCAAGAAAATAATTTCGGAGTTAGAAAAAACAGGAAGTGAAAACATTAGTAAATTGAAAGATTGTGTCAAAAGTTTTTATAAGAATTGCATTAAATTATCTACATCAGTGGGATTATGCATTTAAAGAGGTTGAAGTGATGGAATGGGTTCTGTTGCGTACAATGCCATCTTCGAATAATATTGAAAGAAATTTGACATATATTATGGGAAAGAGGAGCCGAATTAAAATTAATTACAGCGAACTATTTGATGAGTTTACGTGTGTTAAAAGTTATGTGACTTGTGAGATACTAAAGGAATGGACAGATGGTGGAAAGCTAGTCAAGAATAATTGGGTTGAAATAATTCAATATTTTAAAAAAAAATTTAATACCTTTTAATAAAGAGGTGCAATGTATGATCTAAACTGCTTAAAGCTAAAGTAATATTTACAAAGTCAGGAAAACATAATAAAAAAAAATTTATATGTACCTCAAAAAATTACAAATGATTTGCATTTGATGCATACTATTCTGCCGACATCGGATAGCTTAAGATATGCTCCAAGTGCCGGAGTCTTAGTTCAAACATATAACAAATCTCATAAGAACATTTTCTCCATCCCAATTTTAAAGGTATTTCATTAAATTGATATAAGCAAAACATTAATTATTTCGAAACGATATTTTTTGAGATACGCCCTTTTTGCTTAGTTCGGCAGTATTTTTAACTAAAATCAAAACCAATGAAAATTGATTTGTTTTTTTTTTGTGAATTTTTGTTACTTTCAATTTTAAAAAAATATGTTTCTACAAACACAATTTTTGTTCTGTTTTTTCTTATGGTCACCGTAATGATCACACCAGTCGTGATGGTGAAAATTCGGTGCTGTATCAACAAAATCATAGCCATATTTATGCAAAACAGTTATGAAAATTGTTGACAAAATAGGGCGTATGTGCCAAAATAGCCGTGGTGTGCTATTCCATATATAACCTTATACTGTGTTTTTTATGAATCTGTAAAGAATTTACAATTATTTCTTTACAAATAAAAAAACATGTGCTTCATATAGAAATTACATATTGCACTTTATGCGTGAATTTTCGGACACACTTTATGAGCGATACATATGAGGAAATGAACTTAAGTCATTTGTCTGGGCAAAATATCCGCGAACTGATGAGAAGATAATTTCTTTACGATTTTCAGCATATAACGACCAAGCGGTTAAGGAATTAAAACATATGAACCCATTAGCATCAATTTTTTGTGGTCTTTTTGACCCCGTTGGGTTCCAAAGAGATAAGGTGTTTTACAAAAAAAATTAAGAGCTTAAGTACATAAATACGCGGAAACTGACATTGTAGGTGATAAAATTCTCAACAGAAATATCATTATCACAATAAGGGCTTATAGACCTTGTAAGGCTATGATTACGCTGAAATGACTGAATGAAATATCATTGCTTTAAATATGAAAAATTGTATTAGACATTTTAAATTGATATCTGAGAAACAAGAAATCGAAGGCACCATTCACTCAAAGGCAGCAAGAAGTTTTAATCCGGTCCTGCAAATAACTTGTATAATATAACCAAATAATGTGTTGATTGTAACAATATGCAACAACATGCAAAAAGAGCAACAGCACGCTTACTCTGATCGCAACCTAAGGTTGAGAATCGACCGTAGCCAGTTCGAACTGCTCGTTGCACATCCTTATTGTCTACCAACATGATTTAAATCGTTTGAAAGATCTCTTATTTTATCGATGTTGTAAAGCGTATATGAGAGGACTTAGAGGTTAAAACATGTCAATTTACTATTTAAAACCCATAACATTGCATCATTGAATAGAAACTTTTTAAATTTTTTGTAGAAAATTGACACAACAATATTTTTAATAGAGTTTGTTACTTCCATTTGTTCACAGTTACATATAGGTTATTGGTAGTATCCAACATATTTTGAAATGTGGTGCCTCTCATATAATTCTTAAAGCATTGATTTTTGACAGCAAATTATAGTGCCAAAATAGACCTTTCAAACGATACGTAAATTGCTGACCTGAAATTTGTAATTTACAGTTGGCCACTGTTATTGGCACATGGTTGTACTATAGGGTAACATATTTTGACCTGTGAGGTATCTCATGTAAGTCTCATAGCTGTGATTTATGATTATAAATTGTAAATGAAAGGTGCTAAAACTGAAAATTTTCCATCCGTGAAAATTGTCTCTCTAAGTAGCCTTAGTATGCTTAGAGGTAAATCAGGACTATGCAGGTATACGGTTATGTTAGTTCACAGTTACGTGTATATTCACAAACTTGTAAGGTTTACAAAATCAAACAGCTTTTGCTTTCTGGTACTACGAAAATTTGGTGTCGCTATGGAAATGCATAAGGTTTTCAAATAAATATATTTCTTTACTCGAACCAAATCAATCTCTAACTACAATCTCGATGTCCGTTTTGTTTTATCACAACAGGTTTAGGTTTTGAACATTTTTACGTTAGTTACGTTTCTCTATGTTTTTAAAACAAGTCTTATTCACCTCTAAAGTACTTTTAAGTATCAGTCAGAGTCACCTCTGTTAAGCAAATGCGCTAATTTTTTGGGAAAATAAATTTTTTAATATAAACTATCTACTTCGAAATGGAAAAATTTATGTTCCATATATTTTATTTGCTCTACTATACACTTACATGCATATATGTAAATACGTATGTTTTAGAGGAGGCACCATATATTTCCACGGAGATACAGGATATTAGTTTTCATGAAACTGCCCTTCAAAAATTAAAAAACAAATATAAAAATTACCTCTTGATCCGATTAACGCTTTCATTGTGACAGCATCTATTTTTACCACAGCCTACCCTCCAGTTGGAACATTGGACAACAGACAAAACATTTTATTCCATGAACTCGATAGACCCAATAAAAAAAGCATGGCATTATGGGAAATATTGTAATAAAGGTCAATAGCTCACCACCTGGGAGGGTAGATTTACAACTTTTCCTTCTTGGAGGTGCCCTCGCAAGGCAAGGCTCTTGGCTAAAGTGACTACCTCTTATCCCGCCTAAGGCTCTAAATAGTTCTTTTGACCAATTATAGATGTAAAACAAAGAATGTTGTCTTATTCAGCACCATCAAAAATGAGGAAGGTTATCTCGGAACTGTCATAGATTATCGCGGCTTCCATGCTAAAAGCCAGCTAGACTAGGTCACGTTAATGATTGGCACTTGTTCCTTCGGTAGCTGGAAAACAAATCTTATTGAGTAGTACCGAGTGTATTACTTAAGGTTAATTTAGAACTAGGCTCAGTTTGGAGTAAGAATATTTACATGAAATGTCTCTAATATTCCTACACGGAAGTCACTCTGTCAAGGCAATTAAATTTAAGTTGAGTCAAATGTAGTGAAAGTTTGTATAATTTAAATATGTCGAAGATTGTCACGTGTAGGGTACGAAAACACAAAGTAAAAAATAAAAATAAAAATGTGGCAACACTCACGTTCAGTGTTCCTAACTGATTAGTGAAAGCGTCAAGTGAATTATTTGGCGGCACCATTTACGGAACCTCGGAACTTTGACGTTTTTTGTTTTTTTCTTTGTGGGCATCTGTTTTCCAAACTTTATTAAAAATTTAAATTTAGTTTAGTATTTCCTTGGCGCCCATTTTCTTACTTTGCATACTGCTTTGTTCTTTTGTGCATTTTTTAGTTTTCTTTTAATTTTTAAAATTCTATGGAATTGAATGAAACCATTTCCATAGTGTCACCTTTTGGCACTGAAGCCCTTAAGAGTTGGTGCTGTTTTTGGTGTGCTAGGTCTGTTTTCAATCCTTCTCAACGAAACAGAACTTTGGCAGCTTTTTTTACAGCTTCCTCTATTTGAGCGCACAATTATGTGCACAAAATGGGCAGCTGGGCTTGTGATGTGACAGTAGCATTTGGTTAAAGTCAGGTAGTGCGAAAAAGGTGCTTTCATTTTGAGGTTGTCACTTTTTAACGTTCTTTGCTTTCTACATTACAGAATTCTGCATTCATTTGGAAAGTTTTTGGTTTTCAACGTTTTTGCTTTCTTTTATTTAAAACTTTAGTCTTTCCTTTAAAAGTCAGGTATCAGAGTGATAATTAAAATTTTAATAAATTCAGGTTTGACTGGCCTGTCTGCTTTTGTTGAAATGGAAAAAGGATGCGTTTTTTCTTTCTTAAAGTTTTGTGTTCATTAAAAGTGACGGGCTCAGAAATTTGTTTTTGTAGATCTGTCACTGTTCATATCCGTTAAGACAATTTATGTATGTGCCGAGAAATTTGTTGCCTTTTCATTTGGAACTTAATCGAACATATTTATATTATTGTCACCACCCGCCATGGTCAGCTTTAGTATAATATTCCCAACCTTTTAAATATTTTGAATTTTTAATCATAAATTGCTTAGTACATTCTTAAATACTAGGGTGCGCAAGAAAATAAATTTAATTTAGAACGTAAGTAAATGTATGCCCACTCTCACATCTAAGCAAATTTACATTGACGACTGAAAAATCTTTCCACTGGTAGTGCGATTCACGCGGAAGTCTAAGCTATTTGGAATATAAAAACAATATAGCACAAATGTGAACAAATTCCATACAATAAATTTTATAAACAATAAATCTTATAATTCTTAATGCGTCGGTAAAATCAAAATTGTATAAACATTTTTGTCACTGCCAAAGCCGGCGGAAGGGGCGGAAAAAGCGGACAGTTTCCCAGGGCATCAAATTTAAAAATATACTTTTAGTCTTATCGTATTAATGCGACTTAATGCAACTCTGTATCAACGCATTGAAAACTTGCGCGGCTCTAACGTCTTTCACGCGTCAGAGAAATTGGCTAAAATTTTGTCCATTCCGTTACAATGCAGTTAGAACTTACAGCGCCTTATTGGAAATTAGTAAAGATTGAACATATTATGCTGATGCAATCTTACTCGTTTTGCTGCTACATTGACGGGAGAATTTTTAATTTTTTTTTTTGAACGCTGAAACATCGTTTGCGTTAGATCCTCCCATAAGGTCTCGTACTATAAAACAAACAATATTTTCATACGAAGCTGTAGATGATCTAATTCTGGATCCTAAAAGAAAGCTTAAGATAGAAGGTTACTATGCAGTGTTAGATGCAGCAATATTTTCTATAAATAAACGTTTTGAACTATTTAGGAACTAAAAATTAAAAATTTTGACATGCGCGAATAGTATCAACACTTAGCCTTAATCTTTACTGAAAATGTTAGCCATTGATCCTTGCGAAATGATTGATGAAATCGCTGTGATATCAAAGTAAGTAGAGCCAAAAACTACTCTATTTAAAGCATTGGAATTTACATCTAGTCTTAGGTATTTTTTTTCACCAATAACGGCAGCTAGTGAGGAATGCAGCTTTTTGAATTTAAAATTAATAGAAAATTACATACTGGCAACAATCTCACAAAAAAAGGTTGTCCGATATATCTATGCTGCACATAGAAAGCGACATTTGTTAAAAGATTGATTGCAAATTTTGTAAAAGCCAAAGGAAGGAAATTTCAGAGTTTTCAATTACAAGCCGAGTTTCATTCATCGCTCCATTGAAAGTTGCAAAAAATGTTATTATGTATTTTGATTTTTTTTTCTCATTATATAAATGGGGCGCTACGTTGATATTTTCCCAGGGCGCCAAAAGCCGTAATGCCAGTCCTGGTCACCGAGATAAACTTTCGAAAGATGTTTCTGTTGTAGAGTAAATGAAAGGTTTTTGTGAAGTGAAGTGAAAGTAAATTAAATCGATCGGGAATCCTTAACTAAACGAAAAATGTTTAGAAATAGTAACGAACATTTTTGTTTACTTTTAGAGTAACACCTAAGGCTCCGTGGAACTAATACTATAAAGGAAACTATATAAGCGCTGAAACTTTTGGCAATATTGTTGTTGTTTTTATAAAAAACACTGAATTTTGCTCAAAGCTAACTTGAATGACTCACTACTTTCTTAAAAAACCAATGTATGTATTTTTATCATTTAACAAAATTTTTACAAGACTGCATAATACATAATCAGAGAAGTCGTGCATATAATTAAGGACAAATCATTTTTTTATTTTTTATACAAAATTTTATTGAAGTTTAATTAATATATTTTGTACCAAAGCCTTTGTTATCAATTAAAAATTGGAATCTGCGAGACATTCACTCCACTAAATTCTCGCCAACGCGGAACTGCTTCCCAGACTTACTTAAATTCGTCATACAGCTTATCAAAGTTTCTTATCTTAAACAAGCTCACTTCCTTTTTTTTTTGCTGTTAGATTGAGATCAGGACTGTAGGATGACGAGTCCAATTCAGTAACTTTTTGATCTGTAAGCCATTGCTTGACCAGTCGAACGGTGTGCTTCATCATCATTGTCTTGCTGAAACATCCAAGTTTCTGTGACATTTTCATCCAAAGGCAGCATTACATTCTCCAGAATTCCAATTTATTCGAACCTGTCTACAAGATCCTTAATTTTTCGCAGTGGGCCGTTGGGTAAAATAACACCCAAAGGCACAATACTTCCTCCTCCATGCTTTAGTCTAGGTCTGGTGAACTTTGGGTCACACTTCTTTGACCTTGGGCGGCAGACATATTTTTTCCAATCGCGTGACAATCTATTGATATAAGTTTCGTCTGAACAACACTCACTCCATTCTATCGCATTCCAATGACGATACTTTTTAGGAAAGCCTTTTCTTACGGTTGCGTTAAGATTAAAGGCGCTTCTTCAGAGAAATCTGTCCAAAAAGTCCATCTTCACGTGAATGTTTTTAAATTGGTCTTTAGATGGCGCTGCTGCATTTTTGTTGTAGATAGTCACCTGAACTTCGTAAGCGGATTTATCCAGTTGTTTGCTTAGACTCCCGGACAATGAGCGTATCTTCTCGAGTAGTTGTCAAGGGCGGATTCACGGGAGGGGAAATGGGGGAAATTTCCCCCTCCAACGGCTTCAAAAATACACTAGAGAGCTTCAAAGTTTTAAAAAACCATGCAGCATCTGAGAAACAAACTGAAAATTTTTGAAGTTTCTAGTAACTTATTCATATAAACTTAAAAATTAACAAATCATATTACTCTACAAATTTGCTAAAACTTACATCACATCGAATGGCGATGATATTTAATGTAGTGAAAATTTCCGTAGAATTCGAATATCCTAATGATTTTTTTCGATTGGCCCCAATTTTCCACATAAATGGTAAAATTCAAAAATAAGTGCTTGTAAAAGCTTTGATTGTCAGCAAATGAATTTTAATTTTTTTTTAGTATAGAAAAGAATTCTACAACAATTTTAACTGTGCCAATAGTGATATGATATTCAATTTAAGAGACCCATATTTTTTTATCCATAGACCACATCTTCACACTACGTCAAATACTGGAAAAAACCCACGAAAAACAGATCGATACCCATCATCTCTTTATCGATTTTAAAGCTACTTTCGATAGCCCGATACGGGATTGCCTGTATGCCACCATGTCTGAGTTCGGTATACCTGCGAAGCTGGTGCAGCTTTGCAGAATGACGTTGAGCAATACAGCCAGCTCCGTCAGAGTAGGAAGGGACCTCTCCGAACCATTTGATACCGAACGAGGTTTTAGACAGGGCGTTCCACTATCCTGCAACCTCTTCAACTTTGTGATGGAAGGGGTGTTGCGAAGAGCCAGTATACATCGTAATGGCACTATTTTCTACAAAAGTGTCCAGCTCCTTGTATATGCCGATGATTTTGATATCATTGGACGTTGTAAGCGAGATGTTACTGCTGCGTTCTCTGCTATCGAAAAAGAGTCAGCGAAAGTGGGTTTGACGGTGAACGAGGGCAAAACAAAGTATATGCTGTCCACAAACAGGGAATCGCGGCGTATTGGATCCTTTGTTACTGCGAACAACTATACTTTCGAAGTTGTCAAGGAATTCACCTATCTTGGCACCGCCGTGAACACTCAAAACGATGTCAGCCTGGAGATAAAGCGAAGACTAACTCTTGCCAATAGGTGTTACTATGGTCTCAGTAAGCAATTGAGTAGTAGAGACCTCTCTCGTCCGACAAAACTGACACTCTACAAGACGCTCATCTTACCCGTGCTACTTTACGGCGCAGAAGCATGGGTTGTGTCGCAGACTGATGCAGCCACGCTTGGGGTGTTTGAGAGAAAAATTCTTCGCAAAATCTTCGGTCCTGTTCACGTCGGCGACGACTACCGTATTCGAATGAACCACGAACTGTACGAGCTCTACGCTGACATTGACATAGTCAAGCGCATCACTATCCAACGTCTGCGCTGTCTTGGACATGTTGTGCGTATGGACGAAGAAGCTCCGGCGAAAAAGGTGTTTGATGCGGAAGCCGCTGGGTGACGACGAAGAGGAAGACCATGCCTCCGATGGAAAGACCAAGCCGAGGAAACCCTATCCACGCTTGGTGTGAATGATTGGAGAAGGCGCGCGCAAAACAGAGGCGCCTGGAGAGAGCTTTTGAGGTCGGCCGTAACCCGGTAACGGGTTGTTATGGCCACCCAAGTAAGTAAGTATATATATTTTTTTATTTTGCTGAAGAGCCACATTTTTCGAAGTTATCGTCATTTAAACTTTGTATGTTAAGATTACAACTACGAAACAAATTTTGAACGGACTTTTTTTCAAATTGTCCGTATTTCGTTAATACATAATGGCTTCTTATATATATTTTTTTTAAATTTCTTCATTATTTTATGGGTTTTATGAAAAAGTGACGCTTAGTGCTAAGTAAAAAACAATTATGAAAACCCATTATGTCTCAAGGAAATACCTACAATTTGAAAAAAGATCCTTTCAGAATTTTTTTCGTATATGAATTTTAACATACGAGTACAATGGTCAAATTATATAAGAAAAAATATTTTTGCGTTGATGTTAATAAAATGCTCCATAGTAGCTATGACTTTTCTATAAACATGTGTAGGTACTATGTTTAAAATTTTTATAATGAAATTCTCTATGAAATAGAAGGACTAACTTTTAGTAACTCATATAATTAATTCTGGAAAGAGGGAATCAAAGTTGGAATTTGTTAAAAAAAAAAGAAATCGAAAACAAAAAATATTATTTTACCTAATTTCGATCATAATAGCCATATCACTAATACTATTGGCACATTTTATACCTTTAAATATTTGTAGGACTCTGCTCTACACTTAAAAAAATTTTAAATTGATTTGCTGACAATTAAAGTTCTTACAAGCATTTATGTGAAATATGCGCTCCCAACACTGCATTTTTTTGAATTTTGCCGTCTATGTGTGTATATGGAAAATTGGGGCTAATCGGAATATACTATCACGATATTCAGATGCATCCACACTGCACACTAAAAGCAAAACCGAGTGCAAAGTTGATTTTCCATGCGAGAAGCGGAATTAGGGGTGGCCATAGAGAACGCGAGAAACGGCGCTGAAATTCTGATTGTCGTTCGTACATATACATACATATCTGTGGACGTTTGACAAAACAACCTCTTTCTATCTACGGTAATAATTCAATATAGCGTAAGTCTTGCGTTGAAGCTATGTATAAAGATTATTCAGTCTCGTGATTCAATAATTAAAGTAATTTTTCTACCAAAAATCTATTGCGGTAGCACTTATTTTTGTGGCCCTTCAGAGCAAGTCGAGAATAAACTTTACCTATAAAAATTTCAAAATTCATTTTACACAATCAAAGGATTTATTCACTAACAAATACTCATTTGATACTAAGTAGACGAAAAATCACTTGTAAAAATGATTTTATATGCAATATTTTCTGCAATGCGAGTCGGCACGAGGAGAGCTTCCCAAAATAAAATAGTAGAAAGTTAAATTTGTTTTTTCTTTTTGTTAGCAATAATAACCCTCCAGGATGGAATGTGCCCACACATTAAAAAATCAGGCAAAATTTGTATAGTATCCAAGTGCAATGAACCTGTACCCCAAATTTATTCTAAATTTATATATTTCCACATATTTCAAGACTAGTCTTAGAAGTATTTAATTGATTAAAGTTGAAAATCTCCTAATTTAAAAAATGTGTCTGGGTATCTTTCGGTGAAATTTTTCAAGCAAAATCGAAACGTGAACTTTCAATTATATAATTTAATTTTTTTTTTTTTCAACTGAAATTATCCAATTGTAAATTAAAAAAATTAACTTTTGAGTTACATAGTAAAATACGTGTTTTTACTTGTAAAAATAAAATTTTTTAATTTATGAAACAAGTCTTAGAAATATACTCATTTTAAAGTATGGGTGGATTACATTCACGTCAGTAATGGCGTTACGAAAAAGGCGTCTGTAATGCAGGGTTTAAAAGTTAACATAGAAAACCTGATCATCTTTTTTTAACTAACAAAAATCATCCAATTAACGGTTTCTTTCGAAAATTTTGAAAACCTACAAGGCTTTGACATGCAATCAATGCCTTGGCCTCTTGGCAACCCTGTTTGAAGCGAACAGAGCTATAATTCCACTATAAGAAGAAGAAGCTATATGGCTTATAATGTAAACGTGAACGAACATTATAGTAAAACGATATTTATTTCATGTATATATCTATAGTAAACTTTTTTGGACATAAGTTTAACATAACCAATTTCCCCCTCCAAAATTTTTTCCTGGATCCGCGCCTGGTAGTTGTTATACGGTTTCTCTGTTTTCGTTGCACCTTCTCTATCGTAATTTTTTTTTTAAATATTGAAGCGCATTACCTATAACGGTTCTGGAAAAATTTGACGCAGCTGCGATTTGTTGACACGAGCTTCCATCTTGATGCACTGTATTATGATTTTTCGTATGCTGAAGTCACAAGATGTATTTCTAGGTGCCGTGACATAACCGCCACGGACATAATCCCCATTTCGTAAATGGGGATTATGTCTGCAAATTATTCGGATATAATCCCCATTTTTGGTATGGGAATTATGGCCGCAAAATTTTCGGCCATAATCCCCATAAAAAAGCGGACATAATACCTAAAGCTAGGATTAGCATGTAATATATCCAACACCTAGTTTGCTAGCCATAGTAATTTTACATAAAAGTAGGGGTAAGTGGGCGGGCTTTGGCCGCAGCTCAGGATTTAAAACTCCCAAAAATCCAACACCGGCTTCGCGGCGGCCTTCGGCCGCGGATAATATGCTAGCCACAGTAATTTTACATAAGAGAGTGTATTTTTTCGGACTTAATCCCCCATTAGGGGATTAAGTCCGAAAAATTTTCGGACGTAACCCCCATACCAAAAATGGGGATTATGTCCGTGGGGGTTATGTCACGACACCGTATTTCTACCCTTAATTTGTAACCATAAACAATATATTAACAATAAAAAACCTTTGATTTTGATTTGTTAAAATATATATTTTGTTGCTGTCCCCATTTTGTTGCACGATCCACTTCTTAACAAAACATCGAATTACTTCAGTTCACAGCAATAATTTTCAATTTTCAATTTCAATTCAATTTATTCAAAATTAGTACAATAAGATTTAAATCTTTTTGCTGTACAACAAAATTACAAAAGGTCAAATAAAACATTGGAATATATTAATTCTAAATATATATAGTACTAAACATAAATTAAACAATAAATGCCAAAAATTAAATAAATAACAATAAAAAAAAAATAAATAAAAAATTACAAATCCAATGACTTACATAAATTAAATTAAGCTAAACTTAGTGTCAGGTTTTTTAAAACAAAAAATAAAATAATAAATAAATTATAAATTTAATTCGAGAAATGCTGAAATACTAAATACTAACGGTGAGAAAAAGTACTGCCGATGTTGTGTTTTAAAGCTGCATATTTAAAAAATTATTGCTGCGATTCTAGACATTTTTGTCCCATAATTTTTATTACAGGTGACAGACTCGCCCTCTAGGTACAAATTACCTGGCTGGTTAAACCACCAGGACCGCGAAGCTCAAAGTCAACTTTGCATAAGAACATTTATTTCATTTTATTATGTTAAATATATTGAAAACTTGCAGAAGGATAAGACCAAAAACATTAAATGAAGTAAACCACAAATTAACTCGCATTTTTGTTCAAGCACGTTGTGGGTCGGCATTAGAAATGAAAACGATGCAATTTTAACACAGTCTTTCAGCGACACAAATATTATGATTTGAGGGGATATTGTTTCAGCTCAAACTCAAACATAACAAGTCAAGGTGTTATCTTCGGCCAGGCCGAAGCTCACATATCCTACACTGCACTGAAAGTACCTTTTAAAAAAATGTTAAAAAGACGTTGGAGAGGTTGAATTAGTAGAAAAAAATGTGAAAGGTTGACAGAGGTTGAAAAATGTTGAAAAAGTCGAAAATATATTCAAAATGTTGAAAAAATTTGAGAGAGGTTGAAAAACTCTAAAAAAGTAGAGATTGAAAAATGTTGAAACAATTCAAAATTGATGAAAAAGTCGAAAAAATAAAGGAACTGATGAAGAAAGTTGAAAGAGGTTGAAGAAGTCGAACAAATACATATGGGATATATTGGAAAAAGTCAAAGGGTTGAAAAAGTCGAAAGAATATGGAAATATGTTAAAAAACATCGAAAAGATATGAAAATTTGGAAATATGCCACGCCCACTTCACCAATTCCGCGCACTTTTGGTTCAATAAATTATATTCGTGATCGACCTCCTCATACTCAATTTCAGCACAATAGCTTGTATAGTTTGCGATATATGCCGCAGTTAAATTTAAAATTTAGGGCGGTGTCACACCCACCGCTACAATCCAGCCCGGTTTTGATCCAGAAGTAGCTTTCCATAAGCAAACCTTTAACACCAAATTTTAGCATGATTACTCACATATTTTAATAATTACCCAACGTACCGCATTTTATTTGTATGGGAAGTGCCACGCCCACTGGTGCTATTTCAGTCTTTTTTGATTCAGATATACATAGTCTATAGCATTTCATAGCGATTGCTGCAATAGTTCACTTAAAACAGAGCTTACAAATTTATGTTAGTATGGGAGGTTTCACGCCCACTGATGCAATCCTGTCAACATTCATTTATTTTTAAAGCTTATAGTAACTGACATCTGTACACCAAATTTTATGAAGATTACTCTCATAGCACACTATCTATAACATAAAACTTTTTTGCTTATATGGGAGGTGCCACGCCCACAGATACTATTGGACCAAATTTTTGTTATAAGAGACCTTATAGCAAGTTTATCTACCTCATTAAATTTTATAACGATTACGTTGATAGTTCTCTTAATATAACGTTTATAAATATTGTGTGCGGTGCCACGCCCTTCAAACAGTTTTTTCAGTAAAGTGGCTGAGTTTGTATCGATGACTGCTTTCAGCGGCATCATCTTCAATATTTTTATGGAAATCGTTTGTGCCAATTTTGAGATATACGGAAACAAAATTTTTAATAGTTGGAAAGTGCAACGCCCACTTTTTCGATTCCGCCCAATTTTATCACAATTCTAGATCTATTTTATATGTATCCGCTTACCAAATTTCATCTTAATACTTTGAACGGCTTAAGAGATATGGTAGTATAAATGATAAAATTTAGGGCTGTTCATCGCCCTTCTACGATCCTTTGGAAACTTGAAACCCAGCCTAAACCTAATTTGGTTCACATGTAAACCATATCACCAAGTTTCATCAAAATCGCTGCAACTTTTTTCAAATTGGCTCTTTCAAAAGAGCATGAGCGGTAGGCGTGTCCGTGAACCGATTTCACGCATTTTCAATAGCAAGATGCCTGCAAGAAGATGTGACCTGCGAGTGAATGTTTCATTTAATTAGCTTTCTTGGTTTTCCCGAAAACCGGATTTCAACAGACGGACAGACAGACAAACAAACAGACAGACAGAAGAACTTAGCTAAATCGACTCAGGTGGTGAAGCTGATCAAGAATATGTATACTTTTTCATACCTGCCACGCCCCCTTCTTTGTGTTACAAACGGAGAGACAAAGGGAATATACCCTCAGTATAGGTTTTATCTGATTACCGCACAGAAAACCAAATAGACCATGTCAATGAAAAAATATTGTGGAAAGAAAGTTTTTTTGACGCGATAGTTAAGATTAGCGCCGACATCGACTTCGATCACCACCCCCAAGTGACTTATCTTCGACTCAAAATGTTATACTTTAAACAGACTTGCGGAACATCCAGGAAGTTTGCCCCATATAAACTCCAGGAAACCTGTCATCGGCGAAATAGAAAGCTCAGCGACACTAACTCTCGGAGCTCAATCGAATCCAAGTGGCAAAACATCAAGTCGTCATTAGCTAGTGAGTCCATACTTGGCCTTACCTTACGGAACAGAAAACCCTGGATGAAATACGCTACCTGGGATACCATTGAACAAAAGACAGCTGCGAAATGTGCGAGTATTGAATTGCAAACAAGAGACCAGGGCAAGACGCCGCACAGGTATATAATGCCCTAAATAATGAAGTAGAAGTCTCCTGCAAATGGGGCAAGCTAGAAATCAATAAAGACTTGGCAGCCAAATCTCAACAAGCCGCATATATCAGAGACCTTCGCACGGTCCACGAAACAACACGCAAGATGGCAGTTAACAAATTCAAGCAAAATCGGCAGTAAAACACCAAAGCGGGAGTCCATTAACGACTACAGATGGCTAGCTATTCCAATGGAATGAACATTTTTCGGAGACCATCAACCGTTCAACCCCACCCTTAAGCTCTCCTCATATGCCTCTCCCTGCGGAAGACCACAACGACTAGCCTCATTCCCGTCTTCACTGACGGAGACAATGAAGGCCATTAAAGCTCTTAAAAATAGTAATATTTCATGATGGGAAACTTTCTGACCCTTTTGAGACCCTTCAGATTTCCATTTGAATTAAACTACGAAAGAGGAAATGGATTGAGCACGTTCTGAAAATCCCCAATTGAAGATTACCGGCAAGAATTGGAGTGGAACTTCTTTCGGAGACTATCATTCGTTCATCTCCACCCTTCAGCGCTCCCCATATGCTTCTTCCTGAGGGAAGACCACAACGTCTGGGCTCATGCTAGTCTTCACTAACGGTGATTGTTATCTGTTAGTCCGTAAATTTTCTAATAAATAATAATATTACATAACGGAAAACTTTAAACTCAAGCGACAAAAGTGGAAATGCATTGGGTAAGCGTCGCGGAAATTACCAATTGAAGCTTACCGGCAAACACTGAAGTGGAACCCTCAAGGTAGCAGAAAATGCGGCCGTCATAGATAATCGTGGAGACGTTTTCTGAAGTATGAAATACGTGAATCGGGGAAATGTAGGAGAGAATTGAAGGCACTAACTACTTATCATACATGTTCAAAGAGTTTTGTGAAAAAAGGACAACAGAATATACGAGTATTCTAAATAAGTACAAAAATAAATGATATAAATATGGACTTTTCCATAGTGTCGAACGGGTACATATTTAAAGTAAAAAAAGGCAAAATAAAACGGATTTTTATTTTGACAAAAGGCCTTACTTATAGCTCTTAATTAGCCCTATAATTTGTGCTAATGTTAATTTTGAGCAATTTTTCGTTTTCAAGATAATTGCAAAAACCCAAGACGTTCACACGGGACAAAAACAGAACTGGTTTTCGCAGCCAACAATTCAAACGCCGATTTCAGCGAAACCTGAGGCAATATTTCAATGAAATTAATTTTAGAATGTTGTGCACTAATGTCTCTTAAAAATGGTTTTGATTTCACCCAAAACTGAATTATACTTTTTTTATAATTTAATTTTTATAACGGTCGCACGGGACATTTTTTTCCATCATGATATTTGTGTTGTTTCTGTTGGTCTTTTACGAAATCATATACAAATAAGCTTAGAAGTATTCAAGGTATTCATTTTCACATGATAACAACAAACTTAACAAATAATATAGTATAAATATTGTGTAGTATTAAATATAATAAAGAAAAATATATTTAAATTAAAATTGTTTCAGGAATATGAAACAAAATTTTTTTTTCAAAATAGGCAGTCCTAGCTGCTTTTATTTCTTGACCATCGCAACAAAATAAGTGCCACTGGCTTTTTACTTCTTTCCATTATTCGTCTAGAATATACGATCAGATTGCATATATTACATTTGAGCCCCATTTATGTTATCTAGTGCATTTTGATAAAATTAAAATCATTTCAGTATGTATTTCCTTTTATTTCATTACTTCCAACGCTTTCCACTTTTACCCAGCATTCCGCATTCTTTCCTTGTTTTTTAATTTTAGTTCATCTTTTTTCAACTTTTCTCTCCACCGTTTGCATTTCTGTTTATTTTTATCGCCGCCGTTTTAACTCATCTATTAAAAGTATTCCGAATTATTCATTTTCATTTATCTAAAAAAAAAAAACAAAAATTTAAAATTTTTAAATTTCACACTTACGGTATCACACGGGATCAACATTATATAAGTACCAAGATCACAAGATGCTACACTCCCAGATAGCTGTCAGCCTTTACCCCCTGTTCAGAATAGGTCTTCGGCAATGCCAACTATTTACTTTCGAACAAGGGCAGTAAAAAGAGTCCTTGCAAACCTCAACATAAATAAAGCCTCAGGGCCTGATGGCATATCAGCCCATGTGTTGAGAAAGTGTGCCTCAACACTAGCTCGGCCATTACGCAATCTTTTTTCCATATCCTACACTAGTGGGATATTTCCATCCTGCTGGAAGGTTGCTAATGTTCAGCCAGTTTCCAAAAAAGGCGAGGTTTCCAACCCTAATAATTATCGACCCATTGCGATATGCTCTGCGCTCTCCAAAGTTATGGAGAGTGTAATAAACTTTCACCTAGTGAACTATCTGGAGCGTAACGAATTACTTAGTGATCGCCAATATGGTTTCCGTAGGTCTCGTTCTACCGGTGATCTTATGTCGTTCCTCACTGAAAAATGGAACCATTCCGTTCACCTTTTCGGTGAAAGTATGGTTGTCGCTCTGGATATTTCTAAGGCGTTTGATCGAGTGTGGCATCGCGCCCTCGTATCAAAACTAATTGCATTTGGTGTCGGTAATTCTTTTGCTCGTTGGATTACGAGCTTCTGCAGTGATCGCTCTATCCGTGTTGTGGTAGACGGTTTCACCTCTAACGAACACTTCATCAATGCTGGAGTTCCCCAGGGTTCTGTCCTATCTCCTACCCTTTTCCTGGTCTTTATCGATGACCTTCTGTCATCGACCACCAACCCAATCCATTCCTTTGCGGACGACAGCAACATATGTCATTCTTATTGCTTCAACAAGCGCCAGAGCTCTGTGGAGGTTGAGAGTAAAAGGCGGCATATGAATGACTCACTCGTTTTCGACCTCAACACAATCACCGAGTGGGGTCGTATTAACCGAGTCAATTTTAATGCTTCAAAAACTCAGTGCTGTCTGTTGTCTCACAGACGAATGGATCTCTCCCTTCCTTCCCTTAATATGGCTGGCTTAGATATTGCGAGGTCAACAACTCTTGACGTTCTGGGCATATCGGTTCAATCAGACCTGAGGTAGTCTGATCATGTATTCGATGTGTCGAAAGATGCGGCCAAGTGTATTGGTTTTTTGAAACGGTGTAAGAAATACTTCACTCCAGTTGATCTTAGTACTGTTTATTTCATTTATATTGGACCCAAACTAGAGTACAACTCACACATTTGGGCCGGGGCTCCTAAAACCACCTTGGAGCTGCTAGATCGTGTCCAGCGACGTGTGTTGAAACTAATAGGTGATGAATCTATCATCGCCTCTATCGATTCCCTTCACCACCGGCGTAACGTGGGGTGTTTAACCCTTTTTTATAGATATTATAACGGGATGTGCTCTAGAGAAATACGGGAACTGATTCCATCAGCCAGGATTTTCTCTCGCAGCACTCGGGCATCCCATCAGGCCCATCCTTTTTGCGTCACGCCGGTGTTCAACAGGACATCACACTTTCGTGATAATTCTTTCTTTGGCCGAACCATCAAGTTGTGGAACTGCTTACCTGCGTCTGTCTTCCCCGGCAGTTGTGACATCCATAGATTCAAGACTAATGTTCACCGACACTACTCCATCTATCCCCCTTCCCTCTAACCTTTTTCCTTTTCTTAAAACCAACACGGTGCATTGCATTTATAGGGGGCATCCCCTGAGCGTTGGCTTATGCTTTAAAAAAAAAAAAAAAAAAATCTTCATATTTTTCAGCAAGGTTTTTTTTTATTTTAATTGTATAAAAAATCTCTGTTTTTACCCAATATTTCTTGAGCGTTCTCCATCTACTTTCGACGTACTGATAACAAATGTAGTTTTTTAATGTCGCACGGGACATTGACAGTTATTTACAATAGCATAGTTTCTTATGTATTCTTTTTTGAATCTTTATACCCTCAGAAAGATTTTAGAGAACAAAAGTCAATGCATAATGTCTCTGGGTTGTTCCATCTATAATTTGCCTATTTTTACCCTGACGTGTTTTAAATTGGCTGAAATTTTTTTGAGTGATTATGTCATTATCTAATAGACAGAAAAAAACTATATCAAATTTTTTCGACCAATAGTTTTGATGAAAAAAATTAATTTCTGAACTCTGTTCAGAGCCGCTCGTAATTAACACAAAAAATTCATTGATGAATATAAAACAAACAAACACAATTCAAATTCGCTTTCATATTATTTTTAGGTAGCTGTTTACTAGTAGATGACAAAAAAACTGCAAGTCTGGAAAAATTAACGCCTAAGCGTTATATGTATATACACTGAAAGAAAAAAAATTACGTTTCAGAAAAACATCGATTTCTCAAATACTCCAAAATCGATTTCAGCTTTTTTATCCCTGAAAGTTTCATTTATGGTTTTGCACCCTATTTGATTTG
Organism: Tricholauxania praeusta; assembly: GCA_949775025.1. Lineage (NCBI taxonomy): Eukaryota > Metazoa > Arthropoda > Insecta > Diptera > Lauxaniidae > Tricholauxania > Tricholauxania praeusta. The sequence goes on from OX459029.1 coordinate 122,989,603, forward strand.
ACAAGCATTTTAGTAAAGATTTATGAAACTTAAAAATAAAATTTGGATATTACATTGATACTTTTGTTAATTCTTCAATGTTTTTTTTGCAATTTTTATAATACTTTCAAAGTTTCGAAATCTTCAGTTTTTTTTAAAAATTGACATAAATAGAAAAAAGTTAAGTTTTTCAAAATGTTCAGAACATATAGGAGTACCATCCTTGAAAGTTTCACTTATGTTTTTTCACCCTATTTGATTTGACAAGCGTTTTAGTAAAATGCAAATAAAATTTATATGTACATACAGTGGAATCGCGATAATTCGTAATCGCAAGGGACCAGCAATTTTTTATGAATTACAGGGGTTTTCGATTTAACAAGGTTTCGATTTTTTCGATGAATTTTTTTTTTTGCTCCATTATCAATGGCTGAAATGATATTTTGCTTTTGCAACACTGATAAAGTCTTATGAGTACGTTTATTTGCCATTTTCTCGCCACACTCTCTTTTTCACACACCTCTGGTAAAGCAACGAACAAACTGACCACGAAATCACAAAAAATTCCACCAAAAAATATGAACGATGAACGTAGCCTACTATGATTGATATTGTTTTTTAAACTATAGTTCCATAGAATTTTGTTTTGCATTACGAATTATAAGAGGTTGTCAAATCTAATTTCGATTTATAAGAGGTTAAACAGACTTTATTGCATAAAAAAATAATACGAATTATCAAGGGGACCAAAATGTATGGAATTTTTACGAATTAAAGTGATTTTTTCAGGGGACCAACAGTTTGCTACGAATTAATGAGATTTTCGAATTAACGGGGTACGAATTATCGCGATTCCACTGTATATTCCATTGATACTTTTGTGATGATTAGTTCTTACAAACCTAAAAGATCTTTATAAAAATTGTAAAGATTCTGATATTTAATTTTATAGCGAATTCCAAGCGCTGGTGAACAAATATTTTAGTTGAAAATCCTTCTAGCAGTTTATGAAAATTTCGAAGCAATTTCCCAACCTTAGGCATTATGTTATAATATGGGACAAATTTTAAGCTATTAAAATGAAATTACTTTGCAGTTCCAATACTTTTTTACTTATTGTTAGATATGCTTATTTCCCGATGTGCTTTTTTGGTATTGCTATTGTCTACTGTTATATGCATCAAGGAAGTGCTGCCAAAAGCAAAAAAAAAGAGAAAATATGCCAAATAAGGAAAATAAGATATCTTAAAAAATGCTTATTATTCTAAGCTCTGCTGTAAAATAATAATTTGAAATGAATTCTAATGAAATTATTAGTTAGGGGAATACTTTTAAAAGTTTTAAATGTGAAAAAAAATAAATGATCTGTTATCTAAAGTGCGCAAATAAAATTCAGCAGTTAAAACTTATATTAATGCAATTTAAGACAAAAGAAAAACTAATGTACATAAATACATAAATGAAATGAGACATAATTATTTTTCAATTTTCAATGTTTTCCATTAGTTTTCACAAGTTAAAGCAACATTTTTTAAATCCGTTAATTACCAACTTCTCAATTAGTTGTTGTTTATCCACTTTCATCGTATAAAATTATGATACAAAATTCTTGCTCATAACTTTAAGCGAACCAATTATCCTTACTTAATTCATGGCTTCTACGCGCCAACAGTTTTAACCGCTCGTTGTATTTAAAATCAAGTAAAATTACAATGTAAAAATTCGTCTGCACCTTTTTTTGCTCATCAAGCAACGGTTGCTAAACTTTGGCAAACTTAATTTGAACCTTTGCTGGTCGTTACCATCCGCACATCTTGCTCTGTACACCGCTTCATTGCATGCCACGACCAAACTACAAAGTGAAATGAAAAAACTTTTAAGTTTTTCATTAATTAAAGGTCGTTCATTATGGGTCAAAAGCGAAGGTAACCAACCATCCAACCGTTCAAACAGCAAAAAAAAAAATCACACAAGACGCTGCTGTTTCTCTGTGCTACATAACACAAAAGTCCAAAAATGTTTGCTGCGAACGAATACCAAATTGTAAAAGGAATCTTTACAAACTCTGTAGCTTCTATCGATTTCTAACAAATTGTTCAAGTAAACACAATCAAAGAGCAGAACATAACAAATTAAAAGTTTTCAGTTGAAATGATTCATGAAATTGTTTTAAATTGAAATGTAATAGAAATACTTTTAAAATCATTTGTTTAATTAAGAAAAAAAATGTTTTATCAATAAATGTACGTGTATATACGCTGTATCATTGCATTAAATTTTCGAATTTAGGAATCAAAGAAAGCAAAAGGTATGTTGGTAGACATCGTGGCTTTTCTTCAAAACGCTATATAGCTCATGTGATATGGATTTTTCTTCATACACGAATTCTTTCTTATTAATTACTAATCGGTTTTTTAAATTTTAAGGCAAAACATTTTCAATTAACGATAGACTTAAAATAAATATCGATATCAATAAAAAGTGGGGCAAAGTTTTTTTCGTATTTGAATGTAGTTTCCAAAAAAAAAAAAAAATAAAAAAAATTATTCGAAGTAATTATCAGTTAGTTATTAACGTTTAAAGATTAAAATCGACTTTTTTTCGAAAAGTGCGAAACCTTTGATTTTTTTTAAAAATTTTCACAAAATGTTACTCTATATTACGCAACTTTTAGGTTGCAGTTCGAGATGTGATCACAATTTTTTCTATTTTTTTCGAATTTTGAAAATTTTATATATGAGGCGCCCAGTTGCAAAACCGGCCAAGTCCATTTTTCATACTTTTGGCAAAACAACGAAAGACGTTTACCTTTATCTATGTTCATTGAAAAATTAAAAAGTATTTCCCACATAAAAGCTTATAAAATTTCTTATTCAAAGCACATCAGATCAGACTTTTCGAGTTTTATTTGAAAATGTTTTTGAGAAAACAATTTTTGACTTGGCCTTTTATGATACCAATGAGATGGACTTGGCCGGTTTTGACATAGTAATTATAAAATTTGGTTTGATAAAAAGTGGACTTGGCCGGATTTGATACCAATGTACTGAACACTGGACTGGTTTTGAAACCAGTAAAGCTGAATTTGACCTGAAACGACTTAAAAAAAATATTACATTATTTTTTCATTACTTCGGTAAATATTTGATATAACAATACTCCACAAATTTCCAAAAACTTACACCACAACGAATGGCGATAACATTTTCTATACTGAAATTTTCCGTAGAATCCGAATATTGCAATGGTTTTTTTTCGATTGGCCCCAATTTTCCATATAAACGGCAAAACTCAAAAAAATGTACTTTTGAGAGCATATACTTCAAATAAATGCTTGTAAGAACTTTAATTGTCAGCCATCCAATTTTTCCGTCGTCATTTGAACTTTGTGTATTAAAATTACAAAATTCTGAAAGGACTTTTTTTTTAATTGTCGTTATTTTCTCAATACGTAATGGATTTTCATAATTTTTTTTTAGATTTCTTCATTATTTTATGGGTTTTATGAAAAAGTGACGTTTAGTGCAAAATTAATTATTTTGTAGAAGATGTTGTTCATACCGCAAGGCTGAGGCACTCTTTTCAAATCAAAGATTGTAAAAATTAGGAAAATCCATTACGTATTGAGAAAATAGCGACAATTTAAAAAAGTATTTCCAGAATTTTGTAATTTTAACATACAAAGTTCAAATGACAATAGCTTTGAAAAGTATGACTTTTCAGCAAAATAAAAAAAATATGGGTATCTTAAAATCAGAGCTTGAAATAAACTTTTATAAATTTTTTTTTTAAGTTAAAGTAAGCTTTAAACTTTTATATTTGTGAAATAAAAGTAAAAGCTTTCTTAAAACTTTTATAACCGAAGATAAAAGTTTTTTTAACTTATATTCCAAAAAGTTTTTTTGGCTTTTATTAATAAAATTTTTTTATAAAAGTTGTTTTTAACTTATATTTTTAACAGTCACATGCAAAGAGTTTTTTTACTTTTATTTTTTTTTGTATGAAAAAACGAGGAAAATCCTAAAATAATATCTTGGATCACTAAGCTAAAAATTCCAAAGGAGAACACTTAGGACCATTGATAATAAAATCCAAAGGAAAATACTGAAAAGAAAGAAATTTATGATAATTATGCACTCATAATTTTTAAAAAAATTGTGCTCAACTCATCAATGGGCAAAGGTCGAAAATGGATTTTGGGAGTGACAGAGGAGGTTTTATGAAAAAGTTTTTTGAAAAAACTTTTATTCAATAAAAGTTTTTAAAGAAAGTTTATAAGAACTTTTATAACAAAAAAGTTTTAATAAACTTTAATTTTGAAAACTTTTTGAATAAAAGTATAAAAGTCTCAAGGTTTGCTTAAAATTGAGCATAGAATGATACCTGTAAGTTTTAAGCAAATTGATGACATTGATGTGGTCCGCTTTAATCGATTTGAAAAATAATGTGCATTTATAGGAAAACATATTGCTTGCATTGATGTTAATAAAATACTCTAGCTATGACTTTTCTATAAACATATGTATATTCAAAATTTTTGCAATAAAATTTTCTGTAAGATAGGAGGGTTAACTTTTTGTAGTGAATATAATTGATTCCAGATAGAAGGCTTTAAAGTTAGAATTTGTTAAAAAAAAACGCAAAAAAAGGGATTTTTACCTATTTTCAATCAAAGCAGCCATAAATTTAATACTATTTGCACATTTTGTACCTTACCCGGGTACCCTTTTCGTACTTTCCGTATGGTTTTTCTTATGTTCCCGTGAAAAAATTTTTAATTCCAATCAGATCCTCGTTATCTGCTTTATTTTTCATCGACTCATGGACTTTATTTTTAATTTTTATAAATAAAAGTAATAAAAATTTACGGTTAAAGTTAACATACGCTTGTTCAATAACCAGGGTACCCAGGTACCCACATACATTATACATACTTCTATCAAATATCAGATATCAACATATTTATATATGAATAAATACTTTCCAAATTTCGTTGTTGATAGCTCTTCCATTGTCATCAGTATAAACAAAACAACAGTACACAGAATTTTATCACAGTTTTTAATCGTAGAAAGATGTTAGGGTCGTTTTCGACCAAACTTTTTTTTTCATTTCAAATATTTCGATAACTATCAGCTGTTTTGACCTGTGTTTTCGTTATTATGTATGTAGGTATGTTATGAATGAAAACATGTAGCATCAGAGTTTATCGATAGTTGTCCATAAGATTTTTTCGACTTTGGAACTATTTTCGTCACGCGGGTAGTTTCGGGCCTGCACGTATTTTTCGATATATAGGTATGTTTTCGTACTTTCTGTCGACGTAAAAAGATAACCGCGAATCAGCGTTAACGTTGAATACAATATTTATTTACGACTTTAGAAAATCCTCTCACTCGGCATCGATTTATTACTTAATTAGTGGAAAATTTCGTCAAAAAACACAACTGCACAAGTTCGGTTACCTCAAACTTCGGGATCCTCTGACTCATTCTACTGTTAATATTCCAGCAAACTATTATATGTAAGATTTTTGATGACCTGCTAATCTCTGACCGTCTTTGCGCATGCGTACTAGCGTTATAGGCAATTTATCGCGATAACAAGAATCTTATACTCAGCACTCACTCAGAGCCCAAACAGATTGAGCTCCACGGGAATGAAATCAGGGAGAGTGAGTCAGTGGTTTTTGATTTAATTCAGATGCTCTATTTGGATCAAAAGCTGCTACACACAAATTTGTAAATGGTTGGCACGTTGCGGAAAATAAGCATTCTGCGTAAGCTTCTAATCGAAAAAAGCTGCCAGTATTCCAATCTACATTCGCTTTCACCGAAAATACCATAATTGTTTTATATGTAAGCAAGCAATACAATTCACCACTATTCAGAGCATCAATCCAAAGAATTTTCCTAAGGTAGTTTCATACTATAATAAAACAAAATGCAGTGTTGATAATGCCGACAAAATGTTTTCGAGATTCAGTTACAAGTGGAAAGCTAACAATCGGCCGATAGGCATTTTTTTCAACATCGTTGACATTTCAGCGCAGAATGCTTTCATCATCCATTCAGCAATACAGCCAGCTTGGCAAGAAAGCAGCGAAAACAATGTCGTAAGAACTTTTTTCATGAACTTGGTCTTGCATTGGCCAAAAATCATATGTCTAACAGAGCCAGAAATCTACGAAGTGCGTATTTTCTTTTACTTCTGCCTACGCTATCGAAGTTGTCATATAATTTTACTGACGACAAAAGGAAGAAGCCGGTTCTTCTGCCAAGCGGAATAGAATGGTCCCACTACATGTAAACAAACGGGGTAAATGTACTCATTTTTTCACCGAGAAGACTTTACCCAAACCAAACACGTGCGGATTGGATTGTTGTGAATGTAACGAAAATGTTTCCAGAGGAACAGAAATCCGAAATGTGTTTGTCAAATGATTTCAAGAACTGGAAAAGAACTAATTATTTAATTAATTTTATTATAGTTTTACTGTTGCTACCAATAAATGTAATTAATGCAATTTATAAGTATAATAATTAAACTTTTTTTCACTAAAACATTATTTTTCTTTGAAATTTCATACAAAATATGTGCGGGTTGAAAACGACCCGCCAACGTAAGATTAGTCGAAATATTTAAAGATCGGTATTCGGTTAGCAGAAAAATCACTAAGCAAGCTTTGCTTTCTATACAACGGAAATCAAAACAATGAAAAACAAAAATCTACTCGTACTTTGCCTTAATTCTATAAATTACTTCTATGGGTACCCGGGTACCCTGGTTACTGAACAACGTAGGTAATTTTGGTTACTGACATAAGGGTTAAAATGTTTGTAAGACCACATTCTGCACTATGGAAAAATTTAAAATTTGATGGCTGACAATTAAAGTTCTTACAAGCATTTATGCTCTCAAAAGTGCATTTTTTGAGTTTTGCCATTTATATGGAAAATTGGAGCCAATCGAAAAAAACCATTGCGATATTCGGACTCTGCGGAAAATTTAACTATAGAAAATGTTATCGCCATACGTTATGAAAAATCTTGTTGAGTAGTGTAATCAGAGCAAAAGTTATTTTGAAAAATCCAAAAATTGAAGCATTACGTTAATGTGAGAAATTTCTTACAACTACTATTCTGACGTACTAAGCAAAAAGGGCGTATCTAAAAAAAATGAGTTTCGAGATAATTGATGTTTGTTTTTCTTATGTCAATTTGTTGAAATGCCTGTAAAATTGAGATAGAGAAAGTTTTCTTGGGAGATTTTTTATATGTTTGAACTAAGATATCGGCACTTGGAGTAGTTCATTAGATGCGTAATTTCATAAGCTATTCGATGTCAAAAGAATCTCGGATATTTTTTTTTTTGAGATACGCCATTTTCGCTTAGTACGGCAGTATTACACGAGTTAAAATTGAATGTTTATAAATATATATATCTACTATATAAAATTCAATTTTCGTCCATCTGTCTGTCTGCCTATCTGTCTGTCTGTCTCAGTGTTGGCATGTCACAAGGATTTTTAGACGTTTATGACCTACGGTCGTAAATGTCGCAAATGTCGTGTGACATATGTAACATGCCAATACTGGTCTGTCTGTCTGTCTTTTATTGACGCGGAAACTATCCAGCCGATTTTATTGAAATTTTTACAGTATGTTTGTATCAATCAGACGGTGTCATAGACTATAAAACTTATATTTCGGGTTCATATTTAGGGTGCCCCTCATACACAAATATTTTAAGAATATCATTTTCTCAAAGACCGCTTAATCGATTCTCTTGGAATTTACACTACATGGATTTTATATTAAGTGGCACAGATAATTTTGTTCAAATTTTATTTAGCGTGCATACTTAGAGAGGCCCTCATACAAAAATGTTTTTAAACATCATTTTCACGAAAACAGGTTAATCGATTCACACCAAATTTACACCACGTAGCTCTTATGTTAAAAGACATAGATTAAGCTACAAAACTTTTATTTAGGGTGGGCCTCACACAAATATAAGTCGATTCTCATGAACTTTAACCAAATGGCTTTTATATGAATAGACACAGATCACACAAAAATATTTTTAGTTATCATTTTCACGAAGGCCACTCAATCGATTCTGATGAAACTTACACCACATGGCTTTTATATTAAGTGGCACAGCTTAGAATAGAATGGGTGATGCCACGCCCCCTCATTTAAAAGAAAAATAGGATTCTCATATCTTATCAACTATTTGATGCAGATGAATGAATCTTGATACATATATAAAGAGTAGACAGAAGTAAGATTCAATGGAAAAAATGGGCGGTGCCACGCCTCCATTTAAAATATTTTTAACGTTTTCAATATTTGTTTGACTTTTTCAACCTCAGTCAACTTTTTTTGAGTTTTCAGCCTCATTCAACTTTTTTCGAGTTTTTCAATTTCTTTCAAGTGTTTTAATATTTTTCAACTAATCTCAATATTTTCCAAATTTTTTTCGAATTTCTCTACCTTTAAACAACTTATTTCGAGTTATTCAAACTCTTTCAACTTTTTTCGAGTTATTCAACCAACCTCTTTCAACTGTTTCAACATTTTTCAACCTCTTTCAACTTTTTTCAACATTTCCCATATTTTTTCGTATTTGTCAACCTTATTCCACTTTTTTCGAATTATTCAAATTCTTTCAACTTTTTTAACATTTTTCAACATGTTCAATATATTTTGGACTTTTTCAGCCTCATTCAACTTTTTTCGGCTTTTCAACCTCATTCGACTTTTTTCGAGACTTTCAACTTTTTTCGAGCTATTCAATCTCTTTCAACTTTTTCAACACTTTCATATACTATCGAGTTTATCAACCTTTTTCATCTGCTTCCACCTCTCTCAATGTTTTTCAATATTTTTCATTTATAATAAACTTCTTTCAAATTTATTTTTACTTGTTTTCGGCTGTTCAATAATATTAAATATTTTTTAAATCTTCCGACTTCTCAATCATAACATTTTTTCGACTTTCTCAACCTCAAAACGAAAAACCGAGCTGTAGTCGGTCTCCTGGTACCGATTTCTTATTTGCGTACAATTGCTCATAAAAAAACAAAAAAGGAATTATGGGAACGGCATTATAACTGACGCATCATGCAAAAGAACCAATGCAAATTCGGGGAAACACAAAAAATACACACACTGTATGTAAAGGAGCGAAAATTACGGTGAAAAAGGTAAATTTTTTTGAAAAGTGGCGCTTGTCAAGGTTTCAGTGTAAAGGTGTTACGGTTACCGAGAACACGCAGTATATAGGTTTGCAACTTATTTTCGAATGAATTCGAATTATGACAAAATTTCAGCTCATTTGAACAAAATGTTGAAAAAATATTAAAGCTAAGTAGTTCATGTAATTGGCCGGTGTTGAAACCGAGTTCATGGACCATGCATCAAAATATTTTTAAAAAATGTCAAAAAAATTTTGTTTTAATCTAAAACCATTGTGGAAAGATAAAGCATAGTCTAGATTTTTTTATATGAGAATATCTCAAAAACTTTATTTTTTAGACTTGGCCGGTTTTGCAACTGGGCGCCTCATATGTCTCTTATGATTGAATTATCTATGTCACTAGTTTACACAAAAAAGGATCTGGTTTCTCACATACTTTTTATATGTATTTTGGGTCGTAAATTCCAAAAATGCAATCCATTTTTTTCTTTTAAAAATCTTTTCTGAGTTATCCCCCGAAGACCCATTTTTTGCACTTTTTTCGTTTATTTAGCCATATTTCCATCAATTTTTTTTCGAACTACATCAGTTGCACACCGTTCACAAGGTATTTTATTTTCTAACGGTTTGGAGTTAATGAGAATCGAATAAGATTTGATGGATTTACAAGTGATCAAAGTCCGAAAAAAATGATTTTTTTGCTAATTTTTAAAAGTCACTAAATTTTAATTGCTCCGATTAAGTCCAAACCCACATCCACTTGATACATGACGCTGAATACAGAATACATTTATTTTTCTGTACCTCCCATGCAACCTTCTTTACGTAACAAGCAAAGTGAATATACCCTATTTGTAGAGTATACAAATTGCCAATTTCGATTCTTCTTGTTAACCATACGAAAGTACTATGCTATTTTTTTTTTTAACCAACGAATTTAAGCGGAAATCTGGCCAAATATACAGCTCATTGAGGTATCAAATTGGGATTGTGTATAATCCTCAATAACTTCAGCGACCTTAGCGGTTAAAAAAAAATACATTTAAAGCGAGAAACATGTATAAATGTTCAGCAATTTTTTGTTTTTCTTATCTAAAACTAATCTGGACTATTTTTTAAATAACCAATTAAATTTTGGAAATGGTTTTACCATTGCTTATCTATATAGTGGGCTTAGAAAGGAGCTGATTTCATAAATTTTTTTTACCATTGGAAAGTTGATTAAGCTCGTAGTGACAGATTTAGGTTATATTTTATTTTGACATATAAAGTGATTAACTATTGCAACATCCTAAGAAAACTTAGTATAATAAATTTTAGTGGTACAGGGTTGTTTAGGAATGAGACGAATCCGTATTTAGGTTGAATTTATTTTATTTAATTATAAAACTCTTAAAGTTAAATTTAAAACTAACTGTCATTTAATTGTAAGTTAAATGAGACAAAAGATAAATGGACTGTAAATTTGAGACGAACAATGAGATGAACCGATCGCTGAGGCGAACTTTTAACAACTCAACTGCTAGCAAAAAGTATATATAATTTTATATAATTATATAATATAATTATATATACTTTTTGATAAAACTAGGCAGGATTGTATAAGTGGGTGTGATAATAACTAATATTTGATGCATATAAAGCACTATTACTAGAAAAATGTTGAATCAAATGGTGTCAAGCTCATCATAACATGGTTTGCGCAGGATTAATAAGTTGGTGTGGCACCTCCCATACTTGCTAAGACAATGAAGTGCTATATACCTTTTAAAGCTTAATTCAACGTAGTGGTCAGTATTGGACAAGTGGTCACATAAGAATTCAGAATATTTTGAAAACTGTTCTGTGAAATATTACCAAATTGACTATCAGAGCACAAACAAGTATGGAATAAAGAGTTGGCGGAGTTACTTAAGTGGGTATAGCATCTTTCATAAAATCAATATTTTTGAAACTTTACGCTAAGCAAATAGTTCTAGTATTACTTAACGTTAACAATAACATTGTGCACAATACATTTAATCACTCAATGTTAATTACTTTTGCTTACACAATATCCCGGAAATCCTAAGCAGCTGTTGACCTTAGATTTAGTTATGGAGCCTGAATTTAATAAATGGTGAAAAAGCTGAATTAATAGATATAATTACTTTAGCACCTATACCCTTCCCACCCCAGATCCGTGTCTGATCCAGGCAACTCGCAGCGAGTTAACCCACGATTTCGGGGCTGCAATCTTTATCCATGTGAATATAAGATATTGCAAAAAAAAATTATTAAAATAGATTCTCAAGAGAAACAAACCTGTGGCTTTTCTACACACTATAAAAATAATCGTGTAAGTTCAAGATCATTAAGTATTGTTATAAGTTGGCTCGCTTAATGGTCGCAATTTTACACACGCATTAATTGCAAAACTGATATGTGCGAAAATTTAACTTTAAGTGTGTGAATTTAAACAGTAATGTGTGCAGAATTTGCACAAATAATGTTTTATTTAAATCCATTGTTTAACTTAATGTGTGTAAATTCAAATTTGAAATACTTAATTTTAAGCCTTAATTCAGGCAGAGGCGTTTTCTAATCTCTGATTAACATTTTTCTTATACTTACATGCATATGAGTCATTTCAGATGAAAACGTCTAAAAAATGGAAATTTCGTAGCTGCACTACTTTGAATTTTACTCAGACTTTGTGAGAATCTTCGTTAGAGTTCCAAAGAAGGGAATCCAAGGGCATTTAATTTTCGGAAGCGTCAGTCCCCACCTGGCCGAATTGAGGCATAGGCAAAACGTAATTTTTAGGCTTCAATATTCTTAGCTGTAAAAATTTTTCTGTTTAAGATGTAGACACACTTGAGAGTGTACTTCTTAAATTTAATCGGAAATGAAGTAGTTCTACGTGGGCAGCAATTAACCGGAGGTACCATAGTATTTCGGCAGGATAATGCGGCTGTTCATACAGCAAAAATAGTAAAAGAGTTTTTCCGGGACAACAACATAAATTTTCTAAGATCGCCAGGTCGTTATCCTGACCTAAATATTATTGAAAACTGCTGGGGTTGTTTGGCTCTACAGATTTATGCAGAAAACCGGCAGTATAAGTCCATCCACGAGCTCAAAAACAGGATATTAGCCCACTAGGAGGCTATTCTTCGAAAATACGGTAATAAGCTATTTTAATCCTAACAAACGCGAATGACTGAATTGGTAAAGAATAAAGGAGGATCCACCCATTATTAAAATAATGTTTTACTTATATTTTTTTTTTTTAATAATACCGAGAACGAATTTAAGTAACAAAAATTTTGTGCTATCGTTTTGTCGCACCTTAAAATTGAGTTTTTAGTTTAATTCAAAAACGCATAAATTTTTTTAACAAGCTTTAAGAATATATACTATGAAAACAAATTATAAGTAGTAGTTGTAAATCCTTTAAAACACCGAAAAACTTGTTGTGCTATCGTTTTGTCGTGGTCTGTAGTCCGCTTAAATTTAAATTAAAAATTGCAATCTTTTATGAAGTATTTTACATGCAGTTTTTGCAGTGTACATAAAAAATAAAGACCCAATCCTAGTGGCATAGCTGGTCAAAAGATTTGCCATCGACTGCTGCAGTGGTTGTGTGTTGCACTTACAACCTATAAGTTCCCGAGTGTGATTTCCAGTTTGGGCATGATAAAAAAATCCCAAACTATTCCTATTTAAACGAAAATGTTTTGAGTTCTATGCAAATTGGCAAAAATGTGGTAAGAAAGTATATTGTTTTGGCAAAACATGAATAATTCAATTAAACTCAGACGAAAATGTTCAACCTGCGCCAGGTAACACATTAACCTGATAAATTAATGTATAATTTTTTGAGAATATTCTGTAGTTTACCTGTTTCCCATGTTAGCTAAACTTAACAATAAGGGACATCAGGCTAGAAAATTCTAACCTGAGGTTACATTTACCAAATTTATTTTCTGAAAATAAATATATTTCTCATCGTTGCGCAAGAATAATTTATACCGATATTCATATAATATCGTTGTTCTACACCACAATCTGGACATGGAGCATATATCTTTGAATTTTTTGAAGCGTCTTTTAATGCCTTTGCGTCAACAAAAAGCCTGCAAATGCCAATGTTTAGAGTTTATTTGTCTTTGTTTCTTACCTGACGTAAAAAACATTAAGTTTTTCTGACTCTACGAAAAAAATTCACCTCAAGTATAAACTTTTTCTTTATGCTTTGCAAATTAAATTACTCTCTGTTTAAGCTTTTAAGCATAACCAGGCCTGAGCTTAGCCTTGGAAGAGTTACCATACACTCTCATTTACACTTCATTCTTTCGACTAAATGTAGTGTTCTCGGATGGCTTTTCGTCCTCGAAAACATTTAAATATCCTCAATTTAAAGTAAATTGCCTTTAAAAATTTTGTAATTACTTAGATATTAAAAAGTAAGGACTTTCTTTGCTCATCCATTTTGGTAACAGGTTCGAAATCTTTTTAGCTGATTGGAGTATAAAGTGCACATTTTTTGAACGTCGTTGATTTGTCTATTGATCATCTGGTAGCCCTAAGCCTGAGGTATTGCAATATTTCATACCTAGTCGTCCCACTGCTTAGATGTAGTGAATAAGCAATTTTGATCATAGGGAATGTAATTGAATGTTGTTTATTTCAATAAGATAAGTGACCTTATTCATTCGATGTCTTATACCTTACATTCATACCCACACATTTTGGTTACATTTGATTTGATTACAATCATTAGGCTTCGCATTAAGTACTTTGTGCGGCCGATTAGAGCACAATTTTAATTAATTATATTTGCATTAAATGTCGGTATACTACTGTACGCTTTGCTGCTGAACAATGCCCAAAAATTCATCTTGGCTTATAAATTAATAGTCATCTGGCTTTTACGTCATGAAGCGTAATTAGCAATAAATTTGTCAGTACATTTGAATGTCAATACTCGTATGTACGTAATTATGTTAAGGAAAGTCAATGATAGCACCGTACAGCTATATCGTAGGCAAATAATTGAGAATAAATGATGTTAATTAGACAAAGACTTTATCAAACAATATCATTGTTGAAATTGAATATACCGTATGCATGAATGTGCACATTTAGATTTGAATTGTTTAGTAAAATTACGACTTAAAAATAAAAACAATTGAAATCAAAAAGGTTTTATTTTTATTATTACATCAAAAATGGATATTTTCCTTAAATTTGTATATTTCAAATCGAATTTTTTCATTTTGTTTTAATAATAAATTTTTTTTATGTTTTTACAAGTAGAAGTAGTAGAACTAGTTATTCTTTTTCTTTCAATATATGCTCAGACGTATCCTCAATTTCATTTATGTTACATAGGGAGCATGTACTAGGGTGTTTATTTTGAAAATTTTATAAATGTATTTTAATTTTTTTTACCCATATTTAAGGTTGAGTTTTAAAAATAATTGTCCCAATAGTTGAGTTTCCTATCTCAACCTACAAACCAGAGCTTGAAATAAACTTTTATAAAAGTTTTTTTTTAGGTAAAAGTAAACTTTAAACTTTTATTTTTGTGAAATAAAAGTAAAAGTTTCCTTAAAACTTTTATATCCGAAAATAAAAGTTAAAGTTTTTTTTGACTTTTATTAATAAAAGTTTTTTTTAAAAGTTTTTTTTAACTTATATTTTTAACAGTCACATGCAAAGAGTTTTTTTTTGACTTTTATTTTTCAAAAGGCAAAAATAAAGGTTTTTTTTGTATGAAAGAACGAGGAAAATCCAAAAATAATATCTTGGATCACTAAGCAAAAAATTTCATAGGAGAAAACTTAGGATTATTGATAATAAAGTCCAAAGGAAAATGCTTAAGATGTTTCTGAAAAGAAAGAAATTTATGATAATTATGCACTTATAATTTTTAGAAAAATTGTGCTCAACGCATCAATGGGAAAAAGCCGAAAATGAATTTTGGGAGCGACAGGCGAGGTTCCCATTTTTTGGACCCATTTTTCGAAAAAATTTTTATTGCACGAATCGATGGGAAAAGGCCGAAAATGGATTTTGGAAGTGACAAGTGAGGTCCCCGACCCTCCTAAAAGGGTTTTTTGGACCCATTTTTCGAAAAAAATTTTATTGCACGAATCGATGGGAAAAGACCGAAAATGGATTTTGGAAGTGACAAGTGAGGTCCCCGACCCTCCTAAATGGGTTTTTTGGACGCATTTTTCGAAAAAATTTTATTGCACGAATCGATGGGAAAAGACCGAAAATGAATTTTGGAAGTGACAAGTGAGGTCCCCGACCCTCCTAAAAGGGTTTTTTGGACCCATTTTTCGAAAAAAATTTTATTGCACGAATCGATGGGAAAAGGCCGAAAATGGATTTTAAAGGCGACAGGAGAAATCCCCGACCTGTTTTGGACCCATTTTATGTAAACAATGTTGCAGCCAAAAATTTATGTTTTAAGGCAAAAAAATATATCAAAAGCATATTAAGGTATATATTCACCAAAGGAAATATTTCTTTTCGAATGTTTGAATGTTCAAAAGCACCGTTTACTCTGCTGCATCCTTTTTTCAAAAATTATGTTGAGCGTTTTGCTTTTTGATTCGGTGAAATAAAATCCTTATAAATTGTCGCTTACAAATCAATTCTCAACAAAAAAAAATTCGAGGAATTTGCGTAAGGGTCTGAACGGGTAATAAAAAATTTCATAAATGAAGGAGGCAATAAATTTTTATTAGTTTTTTTCTGTGATGCTTATTGGAAATAGCTATCAAAATTTCCGAAATATTCAGAAATCGAAACTACCTATGTTTTATTCGGGCTACCTTCAAATAGAAGTTTTTAATCTATTCATTTCACCCACAAGTGTTTTTATTTACTAGTGTAGTCGTTTAACGATTGTATATATGTACATGTGGAGTATACCTGTGTGAATCATTCTTTGTAAGTTTTTTTTCTCTGATACTCTAAGGTTTTCATTCTCAAAAAGATTTCACATTCTATAGCTGTACATAAAATATTCAGTTCCTAAATCTATGATGCAGGTATGATGTTAAAATCAACAAATTGACTAAAATTTGCTCAACGCTACTCAATTTTCATCTACTTCACATCTTAAACACTTATTGTAATGCAATTTTTATTTAATTATACATGAAACGGTATGTCATAATATACACATAAGTTTGTAGGTCATTCTATAAATAACTGTACACTTCTTTTTTTGAATTTTAATTAAATTTACATATTTACTTTTAGTTGTAAAAATGTTTCTTAAAACATATTCTTCGACATAACATCTTTTTTTTCATTTTATTTCTTTTATAGAATATTCTTCAAGCAATCCTAACGCATATCAAACAGTTTAAACAACACCAGGACATAACCTTCAACTAAAAATTCATATTTTCCGGAAAATCCATTAAGGAGTTTCAGAGACCACCCCTTTACTTCCGAAATCCATTTTCGATTCGTTCGATAAAGTTTTTTTCGAAAAATGGGTACAAAAAACCCATTTAAGAGGGTCGGAAACCTCACTTGTCACTTCCAAAATCCATTTTCGGTCTTTTCCCATCGATTCGTGCAATAAAATTTTTTTCGAAAAATGCGTTCAAAAAACCCATTTAGGAGGGTCGGGGACCTCACTTGTCAATTCTAAAATCCATTTTCGGTCTTTTCCCATCGATTCGTGCAATAAAATTTTTTTCGAAAAATGGGTCCAAAAAACCCTTTTAGGAGGGTCGGGGACCTCACTTGTCACTTCCAAAATCCATTTTCGGCCTTTTCCTATCGATTCGTGCAATAAAATTTTTTTCGAAAAATGGGGCCAAAAATTCCTTTTAGGAGGGTCGGAAACCTCACTTGTCACTTCCAAAATCCATTTTCGGTCTTTTCCCATCGATTCGTGCAATAACATTTTTTTCTAAAAATGGGTCCAAAAATCCCATTTAGGAGGGTCGGGGACCTCACTTGTCACTTCCAAAATCCATTTTCGGTCTTTTCCCATCGATTCGTGCAATAAAATTTTTTTTGAAAAATGCGTCCAAAAAACCCATTTAGGAGGGTCGGGGACCTCACTTGTCACTTCCAAAATCCATTTTCGGTCTTTCCCATCGATTCGTGCAATAAATTTTTTTTTGAAAAATGGTTCCAAAAAACCCATTTAGGATGGTCGGGGACCTCACTTGTCACTTCCAAAATACATTTTCGGTCTTTTCCCATCGATTCGTGCAATAAAAATTTTATCGAAAAATGCGTCCAAAAAACCCATTTAGGAGGGTCGGGGACCTCACTTGTCACTTCCAAAATCCATTTTCGGTCTTTTCCCATCGATTCGTGCAATAAAATTTTTTTTGAAAAATGGTTCCAAAAAACTCATTTAGGATGGTCGGGGACCTCACTTGTCACTTCCAAAATCCATTTTCGGCCTTTACCCATCGATTCGTGCAGTAAAATTTTTTCGAAAAATGGGTCCATAACACCTCTTTAGGAGGGACAGGAACCTCCCCTGTCGCTCCCAAAATTAATTTTCGGCCTTTTCCCATTGATGCGTTGAGCACAATTTTTCTAAAAATTATAAGTGCATAATTATCATAAATTTCTTTCTTTTCAGAAACATCTTAAGTATTTTCCTTTGGACTTTATTATCAATAATCCTAAGTTTTCTCCTACGAAATTTTTTGCTTAGTGATCCAAGATATTATTTTTGGATTTTCCTCGTTCTTTCATCCAAAAAAAACTTTTATTTTCGCCTTTTGAAAAATAAAAGTCAAAAAAAACTCTTTGCATGTGACTGTTAAAAATATAAGTTAAAAAAAACTTTTAAAAAAATTTTTATTAATAGAAGTCAAAAAAAACTTTTAAAAAAAACTTTTATTAATAAAAAAAAAAAAAAAGTGAAAAAGTTTTTCATAAAAGTTTTTTGAAAAAACTTTTAAGTAAAAACTTTTTGAAAAAGTTTTTTGGAAAAACTTTTATTCAATAAAAGTTTTTGAAGAAAGTTTATAAAAACTTTTATAACAAAAAAGTTTTAAGAAACTTTTATTTTGAAAACTTTTTGAATAAAAGTATAAAAGTTTCAAGGTCTGCTACAAACGGATAGAGTTTTTGTCAAATATCATTGAAATTTTACGAAAAAATCGTCTTGCTAAAACATAGAAGGGCCAACATTTTTTTAATGTCCAATACTTGGTCTCTTTAGATTGATTTCACTTTTCATGAAAAAAGCTAGGAAATTTATGACAAAAATACACTCATTCGTATATCTAATAAAATTAGTTGATCATCTTAAAAAATAAAATTATTCAAAATTGTTGATTGCTGTCCTGGAGTATTAGTCTTATGTTATAATGAGCTATTTCTTAAATTGTTTGCTAGATGGTGGATTACCTGAATATCCTAATAAACGTTAGAAGCTTTGAACTTTATTTCAAGCCCAATAAATACCATTTTTCTAAAACGTGTAATGAAATACAATATATGTATTTTATGATGTGTCCCCATCTGAATAAAATCTTAGCTACACTGTGTAACTATATAAGACTGATACTTAAAATAAAACAATTGTCATTCTGTGTACCAGGGGTTGAAATAAGAAAAAATCATTACTGCAGAAAATTTTGTTTTATCAAAAAATTTTTTAACAAAATTAATATTAAATAACATATATGACGGCAAAAATTATTCAATTTAGAAGATCTAATTTAAGCGATTCATAGTATTATCATCATAGTATGGCAAACACCGCATCTAAATCAAAATTGAAAATTAAATTTTAAAATTTTCTTCAAATTCATTTCCACTATTTTTCATTTCTTTTTCATTAAAAAAATATGCTTAAAGTAAGTTTGCTCAGCTGTATTTTTTTTTTTTGTTGTTTTTGAAGCAATCATTTAAATCGGAGACATGGATTAAATTTTTCCAAATCAGGCATGTTGCTTTGTTCTCAAAAAGTTGTTGACACTAATCGATCGTTCGCAGTCAGCTGGGTGTGGTGTACAAGCAAATATTCTAGCAAACACTGTGACAGTATCTTTGAAATATTTAAAACTATTGCCAGTTCCCAGGTAACGAATTAATGCTTCTAGTGACTTTCCTCAAATTTTTTCTGGTGTATTTGATAGGTCATGATATTGCAAACTCAATTTGAAACACTTTCCAAACGATGTTGGATTCTAGTAATTTCAGCAGAGTTGTCGAGTTTCAAAAATGTTTCAATGCTGTTCAACAAGTCGCTATCGGGAATTTGTAGACGAGTTGTTAAAAAGGCAGATAAACAATCGATAGCATCCTTCCGAATATCGTCAACTGATTGCGTTGGTCTTCAGCTCGTTTTTGATCTTTGCGGCAGTTCAATGTTTTTGAGAAAAATTTGTCATCCTCAACATCCTCACTTGATCCCATCACTTCGATTCAAATCCGCCGATCTCACGTAAGGGAATTACGTGAGTCAAAATGGGGTGGGAGGGGGTCCAGAAAAATCTCACCAAATCTTACCAAGGGGGAGGAAGGGCCAATAAAAATCTCTCGTCAACTTTTTAATGCAGAGACTATACATTATTATAGCAGATTACATCTAAAAATTAGAAGGCAAATCTGACAGAAGGGAGGGGGGGGGGGGGGCAGAATTCACCGAATCTCACCAAGGGGAAGGAGGGGGTCCGAACATTCAAAAAAACACCTCACGTAATTTATGGACGTCCCCTAAGGGTACGGAAATGCAATGAGCGGCAAGCGGCAGCATCAGAGCTACAAGCGATAGAGCGGCAAATCGCAGAGTGGGAAGTGGCCATTTACTCAGCGGCAACTCTAGAGAGTTACTTGTTTTATTTCCTACAAATGGAGTTCAAATTGAAAACAAAATTAAATTCCAGACGTTAGTTGAAAAAACTCCGTTGTCAAGTGCTGTTTGTCATAGCCATTTGCTTGAAAGTCGGCTTCATATTTTGAAATTTATTTTATTTTTAAGAAAAAGAAGATTTGGTGTGCATCCAATTAACCGCAAAAGATTAAGTTATGGTGAGTTTCATCATTTATTTAAACAACTTCGGAAACATCCTGACCGATTTAGGCAATATTTACGTATGTCAATACAAGCGTTTGATTTGCTGCTTAAATTTCATACCAATTGTTGCAATAGTTCACGTAAAACAGCGCTTACAAATTTATGGTAATATGGGAGGTGCCACGCCTACTGATGCAATCGCGTCTGCATTCACTTGATTTGAAGATTACTCTTATAGCACACTATCCATAACAATAAAAGTTATTTGCTTATATGGAAGGTGCCCCGCCCACAAGTACTATTGGACCAAATTTTTGTAATTAGAGACCATATAGCAAGTATATCTACCTCATAAAATTTTATAACGATTACGTTGTTAGTTCTCTTAATATAACGTTTATAAATATTGTGGGCTGTGCCACTCTGATTTTTTCTTATACTTACATAATTCGCGATGATGTTTCTTACTGCAATCAGAATAAGTTTTTGTTCTCAAACATAAGGAATACTTAGCTCAAATTTAATTATTCACAGTTGAGGCTACTGAGCCGTATATACTTCTTCCAGCAATTTTTGAAGTGAAAACTTCTTATGGCACGTTGTGCGGCTGAGGAAAAAAGCATAAACTCGCGACACCGACCGTCATCGGGATTCCCCGTCATGAATGCGATAGTAAAATTGTTCTATTGCTTCTTTTAAATAAATATTCCAAGTGGAAGACAAAAAGCAAAGCAGACACACTAACTGACACATTCCATTCTCATTCAACGATTGTTATCAGTGCTGTCGTTTGTACTACAATAGTGCTTTTGTACTACCCTTCAGCCACGCGTACTACTCTAGTACCCAACCCTCAATTTGTACTACCCAAAATTTGTTCCAACCAATCCGCAATTTGCACTACCCCACCATTCTTTGATCTCTCATGCTTCAATTATAATGGCATGCAAGTTATTAAACTCATCCCTGAAACTGAAATATAATTCTTTAAGTGTCAAAATCATCGCTCATTATTTTGGATTAATAATTTTGACATTAGTCGCTCAAAAATTTATGAGAAAGAAGAAAAATTTTAGCATTGCATCAACCCTTACAATTGAACTATGAACGATCATAATTTATGATTCATAAAAGATTCATACCTTTAGAACGCGACTTATTTCGGTTGTATTAATTTTTCTTGTGCGCGTCTTCAAATATACATAATTAATGTAATTTTTTCTTTTCATGTTATGGAAAAGTATGCCACAAATTTACCAAAGTATAACTTGATAGGAAAATGATTTATTTTTTATTATAGGTTTCTAATAAAGTCGAAAGCAGATACCGCCAATTTAACCAAAGCTGGTACTAACACAGAAAAGAATCTGTCCTTCAAATACCCAGCAGGCAAATGAGCAAGGCCTTACTCGGAGAAGGCCTGCTAGCACTGCTGCGATTATATAAGGACTTCTCAAAACTATGTAGATTTTCATGCAAATAAAAATACAATCACAGAAGGCATAATATGCCTTTCCACAACAGACGTGCTATCAGGCCTGATATTAGAAGGCAAAGAAGAAGGACTCCATTTACTTTAGCGCTTTTCTGTTTCGTTTTTATTTCATGTATTGCAATGTTTCATGATTCGGCATAACTTTTTTGTCATATGCATTGTACATATGTATACGACATGAAAAGTATACACATGGTTAGAAATTAAGAGAGGTGTGCTTGCTAGTCTTCTGTTGTTTCATATTATGTTAAGGAGGTAGAGTTTTGTGTATTCTTTGTCAAATTGTAAAGTCATTAAAAAAATATCAACGCAAGTGAGATGGCGCGGATAAAAAAAAATAACAATTAATATTTAGAGTCTTTAAATTTATTTTAAATTTTTGTCAAGTACTTCTGAGAGTCCTTCTACGGTAAGCGGTCTTAGAAAGCCTGCTTAGGAAGGCCTGTTTTCTGCGGCCGTTTCATATAAAAAAGAAAGTAGGGTTGAAAGGAAGGTGGAAGGCCTTATACTTACCAAGGAAGGCCTTCTAGAAGCACTGTTAGCTCCTGCCCTTGCCTACAGGGTAGCTTAATGCAATAAATACTATAATAAATGAATTTCAACAAATACTGTTAACTTTTATTAATACCCAAAAGGCAAGGGCAGGAGCTAACAGTGCTTCTAGAAGACCTTCCTTGGTAAGTATAAAGCCTTCCACCCTCCTTCCAAACGTACTTTCTTTTTTATATGAAATGTCCCAAGAAAACAGGCTTTCCTAAGTAGGCTTTCTAAGACCGCTTACCGTAGAAGGACTCTCAGAAGTACTTGACAAAAATTAAATTTTAATACATCGTAAAGACTCTAAATATAAATTGCTTTTTTTTTATCCGCGCCTTCTCACTTGCGTTGATATTTTTTTAATGATTTTTTTTCTGATGATTCTTAATTTACAATTTGACAAAGAATACACAAAGCTCTACCTCCTATAACATAACTTGAAAAAACAGAAGACTAGCCTGGCAATATGCACACCACTCTTAATTTCTAACCAATTGTCTACTTTTCATGTCGTATTTGGGTCAGAATACGTGAAACCGACATGTCTGAAATGTTTTTCAAAGTTTTTTATATAAATCAGAAGCTGCAAGTGGTAGAAATTAGTGTACGGAAAATTTTTTTAAGAAAAATTGTAATAATTATTGCCAGTCAAAGTTTTCATTAACCCTTTTTTTAAAATGTTATAAGTTTTGAACAACTTGTCTGATCGTGACGAAATGTTTTAATTTCTGTAGATAATAAGTTGAACTTATATATTAAGAAAAAAAAAATTCCAAAATTTTTGCATTTTTGTTGTTACTTAGCAATTTTTCTATCAACAATTGAATTTTAATGATTTGCGTCGCCTCGAAAAAATCTGAAAAAAATTTACAAAGATGCATTGAACCCTTCCAAAATAGAAATCGTCAAAAAAATCGTGGAGCCTCAATTAGTTTTGACGGTATAACTATTATAGTGGTACCGGGCGGACGAAAAATGCATAAAAATTTTGTTGTTTTTCAAAAAAATCAATAACACTAGCTTACAAGAAAAAGAATCGAGTTTCTCACAAATTTTTTTCCACGTATTCTGGGGCGTAGTTTCCAAAAATGGCAAGCATTTTTTTTTTTCTTAATAATCGTTTTCGAAATATCCCAAAAAAACCCCTTTTTCGGCATTTTTTTCATTTATTTGGCTATATCTCGATTAATTTTTTTCGACTCAAAAACGCTTTTCAGCACTCCAAAGATATTTTTATTCCTTTTCTAACGGTATACTGTTTCCTTGAATCGAATAAGATTTGATGAAGTTACAAGCGCTCAAAGTCCAAAAAAACTGACTTTTTTAAAAATCACTAGATTTCAATTGCTCCATTTGAATGAAAAATTTTTTCTTTTTCATATTCTTAGAATTAAAAATGAAAAACTATTCTTTTGCAAATATTGTAAGTATAATTTTGCGGATATCGGACAAAAAAATTTAAAAGTTATTCGAGAAAACAGTAAAAAACTTGCAATAAAATTAGATAAAAAACATATGTATTTTCGTTAAGTTTTATTGCAAGTTTTTCACTGTTTTCTCGAATAATTTCTTCATTTTTTGTCCGATATCCGCAAAATTATACTTACAATATTTGCAAAAGAATATTCTTTCATTTTTAATTCTAAAAATATGAAAAAGAAAAAATTTTTCATTCAAATGGAGCAATTGAAATTTAGTGATTTTTAAAAAAGTCAGTTTTTTTGGACTTTGAGCGCTTGTAACTTCATCAAATCTTATGCGATTCAAGGAAACAGCATACCGTAAGAAAGGGAATTAAAATATCTTTGGAGTGCTGAAAAGCATTTTTGAGTCGAAAAAAAATATATATATAGCCAAATAAATGAAAAAAATGCCGAAAAAGGGATTTTTTGGGGATATCAAGAAAACGATTCTTAAGAAAAAAAATGGTTGCCATTTTTGGAATCTACGCCCCAAAATACATGGAAAAAAGTCTATGAGAAGCCCGATCCTATTTCTTGTAAGCTTGTGTTATTGATTTTTTTGAAAAACAACAAAATTTTTATGTATTTTTCGTCCGCCCGGTACCACTATAATATTTATACCGTCAAAACTAATTGAGGCTCCACGATTTTTTTGATGAATTCAAGTTTGGAAGGGTTCAATGCATCTCTGTAAATTTTTTTCAGATTTTTTCGAGGCGACGCAAATCATTAAAATTCAATTGTTGATAGAAAAATTGCTAAGTAACAACAAAAATGCAAAATTTTTGGAATTTTTTTTTTCTTAATACATAAGTTCAACTTATTATCTACAGAAATTAAAACACTTCGTCACGATCAGACAAGTTGTTCAAAACTTATAACATTTTAAAAAAAGGGTAAATGAAAACTTTGACTGGCAATAATTATTACAATTTTTCTTAAAAAATTTTTCCATACACTAATTTCTACCACTTGCAGCTACTGATTTATATAATAAACTTTAAAAAGACATTTCAGACATGTCGGTTTCACGTATTCTGACCCATATGTACAATGCATATGACAAAAAAGTAATCATAAAACATGAAACATGAAATTAAAAAAGAAACAGAAAAGCTTTAAAGTAAATGGGGTCCTTCTTCTTTGACTTCTAA
This sequence comes from Tricholauxania praeusta, assembly GCA_949775025.1. Classification (NCBI taxonomy): domain Eukaryota; kingdom Metazoa; phylum Arthropoda; class Insecta; order Diptera; family Lauxaniidae; genus Tricholauxania; species Tricholauxania praeusta. The sequence goes on from OX459029.1 coordinate 123,014,443, forward strand.
TATCAGGCCTGATAGCACGTCTGTTGTGGGAAGGCATATTATGCCTTCTGAGATTGTACTTTTATTTGCATGAAAATCTAGTTTTAAGAAGTCCTTATATAATGGCAGCAGTGCTATCAGGCCTTCTCCGAGGCAGGCCTTGCTCATTTGCCTGCTGGGTACTTTCTTACTATCATAGCATGAGTAGGTATAAGTACAAATATATTAGAGTAGTACTACCCATTTTCACAAAGTACTACCCAAAAATATTAAATTGAGCACTTAAATTTTTTTCGAAACGACAGCACTGATTGTTATGCTTACATGTTTGTCTCTTTCAAAGTCCGCGTTGTTGCGTTGACAAATTGAGAATGAGAGCGAGAGTAAAATTTGAATACATATCCGTTTTTGTCTTCCATTGCATTGCCATATAAAAAGAAAACGCACACATACCAACTAACACACTAACTTGCCATTAAACGATTTGTTTTCACTTCTGTCGGCACTCCCTGAGTGCAACCCGCCGTTTTTTCACAAACAGTTAGTTAGGTATATGTTTCGAATTGTGAGAAAAATTTGCTTAATTCTTTCTCATTTTGTATACGTTGGTGAAATAGTTAAATTTTTACAACAGCGTTACTGCTACACTGCGTTACTATACAGAGTAACGCAGTTATTTTTTTGGTAACGCCGTTGCTTTGAGTGTACTTTTCTAAGTAAATAACATAATTGTTACAAAGATACACCAGTACATGGGTTGGTTTATTTAACGGAAAAATTTTTATTTGTCAGAACTCTTCAGTAATTTTTAGGATGTTGATTTTTTACTACACATATTTAAAAAAATATTTTAATGCTTGTCAGAAATGTTAAATTGAAGTTATTTTTGTTATTCTATATTGCATTCCATTTAAAATTAAAAAACATTAAAAGTTCACTGCAGATATGAGTATACCATAGAATACATTTTAACGATTCAGACTGAGTAGTAAAAACTAAGAAACTTTTATCTCTAATTAATTTTTTTTTTAAATCAAGTTGTTTTAGGCCTTAAAAAGAATTTTGACCCAGAAAGTACATGCCTTAGGTGCCAAGATATAGCATTTTATAAAGAAAGGAAAACGGCTCTTATGGTTTAATTTTAATTTAATGTAAATAAAACAAATACATTAATTTATATGTTAATATAGTATTTTAGGTTTTGTATGGAAGATACCATTTACCGTACCGAAAATTCTTTAAACCTGATCCAATAACACTGTAGGTAAATTTTCAACTTTTGAAAAGACACACAAAAACGCCGAGACACCCAAACTTATTTTTTGGTCGTAGAACACGGTGGCATATTCAGTTTTTTTCGATTAGATCAAATTCTCAAGACATTTGCGATTGATATTTCGTCACTTTTAAGCCCTTGTTTTAGCAATATTTTTCTTATATATTTAGAAAATGACATCGAAATCGATTGAAATTCAGTACATAAGTAGGTTCATATGAACCTAAGCATTAGACTTATTGATTTTTTTTTGACACACGCCCTAAATTACGCCCACCTCCCATATCACCCACAATTGTGAAATCTCAATAATAGGTGTTATATGTGTACTATAGATATAAAATTTGCTATGTGTGTATGGAGTATTATTTTCCATCTGAAAACCAAAACGCCTAAGCATACGCCCACCTCCTATACCAACCACACTAGTTTTTGCTCAATAACACTAGTTTACAAATTTGGGGTTCATCTCGATATCTGGTTTCTCATATACTTTTTTCCATGTGTTTTGGGGCGCAGATTCCAAAAATGGCAACCATTTTTTCTTCTTAAGAATCATTTTCGAGATATTCCTAAAAAACCCCTTTTTCGGCACTTTTTTAATTTATTTAGCTATATCTCAAAGTTTTTTTTTCGACTTAAAAAAGCTTTTCAGCACAAAACCGAAAACAAAAGTTGAAAAATGTTACCGACTGTGTTATTTGTTTCAGTTTTATAACAGCTGAACATTCAAACCGAAAGTATTATCTCACTCAAAGATCGCGACGGTGCCGCAATTTGTGTTGACGATTTTTAAGAAATTTTGAAGCAATACAGAGGCTGCAGTTGCTTTTTGTGATAAGCCGCAAGGTAAGCTTCTGCCTCGTATTTGAAATAATTGAATTTTCTTATAAGATGACTTTTTGAAGGCTCTTGAAGATTACCTCAAAATTGGAGATTATTCATGTATCCTAAAAGTATATCAGAACAACAATTCCCTATGAATGCACAAAATTTTTTACGCAAGCTCTGCGGAAACCACCCAAAGCGTGAAGAAAGAATTGCATTGGCTGAGTCAATTATAAGCGTATTCCTCTAAACGCGAAAACTCGAGAAGCGCGAAAACTCGAAAGTTTTCGAGCTTACTTTCGGGAACACCCCTATCAATGCAAACGCGTAAGTGATTGAGCAATGGCCATTTCATAGTATGATCAGTGTTGCCGCAGCCATGAAAAAAAATGTATCACACCAAAAAGAAAAAATAGGTAGAACTAAGTTAATAAATAACAAAATACAAATAGGAAAACTAACAAAAATTCTGAAAATTGCGCTTTAAATAATAAGTTAAATTTAACGGCAACACTGATTCACTTTCCGACTTTTCGAGGCTACTTGCTCAACTACTTACTTCGCCTCGAAAGTTTTCGAGGGTTGCGCTAACTTTTCTTCATACAAATTATTTTTGAGGCTCGAAAATGTGATCAGTTTACGCAGTTTTCGAGGCTCTTTCGCGTTTTCAGGAATACCCTAAATATATCTCTTTTCAGCCTTTAAGATGTCAAACAGCAAGTTTGGTGGCATTGTAAGTTTAATATTATGTTGATGTTTTTTTCTACAAAGCCCGCTGTAGTATGTATACATTTTAGTGAACTTATGAACATACAGTGCCGCTCGAATGCTTTGCAACTGAAATTAGTTTTGAAGAAACATCAAATTATTTCAGTGAAACATTAACTTTGAATTTAATTTTATGTTACTTTTATTAACTTTACTTATTGCTGATTTTTTACCGAAAACAAAAATTGTATTCCGTTAGCTAACAACAACAAAAACTTAAGGTAAGCAAAAATAGCGAAAATCCAGGAGCTCAAAACATGTGCAACTGATCACAATACTAAGCAAAAATACATAACCAGTCTAATATTTGGTTCCGTAAACGTTATTTCTGATGACTGCATGACTTCTTCTGGACATTGGTTCATAAGTTTGTTTATTAATAAGGTAAAATAGCGTTCCAATCTTTTACTATCCCAGCGAATAAGTAATTACCACTTTTAAACAGTTCCTTACCGATTACGCGTTTTACCACCATGCACATGTTCTCAATCGGGTTGAGATAGGGAGACTGCACCGGCCATTCCCTGATATCAACTCGTTTTTCTGCAAACCAAGCTCTTACAAGCCTTGAACTAAGATTTCCACAGGTCGGAACGAGATAGCGTAGCGTTGTTTCTCGGGGGATAGAGTTGGATCCATTAAGCGCAATGAAGGCAGGATGAATGACGACAGTTGGAACAATAATATTTTAAGCAATGTTATTCTTTTATTTGCTGACTATAGCATGCCACTTCCTTGGACAATCCAATATGACAATGATGGAAATCATGGACAATGCGCGTTTAAGGGTAGCTTCGTCATCAATAAAATCAATTTTAATGAAAATTCATGCACAAATCTATTCGCACCATATATTTCAATTTTGCGTGATAGTTCACGTGACTTGTGGATAACTGAAGTTCAACTTTGGCGTCAACGCATTGCCGAACAAGACATCAAAAATTCTTTCGAAGCACTGGATATTTGCAATGAAGACGCGTTTCCAAATGTCCGTCAAATGCTTCGTGTAATGGCAACTTTGCCTGTGACAACAGCAACAAATGAACGTTCCTTTTCGGCGCTACATCGTCTAAAGACATACCTCAGATCAATAAGGTCCGAAGATCGGCTGAACGGCTTAGTTTCGCTAAATATGCATGAGTTTCCAACTTATAATGATTTTTAGAAAAGCCATATGTGCAATTTCCTTTAACTAATTGAATTTACAGTCAAGTGCAGTAACCAATATTCATGTGAAGTTTCACAAATCGGTTAATGTTTTACAAACAAACATGACAAAGACAACAAATGGAACAATTTAACCTGATAATTGGTGACATATGTTTCGGCTATTACCACATATATACATATATTCATATGTAAATATATAGCCTCATCAGACCAGTTTTTGGTTAATTTGTAATGTGATTCGAACCCCCGACCATTCCATGAATTTATATGTAGACAGCCGCTCATACCACTGAGCCATGGAGGTTCTGCTGAACGACATGTACAAAGTTCACATTTCTATGCATTTTTAGCGCCATCTGTTTATTTGTCATTTCTCGTTTGCCGCTAACTATATCTAGAAAAATAGAGCTGAACGATATTGTTTTTTAAAAGCTACTCAAGAAAAAATAATTTAAGAAAATTGCGGCTTAGGACAGATTTCATTTTGAAATAGGGACCGTAGGGGTTCAAGATTAAAATTTTAAATTCCTTTTTAAATTATTTTTATCCTATTTCGAATCGATTAAGGGGGCGTCCCCAATTTTTTTTTTTGCTAAGAACCACCCTAATGTACATATGTATGTATTTAATTTTAATTACATGTATAATACTATAATCATAATCATAATCTAACATGAAATATCCGAGTAAAAACAACCCACCGCCCCCCAACCCCCCTCCCCTATGGATGATTCCTGCGCACGGGCCTGCAATTGATATTTCAAATATAGATGATAATAGAAAAAATCTTCATTCACCAGAATCTTAGTTGGCCTGGTTGAGCGAGGCTGATGAATAATATCACGAAACTCAGAAAGTAGACTACAATTAAAAAAATATGTCAAAACCAATTTTATAGAGGAGACAAGATCTCATGACCGAAAATTTCCTTATGACAAGATTTAACTCACCTTCAATCGTAATAAAGTTTCCATTAAATTCAGTAATTTTGATCCGAAATATTTATTTTGGGCGAAAAATGTGGTTTTCAGATTTGAACGAGTAAGGCTTTAAATCGATGTGTTTTCGTCTGCTCTACAACATTGGTCAACATATATTTTTCTATTTATGGCTCAGTTTCGAATTATTGAGCGAATTTTTGTCGGCCTCTCATAACCATGCCCACCACGATTCATACTAGTTAAGCTATTACATTATAAAGGAAAAAGCCTGCGGAACGCAGCTCAATGTGCACCTTAGCTACTAGAGTTCTGCACGGATACCAAAAATTTACTCGTTTCAGTACTCGTTCACTTTTCTGTTCCTCCAATTACAAGTACACATTTCCTTTAAGTACCATAGCGTAAAGTAAAAAAAGTTGAATAAGCTTCGTGTATGTGTACGCATAACAAAACTGAAGGTAATGAATCGAACTGAATGACGTGCTTTATTGTTTTATTTATTCGATGAAAGTGAGGAAGAGAGAATTCATTTATGCATCAAGGCGTTGCCAGAAGATTTAAATGCGCAACTTTTTATTTATTTATCTGAAAACTAAAATAAAACGAATGTCCGAGATTATATTAATTTTTAACATCATTGTGGATCTGTTTAAAATACTTTTTGGTAGTTTTATCCTTAGAATGATGCTAGAAAAATGACTATAACTACTGCCCTATATTTACATTTACAAAGTCCAAAGTTTTTTTAGAATAATTTATTAATCACATTGATAAAACAAAAATGTTAGTTCAGTCCATATAAAATAAATAACAAAATATATAAGTAAACATAATTCATAAATAAATCACATACGCTTTTTGTAACGAAATATCTCAAAAACTATAGGAAATAGAATAAAAAACCCGGAATCTTTTTCGTTTAAAAGTACTTATATTACATCACTTTTTATCAAAAACGATTCAATGTTTTTCATGCTATTTTCCATAGTTTTTCTGATTTTTTCGTTTCAAAAAATGAGTGAAAAAGTAAAAAAAAAGGTTTTAAAGGTATTTAAATTATGATCGATTTATATGTAAATATTTTTATAAAATTATCTCGTCTTGATTTTCTACTTCCTCGAGTAAACATTCTTCTTTCAAATTAGTGTTAAGGAACATAATTTTATTAACAGATGTAGGATTAGACCCAAGTGAATTGCGCTTTTCGCATATTAAATTTTTCGCTTTGGAAAATGTTCTTTCTGAAGCGGCACTGCTGGCAGGAGTTGCTAAAATTTTGCAACTTAACCTGTATAGGTGTCTGTTGAAATCAGTTTTACGGGAAAATCAAGAAAGCTAATTGAATGAAACTATCACACACAGGTCACATCTTCTTGCAGGCATATTGCTATTGAAAATGGGCGATTTCGGTTAGCTGACACGCCTACCGCCCATACCCTATGTAAATATACCCAGGTCAATTTTGAAAAAAGTTGCAGCGATTTTGATGAAAATTGGAGATTTGATGCACATGTGAACAAGATTATGATTAGGTTAGGTTTCAAGTTTTCAAAGCTTCCTACAGGGGCGTGGCACAGCCCTAAATTTTAACCTTTATACCACCATATCTCGTAAGCCGTGCAAGATATTGTTATGAAATTTGGTAAACGGATACATATCAAATACATCTTGAGTTGAGATAAAAGTGGGCGGAATTGAAAAAGTGGGCGTGGCATATTTCAAATTTTTCATTTTTATTCGATTTTTTCAACATTTTCCATATTCTTTCGACTTTTTCAACCCTTTAACTTTTTCCAATATATTCTATATGTATTTGTTCGACTTTTTCAACCTCTTTCAACTTTCTTCATAAGTTTCTTTATTTTTTCGACTTTTTCATCAATTTTGAATGGTTTCAAATTTTTTCAACCTCTTTCATTTTTTTTAGAGTTTTTCAACCTCTCTCAACTTTTTTCAACATTTTGCATATATTTACGACTTTTCAACATTTTTCAACCTCTGTCAACCTTTCTAACATTTCACATTTTTTTCGACTTATTCAACCTCTTCAACGTCTTCTTAACATTTGATGAAAAGGTACTTTCAGTGCAGTGTAGGGTATGTGAGTTTCGGCCTCGCCGAAAATAACACCTTAACTTGTTCTCTTTATTGTTGAATGTTCAAAGTCAATAGAACTGGCACCAGGAGTATTATTCATCTAAAGGAAATCAATCCCAAAAATTAAAGCTTTGATAAGCATTTAAGGGCGTCCGGGAGTTTTTCGAAAAATAAAAAGACATTTTCTTAAAATTTTTTTTGAAGCTGCATTTTATCTTAGAGCAAGATTTTTTTTACATTATTAAAGTAAAACTATTCAAGACTTATCTCTGAAATTTTGATCAAACGCCCCCTAACTATTTGCTTAACCGAAAAAAAGTTAATTTTCTCACCGCAAATTTTGAGGTCGTTCATGGCATTGCACTTTTCTAACTTATTGATAAATATTTTTGGACCAAAATTTCAGAGATAAGTCTTGAATAGTTATACTTTAATAATGTAAAAAAAATCTTGCTCTAAGATAAAATGCAGCTTCAAAAAAAATTTAAAAAAATGTCTTTTTATTTTTCGAAAAACTCCCGAATGCCCTTAACAAATATTAAACAAAGATTTATATAGATTTTTGATATACATACATATGTAAGTATATGCAAAAAGCTCAAGCTTCACAAAGAAACACTTTATGAATAAATTTATAAATCACTTTTAAAGTCGAATTCCACTGTACTTATCACATTTTAAAAATATTTACCAATGCTAGACCAAATTAAAAAAAAATAATAAATAAATTAGCAAAGTAACAAAGTGGCAACTTTGCCAACAATATCAAAAGTTATAATAAAGGAGAAGCAAATAAAACATTTTCACTTTAATATAATATTTCACTTTGTGTACATATGTATAATCTTACGTGGCTCATATTTGTTTTCAAAAACTGTTTTTATAATATAACATAAATTTATTTAGAAAACAAAGATCTCACTCGCCTGCACACATCAAATTTTCACTGATCCTCACTAAACATTCTTACGCATGTTAAAGTGCATTACTGCGTAGTACAAAATATCAAATGCGTAGTAATCGCGCAACTTATTGTACTCGCAGCATACATGCATATTATCCGTACACATGACGCATTCATCTACGTACAGTTGGTTACGAGTAAGAAGAGAAATTTATAAAGATGGTAACAGTAACACAAGCAAACGCTATGTATCAGGGATGATATTGACATATTTGTAAAATGGCCAAAGTTCGAACTAAAATAGGGCTTTTTTAACATAAATAGGGCTTCTGTAAATCAAATTGTATATAACCATTTATATTATAACCAAATGTTTTCTTTTTACAAAATTTATTTTGTTGTTTAAATTTAATTGTAAACATAAATTTTACTTAGGAACATTTAAGCGTTTACGATTTTTTTGTATATATCGCTAATTTTTTTCAATAACGTTATAACCCAAAAACGTAAAAATTCAGTTAAAATGCTTGCCCCGAAATATCTGATTTTTTGAGTTATGACGTTATTGAAGAAAATGAGCGATATATTAAAGAACTAACTATGTTGAGATCGATTTTTAGAAACTTCTTCAAAAGGAAATGCAGAAACAATTGATATATTTGCAGATTTAGCACATCAAATTTAACCTATTACTTAGGTCAACAAATCGAAAAAAAAAAATGTTGGTGCCGAGGTATAGTTAGTGGTTTTGTAATAAGTATGTACTGGCAACATTAAAAATATTTTTAATTTTTTTTCCCCACGTGTCATTTTTGACTAACCGTCAGTTTTGATTATTTAACTTGATTATTATATCATGTCTTCATCGCGAAGAAGTTGTCTCAATGATCCAAATGTGTTTTGTTACATTTGTGGTGAATACACAGTGAAAAAGTTCAGAAAACCTATATCAGATTTTATAAAAAGTGCTTATTTTGCTTACTTTAAAGTCGAAAACTGTGGATAAATACTACCCGACAATACCCCAAATTGTTTATTAAATGTGTTATGAACATTTGAGACAGTGTATCAGTGGTAAAAGAAACCATATGAGGTTCGGAATAATGTTAAAATAATGATTTATCCAGACTTACATTCTGCTAGAAGACCCTTACCACATTCAGAGGAAGTTCCTGTTCCAACATTTTGTTCCATTCGTGAATCATCATCGAATGAAAAGAATCTGCAGAGGTTTTGGCTTTAAGATTAAAAGAAAAAAACTTGTTGGAGTCAGGTACAAAAGAACAAGATGGATGTGCAAGGCCTTATTCTCAAAATGCGTCTTTCAAAATACCATCCAAATGAATGGCGTCTCTTCATAGACAGCTCTAAATGAAGTCGCTTAGTCGTTTGTTGAAGTTACTAAAAACTTTCTGGGAAATTACAAGTCAAATAACTGCTCTGAAATTGTAAATGATATGCTAGAGCACTTTAATAACTTAGGATGCAATATGTCCATCAAAGTGCACTACCTTCACAGTCATCTTGACCAATTGACAAGGGGAGCGGTTTCACCAGGACCTAAAGACTATGGAAGAAAGATATCAAGGCCAATGGGATCGCCATATGATGGCTGACTATTGCTGGTGGATGTAACGTGATAGTCCCTACTACACCTCATTCACGAAAGTCGCGAAAAAGAAAGTTATTTTTTAAATTATGTATATTGTTTTTCATGTAAACTTTTTTTTTACAAGGCAAAATCCAGAAAACTACACATAGTCGAGAAAGAGAAAGTTCTTTTTTAAATAATGTAAGTTGTTTTTCATGTAAACTTTTTTTTACACGACAAAATCTTGAAAACTACACATAGGATATCAAAAGTTTTGCTAATAATGTATTCAATATAAGGTCCTTAGCTAAAATAAAAGTACAGCTTCTCGGCACCAAAAACTAGTGTTGACCAGTGTTATAAATCAAATAAAACTTTTTTCATACAAAAAATCTCTGGTTTTTGATTTGAAATAATTTCAATTTGAAGTTTAAAAAGTCGAAAGTCATTGTATTACTTAAGGGCTCACTAACATTTTTAGGAGAAAAATAAAACACTTAAATTTTATCCCAGTCGACAATCACTTATCTACGGTTCGCTTCAAGAAAGATCAAGATCGATTAAATTGTCAACCAAATCTGACAATGCACGATTATTAAATAGTGTCCGGAGATTGCAAATATATATTCCGCAAAATCGGAGCTGCTCATTTACTCGTTTTATGGCTATTTTAAGATTAGCACTATGGCCGACACGGTTCGTTTTAAGCAAGATCAAAATCGATAAAAATTTTCAGCCAAATCTAACAATGCACAATTATTATTTAGTAATCGGAGATTCCAAAAATATGATCCTTAAAATCGTACCTGGTCACTTACTCGTTTTATGACCATTTTAAGGTGAAAACTTTTACCGATAATATCAATAAAATTACGTTCCAGGAAAAATTACGAATAAAGACATTAAAAACTTAAGTTTTTTTTATTTTGCTTTTTTTTTGTGTTGATTTGTAATAGAAAATACTTTTAAAAGGCATAAAAAAACTATATATAAATTTTATTTTTAATTAGTTTTTAGGCCCAAAAGAATTTTTTAAATATTTTTTAATTTTTTTTTCATGAGAAACGGTGGATAACACATCAAATATAAAATATTTTTTATTTATTGCTTTTTTTTTTGTGAGCTTTGTAGTCAAAAATACTTCAAAAATTTATAAAACAAATTATAATAAAAATTATTTTTTACCAGTTTTAAGACCTAAAAGAATTTTTTTTTAGTATTTTCAATTCTTTTCCATGGAAAATGATGAATAACGTAACATATATAAACGTTTTTTTATTTTTTTCCTTGTTTGCTTTGTAGTCAAAAATACTTTTAAGGCTCACAAAAGATAATAAAAAAAATTAATTTTTCACTAGTTTTTCAGCCGAAAAAAAAATTTTTATTTTGGTATCGATTTTTTTCCTTGAAAAACGGTGAATAACACAAAAATCTTTGCAGTTTTGCTCAAGTTATTGACTTCATCTATTGTAGCGAAATTTGGTTTATGCTAGAAGACTCTTGAAATAAATACCAACGAAAGAAACTAAACGATATTAGCACCATCTAGCGCAAAATGCTAAAAATGCTGCAGTAAACAATAAAAAGTCAACAACCGAGAGAAATTATCGCCGTCGTACAACGTACAACGCCATCTAACATCTAGCATAATAGCTAGCTCAACGTCAGTGCGCAATGCTGGTGAATTTGGTGAATTGTGGATAGTAGTAGAATGCACGCTACAAAGTAGCACTGGTGGGTTGTAGATAATGGTAGAATGTACGCCACTTAGAAGGTACTGGATTATTCGAGAGAGTGATGACTGCAGTATAAAAAGGGTTGTCATCTGAGCTGAACTTACAGTTGAGTTAGAACAGCGAAGCAATAAGCAATAAAGTGAATACAGTGTGATCCGTAGTATAACAAAACAGTTTTCTATACAGTGTTAAATTAATATTAGAATTTGAACGTTAATAAAATAAACCATTTTATAACTAAATAAGTTTGTGTGTTTTTAATTGTTACACAATCCAGTGATCGAACTCAGAAAAGTGTGAGAGATCGAAATTATCGTCAAAGAGACAGAAATTTCGTAACAATTGGTGTCAGAAGTGGGATTGTGTAAAAGAATTAACAATCAATTAAAAAAAAAAAAAAAAATAAATAAAAATGGTTAAGTTTGACGAACTAAAAGTGGATCAACTGAAGAAGGAGTTGCAGCAGCTGAGTCTGCAATCTACTGGCGGAAAGGTGGAGTTACAGAAACGCTTACGGCAGGTTCTTGAGGCTCAAGGCGTAAACCTGGAAGAGCATGAATTTTATAGTGATGTATCAGAATCAGCAGCGAAAGTGGAAGAAACTTCTGGACCAGCGGCAAGTGGTGCAGTTGTAGATATGTCAAAGTTCGAGAAAATGTTAATGGCGATGACAAGCAATATCCAGGCCGTTCGGGAAGAAATTGGTCAGAGCTTAAGTCAAAATGCACTGCAAATGGACGAGAAGTTAAGTCAAAATGCACTGCAAATGGACCAGAAGTTAAGTCAGAACGCGCTGCAGATCCAGACGGTTCGGGAAGAAATTGATCAGAGCTTAAGTCAGAATGCGGCGCAGATCCACGAGGCTGTTCGAACGGAGGTTGCCAAAATGGTAAATGGCTTCGACGCAAAAATGACTGAGTTACAAGTTGACGTTGAATCATTCAAGGAAAAAGTTCAAAATAATCTTGAAAAAGTACAAAATAATCTTGAAAAAGTTCAAAATAATTTTGAGGACGTTAATAAAAGGATTCAACAGTTGGAAATAAGTGAACCAACCACTCAAGTTATAAGAGAAATCAGCGCAGAGAGGCTTAAGGCACCCTCATTCGATGGAACAACGCCATTTAGTGTTTTCAAGCTCCAGTTCGAAACAACATCTGGTCACAATCGTTGGGATAACGAAAGCGCAGCTGCAGCGCTAATTGTGGCATTAAAAGGCGCAGCTGCAGAAGTATTGCAAACAGTTCCAGTGGGGGAGCAGAAAAATTACAAGGCGGTCATGGATGCCTTACAGCGAAAATATGGCAGTGACCACATGAAGCAGATTCACAGATTGGAGTTGAAAAGTCGTATCCAGAAATCTGGTGAGTCCTTGCAGGAGTATGCTGCGGATATTGAGCGATTGGCACACCTTTCCTATCCTGACGAGTTAAGTGTCGTAGCAGAAAAATTCAAAATAGAGGCGTTTATTGACGGCATACGTGACTCAGAAACAAAACGCGAGACAATGAGGAGCCCGAAGACGACATTTAATGAAACAGTAACGGTTGCCCTCACGCAGGAGACGATTGCGTTGACATGCCGCCCATCACTGAAAACTCGTCGGATGGAGGTGGAGGCTGAAAAGAAAAATTCATCGTTCGCCAGCGGTAGCTTCAGCGGAAAATGCTACAATTGTGGTAAGCAGGGACACATGGCACGTGACTGCAAATCACGTCGTAAACGATCTGCATCACGTTCACCAAAAAGAAGACTTGGAAATAGGGTGAACGATGGCGAAAATGTTAGCGAGCAGCAGTCGTTAAACTAAAGAGAGTCAGTACAGCGGGGCGTGAGCTGACTCTTACAGATGATTGCCCCATAGTCTTGGTTTCGAAGCTCTGCCGAAATTCCAACAGCCTTACCATCGGTGGAAAAATCAGCGGAAGACCATGTGAGCTAACTTTGGATACAGGCGCATCGCATTCAATTGTGAGGAAAGACTTATTTGAAAGACGACGAGTAACGCAGTTAAATGGGATCCAATTGAGAACAGCGACAGGAGAAATTGCGCAAATAGTAGGAAAAGTTACAGCGAGTATTCTCATCGGCAATAAAACTGTGGAACATGATTTTATTGTTGCAAACATCACCGATGAGGTTATCATTGGCGTGGACTTCATGATTCGACACGGGTTTACTTTGGATCTTAAGAAAAAAAACGTTAAGGTATGCCAATGTAGAGTTGCCTTTAGACATTGGCTGTGGACAAAAATTAACAATTGCAAGAGTCTACATAAGTGAGCGCTGTCGAATTGAACCCAATACCGAAGAAATTATTTGGGCCACAACAAATGAAGACTGTGGGACAAGCCATCTGTGGGTAGTGGAAGCAGATAAGAAAAATTTTAAGAAAGACCTGATTATTGGAAAGACCCTAGTAAACACAAGAACAGACAGAAAAATACCGGTGCGAATTTTGAATCCAACAAATAAGCCAAAATGGATGCAAAAAGGTGAACTTATAGCGCAATGTGAGAAAGTTACAGCTGTAATAAATTGTGAAAATGACCAGCAGAACACACAAGGTACAACTTTAACAAAATCGTCGGCCATGGAAGTATTGACGAAAGAATGGACGAAGGAGTTGTCTGCTCAGAACAAAAACAAAGCAAAAAGGTTTCTGCAAAAACATTGGCGGATATTTGCGTCCAAAGGAGAAAATAATGGCCGAACATCAGTTGTCAAACATCGCATTGATACAGGTGATTTTCAGCCGATTCGTCAACCTCCAAGGAGGCTAGCACTCGCTAAGAGAGAAGAAGTGACGGGCCTTATAGAAGATATGGCGCGAGAAAATGTCATTGCACCATCAGAAAGCCCATGGAGTTCACCGGTCGTACTTGTGAAGAAAAAGGATGGAAGTATGCGATTCTGTGTGGATTACAGAAAATTGAATGACGTCACTAAAAAAGACAGCTACCCGTTACCCAGAATCGATGATACACTGGATACGTTATCTGGAGCAACATGGTTTTCCACCCTGGACTTACAAAGTGGATATTGGCAGGTGGAAATAGATGAAAAAGACAAAGAGAAAACTGCCTTTAGTATTGGGAATGGTCTATGGCAGTTCAACGTCATGCCGTTTGGTCTTTGTAACGCTCCAGCTACGTTTGAACGGTTAATGGAACGAGTTCTCAAAGGACTACATTGGAAGACTTGTCTAGTGTATCTCGATGACATAATCATCATGGGTAAAGATTTTGATGACCACTTAAAAAATCTGGAGGAAGTGTTTGTGCGCTTGGAGGCAGCTGGACTAAAATTAAGTGCGAAAAAGTGCTCACTTTTCCAGCGTGAAGTCAAATATCTGGGGCACAAGGTTACGTCAGAAGGAATACACACAGATGAAGATAAAATAAAAGCTGTGAAAAATTGGCCACGTCCATCTAATCTTCATGAGTTGCGAAGTTTTCTGGGTCTATGCACTTATTACAGACGCTTTGTTCCTGGTTTCGCAAATGTTGCAGGCAGTCTACATGAGCTGACACAGAAAAATCGAAAATTCGAATGGAGTGGGGCACAGGAAACTGCATTCCAAAAACTGAAAGAATTACTGTCCACAGCGCCAATTCTCGCGTACCCAATACCCGGCAAAGAATTTGTATTGGACACCGATGCGAGTGGCCATGGTATTGGAGGAGTTTTGTCCCAAATCATCAATGGTCAAGAAAAAGTCGTCGCATATTTCAGCAAAATTCTGTCGAAACCTGAGAGGAATTATTGCGTAACTCGGAGAGAGTTACTGGCAGTAATGGAATGCGTGAAACACTTCCATAAGTACTTATATGGACAGCACTTTCTCCTGAGGACAGACCATGCGGCATTAAGGTGGCTACTTCAATTCAAGGATCCTGAAGGTCAAATCGCACGGTGGATAGAACGCTTGCAGAGCTATGATTTCACCATAGAGCATCGCAAAGGAAGCCAGCATGGAAATGCGGATGCACTTTCCCGTCGTCCATGTAAAATTGAATGCGGTCATTGTTCGCGAACAGAAAATAAAGCTGGAACAATTGATGTGCGCCTTTTGAACGTTTTGCCTGAAGAAAAGTGGACAAAAGAGGAGGTAAAACGGGACCAGCGCAATGATACAGATTTGGCAACTATAATTAAGTATAAGGAGCTGGGTAGGAAACCGGCGTGGCAAGAAATTTCAAATAAAAGCCAAATCTGTAAAGCATACTGGGCGCAATGGCAAAGTTTGGAGTTGCATGATGGTTGTCTCTACCGAATCTGGGAAAGCGAGGATGGTAAAACTCGCTCAAAACTGCTGGTTATTCCAAAGGCCAAATTTAAGGAAATAATCGAGGATTATCACAATGGATCGAGTGGTGGACATCTGGGCATAACGAAAACCACAGAGAAAATAAAGAAACGGTTTTATTGGGTAGGATGCCAAGAATCAGTTGCTGACTGGATCCGCCGTTGTGACCAATGTGCAATTGCTAAAGGACCAAGGCAACGCACTCGGGGAAAAATGCATCAGTATAACGTTGGAGCTCCCTTTGAGAGGATAGCCATGGATATAGCGGGACCTTTTCCAATCAGCAATGCAGGAAATAAATACATCCTTGTGGTAATTGATTACTTCAGTAAGTGGCCAGAAGTATATCCCATGCCCAATCAAGAAGCAAAAACAGTGGCAGACATTTTCATCAAAAATTGGATTTGCCGATATGGAGCTCCACTTGAGTTGCATTCCGACCAAGGACGAAATTTTGAGTCGACACTTTTTAAGGAGGTTTGTGACATGCTTGGAATACAGAAGACACGCACCACAGCTTTGCATCCTCAGTCCGATGGCATGGTCGAAAGGTTCAACCGTACTCTAGAGGAACATTTAAAAAAGGTTGTCGATAAAGGACAAAAAGATTGGGATGAGCATCTACCAATGTTTCTGATGGCTTATCGGTCGGCAATACACGATACCACTACAGTTACGCCAGCAAAAGCTATTTTTGGTACGGACTTAAGGCTTCCAGCAGATTTGAAGTACGGAGTAAGCGTTGTCCCAGAAACGACCCATGCTGACGATTACATGTCGCGGAAAAGAGAAGAATTAGCAGATATACACGAGCTTATTAGAAGACGTACTCAATTGGCTAGCGACAAGATGAAAGCTCGGTATGACCTGCGAGCAAATACTGAAGGGTTCAAAGAAGGTCAACTAGGGCTGCTACATAACCCACAACGAAAACGAGGCTTGTCTCCTAAATTACAGACTCATTGGGAGGGACCTTACCGGATCGTCACAAGGATTAATGATGTTGTGTATCGAATCCAAAAATACCCCGGGAACAAAAGTAAATTAAAGGTAGTCCACATCGAAAGGCTGGCACCTTATACTAGGGACGGAGAGACTCTTGTTCGGGACGAACAAGTTTAAGCGGAGGGCAGTGTAGCGAAATTTGGTTTATGCTAGAAGACTCTTGAAATAAATACCAACGAAAGAAACTAAACGATATTAGCACCATCTAGCGCAAAATGCTAAAAATGCTGCAGTAAACAATAAAAAGTCAACAACCGAGAGAAATTATCGCCGTCGTACAACGTACAACGCCATCTAACATCTAGCATAATAGCTAGCTCAACGTCAGTGCGCAATGCTGGTGAATTTGGTGAATTGTGGATAGTAGTAGAATGCACGCTACAAAGTAGCACTGGTGGGTTGTAGATAATGGTAGAATGTACGCCACTTAGAAGGTACTGGATTATTCGAGAGAGTGATGACTGCAGTATAAAAAGGGTTGTCATCTGAGCTGAACTTACAGTTGAGTTAGAACAGCGAAGCAATAAGCAATAAAGTGAATACAGTGTGATCCGTAGTATAACAAAACAGTTTTCTATACAGTGTTAAATTAATATTAGAATTTGAACGTTAATAAAATAAACCATTTTATAACTAAATAAGTTTGTGTGTTTTTAATTGTTACACAATCCAGTGATCGAACTCAGAAAAGTGTGAGAGATCGAAATTATCGTCAAAGAGACAGAAATTTCGTAACAGTATGAAGCGACTCAAAATTCATAGAAAAACAATTATCATAGCATATTTTAAAATTTCAATTGATATTAAAAGCATCAAAAACTGTACACGGTTCGCTTCATAATTTTATTAAAATTATCGGTAAAAGCGTTTACCTTAAAATGGCCATAAAACGAGTAAATGACCAGGTACGATTTTACAGATCTTGTTTTTAGAATCTCCGAACACTAAATAATAATTGTGTCAGATTTGGTTGAAAATTTTTACCGATTTTGATCTTGCTTAAAACGAACCGTGTCGGCCATAGTGCTAATCTTAAAATGGCCATAAAACGAGTAAATGAGCAGCTCCGATTTTGCGGATTTGGAATCTCCGGACACTATATAAATTGTGCAGATTTGGTTGACAATTTAATCGATCTTGATCTTGCTTTAAGCGAACCGTGTATCCGAGTAAGCTTTCCTTTGAAAAATAAAAAATTGTGATAATTTTTCGGTAGAATTTTGCAAAAGGGCCAAAAATGAATAAAAAGGGCCACGGGGCTTTTGAAAAATAAAAGGGCTCAAAAAAGCCCTAAAAGCCCCCAAATATCATCCCTGCTATGTATACGCATTCAAATCAATAAAATTGACTTCGGTAACAGTTTCGTAAGTTAACGATTATACTTATGCAGACCTCTACGCACAAAACTGAAAGTAATGAATCGAACTGAATGACGTGCTTTATTGTTTTATTTATTCGATGAAAGTGAGGAAGACCAAATTCATTTGTGCACCAAGGCGTTGCTAGAAGATTAATATGCACAACTTTTTTATTTATTTATCTGAAAACTGAAATAAAACGAATGTCCAGGACTATATTAATTTTTTAACATTATTGTAGATCTGTTCAAAATACTTTTTGGTAGTTGTATCTTTATTATGATGCTAGAAAAATGACTATAACTATGGCCCTAAGTTTACATTTACTAAATCCAAAATTTTTTAGTATAATTTATTAATCATAACGATAAATGAAAAATGTTAGTTCAGTCAATATAAAATAAACAGATTTTTGATACAATTTTTTTTTGTTTTTTTTTAAGGTGCTGTTGCTTAAAAAGTAAGTTTATGATATGAAGAAAAAGTTCACGAAAATTCAGCTCTGTAACTCAATTTTATAAGGTGGTGCCAGAGCCTATTAGTTTTACATGTAAATTGTATGGAAAAATTATTTTTTACAAAAAAGGTATCTAAATGAATAGGTGATTAGTGTTGTTGAGCTGAAAAGGGTCATCACAGATCACCACATGAAAGCTCATTTTAAAGCAAGGATGGTACTAAATGATGCTTTTGTTAAAAATAAGCTGATCAACTTTCTTTGAATCCTATACATGGCCTCGAAAGTAGACAAAAAACATCATGTTTCAGGTAATTAACCTCAAATATTTCAGGATTCCGACATGATGGGTCAATTCTGAGGCCAGATACGGATTCATAAAATTGAGTTACAGAGCTGAAATTTCGTGAAATTTTTCTTCATATCATAAACTTACTTTTTAAGCAACAGCACCTTAAAAAAAAATTTGAATCACCCTAATGTAAGTATATGCAAAAAGCTCAAGCTTCACAAAGAAACACTTAATGAATAACATTATAAATCACTTTTTAAGTCAAATTTCACTGTACTATTCACATTTTAAAAATATTTACCAATGCTAGACCAAATTAGAAAAATAATAATAAATAAATTAACAAAATGTTATAATCAAAAGTTATAAAAAAGGAAAATCAAATGAAACTTTAATATAATATTTCACTTTGTGTACATAATATAATATAATTATATTATATTATAATCTTACATGGCTCATATTTGTTTTCAAAAACTGTTTTTATGATATAAATTTAGTTAGAAAATAAAGACCTCACTCGCCTGGACACATCAAATTATAACTGATCCTCACTAAACATTCTTACGCATATTAATGTGCATTATTGCGTAGTCCAAAACTTCAAATGCGTAGTAATCGCGGTACTCGTTGTACTAGCAGTATACAATATCCATACAAATGACGCAATCATTTACATACGTACAGTTAGTTACGAGTAAGAAGAGAAATTTATAATGATGGTAACAGTAACACAAGCAAACGTTATGTATACGCATTCAAATCAATTAAATTGACTTCGGCAACAGCTTTGTAGGTTAATGATTATACTTATGCAGACCTCTATTAGCTACACATATGAAAATCTTGCAGGCGGTTCAGGAAGAGATTGAACCAAACTAATTATGTGTAAACATTTTCTGTATTTACCATTTGAAAAACGTGCTATTCGGTCAATTATCATTGATAAAAGTTCTTTTATATAAAATTAAGTGAACAGTTCTTTTTAATTTAATTTCTTCACAAATCTTTCAAAATGTCTCGCAATTTAAAAACTTCTTTTTTAAGATTCGAAGTGGGTGAAAAGCCTTTGTTTTCAAAAATGGTGTTACCTAAGCTCGCCATTGACTTTTCATTTCATTATTGCCGTCGGAATCTTCAACTATCATTTCAGGACAATATTTAGCATCGTACAATTACACACTTATATAACGGCTCATAATGCCTACATCTATACGTATTATTCATTTTAAAATCATAGAATGAAAAACTTAAATCTTTACTTAATGCAATGAGATGAGTTTTTAAATCCAATAAAAATTCAGGCGCTACAACGTATAATAAAAGTACTGGCTTAAGCTGTTAACCAAATATCTTATTAGTATTCCAAATGCATACAAACACAGAAAATATGCTCACACGTACACACTGACACCTACAGAATTGTATAAACATTAATATAATTGACACCAGCAGCAGTGTCAGATTCAACTTACAACAAAAGTTAGAACAAGTCAAAAGACGAGCAAATAAAAAAAAAGTTAAAAAGACGTGTGACTTGGTAATTATTCTAATACTCATAATTCGTTCGTACAAGTAATATGTGACTGGGCGCCTTAGGGATATGATGTGTTTAAGAAAATTAAGAGAAGAATTTTTTCACAGCTCTGGTTGTGAGCATGTGGTACAAAAAATCCTAAGTTATTTATGATGATAGTGTAGTATTGTTAACAATATAACAGCTTAAAAAATGTCTTTTGCTTGGAAAAATTTCACTCAACAAACACTCAAAATCCAAAGAAAAATAGTAAACAGGTTTCTTAAAAGAAACAATTTATTATCATTGTGCTCTTATATTTTGAAAGAAATTTTATTGACAACAGAAAGAGACCTATTTTTCAAAAAAAAAAAAAAATGTATTGCCATCGATGGGAAAAGGCAGAAAATGCACTTTGGAAGCCATAAAAGAAGTCCCGATCTTTCTTAAGACAAGTTTTGGACCCATTTTTCGAAAAAAATTTACTGCACCAATCGACTAGGAAAGGCCGAAAATTGATTTTGGAAGTTCAGGGGAAGTCCCCGACCCTAAGAAGGGGTATTTTGGACCGATTTTTTTAATATAAATTTATTGCAGGAATTGGTGGGAAAATGGATTTTGGAAGTGACAGGAAAGATCCCCGACCGTTCTAAAATGGTGTTTTGGACCCATTTTTGAAAAAAAAAAACAAATATTTCACCAGTCGTAAAACATCAAAAAAAAAAGATCTTATGAGTCGTTGGGGGTACTCGACCTCCTTAAGGGCGTGTTTTGTTGCCATCTTTGTTAACGATTGTTGGAAGATATATTTTCTAAATACATAGGCCCAAAACACTAGTTTACAAATTTGGAGCGTAGATTCCAAAAATGGCAACCATTTTTTTTTCTCTTAAGAATCGTTTTCGAGATATCCCCAAAAAACCCCCTTTTTTGGCACTTTTTTCATTTATTTGACTATATCTCCATAAACTTTTTTTCGACTCAAAAACGATTTTCATCATTCGAAAGATATTATCCCTTTCTAAAGATATGCTGTTTGCTTGAATCGGATAAGATTTGATGGAGTTACAAGCGCTCAAAGTCCAAAAAACTAACTTTTTTGGTCTTTTTTGAAAATCACTCAATTTCAATTGCTCCATTTGTATGAAAAATTTTTTCTTTTTCATATGCTATGAATGGAAATAATCGTACTCCAAGAATCTGTTGACAGAGGGCGTTGTAAGCATACAGTAAAGTTCTTAAAATTGTATAATAAATGTAATCTTCTTAGGTATTGATATGAATGCATGTGGAATGCTGCCATTTGTATTGCTTTGTAGCTGTTTGTACTGCTAAAAATATATACTATTTTTTGTACTGGTGTATGTGTTCATATAAAGCGGAAGGACGCGGATGTAGACTAGAGGTCTGCATAAGTATAATCGTTAACTTACGAAACTGTTACCGAAGTCAATTTTATTGATTTGAATGCGTATACATAGCGTTTGCTTGTGTTACTGTTAGCATCATTATAAATTTCTCTTCTTACTCGTAACCAACTGTACGTAGATGAATGCGTCATGTGTACGGATAATATGCATGTATGCTGCGAGTACAATAAGTTGCGCGATTACTACGCATTTGATATTTTGTACTACGCAGTAATGCACTTTAACATGCGTAAGAATGTTTAGTGAGGATCAGTGAAAATTTGATGTGTGCAGGCGAGTGAGATCTTTGTTTTCTAAATAAATTTATGTTATATTATAAAAACATTTTTTGAAAACAAATATAAGCCACGTAAGATTATACATATGTACACAAAGTGAAATATTATATTAAAGTGAAAATGTTTTATTTGCTTCTCCTTTATTATAACTTTTGATATTGTTGGCAAAGTTGCCACTTTGTTACTTTGCTAATTTATTTATTATTTTTTTTTAATTTGGTCTAGCATTGGTAAATATTTTTAAAATGTGATAAGTACAGTGGAATTCGACTTTAAAAGTGATTTATAAATTTATTCATAAAGTGTTTCTTTGTGAAGCTTGAGCTTTTTGCATATACTTACATATGTATGTACAGTGAAAGCTCCCGTCACGGACAGCTCCCGCAGGCGGACATCTCTCGTAGCCGGACGAATTTCTTGGTCCCAAGTTTTTCGTTATGTTTTAAGAACAAAATACATTCCGGTGGGCGGATGCTCCCTTGGCCGGACGCGGACACTACATTTATACACATTTCATACAATTCATCTCTGCTGGCGGACAAAAAAGACATTCTAACGAAAAAACTCTTTCTCAACAACTCTTTCATTGCTTTGCTGTCATTCAGGTTGTCGATTGTTATTCTTTAAAATCTATTTCTATGAGTGTTGTTGAGAGTAAAGTTTTCTCAAGTGGGCACAGAAAAAACCAACTTATTATACTTAAACTTTTTTTTGCATAACTTTGAAGATTTATTGAAGATGAAGATTTATTGATCAATATTAACGCCTTATATTTTTTTTTTTGCAAAATTTGGATTTTTTAAAAAGTTATGAACAAGTGAATTTTTATGTGGGTGTTTTTTTTAAATTGCTCAAATTTCACAGTAAATATTGGGAAAAAGTTAATGAAATTTTCGTGATAGGACAAAAAACGTTTTACAATTTATATAAAATAAAGGTTTTATAAAAATTGAATATGTTATTTATAAAAAAATTAAGTTTTTAAGAAACAAACAGAAATTAAACCAACTTCTCATATGTTCAGAAACAACATTTTTCCACATAATTGTTTTGCAAAGTCTACACAACTTTTTCCTGAAATAAAATTTTAGTACATTTCATAAATAAAAAAGTTACGAATGTTTACGAAAAATTGCCACCGTGGCAATTTTACTCCTACAAACCATCCGATAAGAAAAATTCGGATTGTTTTTTTTTTTTGTTTTAATTGAATTGTATTTGAATTGTAAAAATGTACTTTCTTCAACAGCTCCCGCAAGCGGACATCTCCCGTAGGCGGACGATTTTGTCGGAACCGTCGGTGTCCGCCTACGGGAGCTTTCACTGTATATCAAAAATCTATATAAATCTTTGTTTAATATTTGTTAAGGGCATTCGGGAGTTTTTCGAAAAATAAAAAGACATTTTTTTAAATTTTTTTTGAAGCTGCATTTTATCTTAGACCAAATTTTTTTTTACATTAATAAAGTATAACTATTCAAGACTTATCTACATTGTAGACCAACGAAATGCAAACTATGTATGCACTGAACTTAAAATGGACCATTTCAAAATTTCTATTTAATTTTATCAAGAATTACTGTAGCGGAGAAAAACTTTTGGAATGGGCAAAAAAAGAAGCGAAAATATGGGTAGAAATCTTTAAACATATGAATACCCAGATTATGTCACATATGGAATTCTCATTGTAATTATAATTGTCTCCCAATCAAGCGTTGTTGTTATTAATATATGAAAAGCAGCAGTAAAAAATAAGTGTATATGTGCGTAATGTAAGTAAGTAATTCATTTTTTGCAGTTTGATATTTGATGAGAAAGAGCAAAGGAAAAACAACTTCGTGTTGTATATTCTTGTGGTCTGGAAACTTTTATTTTGTGATACATATTTTTCAAAATATTCGCCATTTTTATTTTATTTATATCATTTTAATAAGACATTTTCGTCTCTCGTCTATCAAATGCAGTTAAGTTTCCTAAAGGTTTCACTTCTACCACGTGTGAACTGCAAACATGATTTTTTTTTTTTGAAAAACTGAAACAAGTGAAACAAGAATAAGAAATAAATATGCAAAAAAAAAGGGTCGGACGGATCTAGTTTCGGAGATATAGCCATCAGAAGCTGCGGTTACAGCTTTTATAAAAATCAGTATAAGTTGGAAAACTCTGTATAGATTTCTTAAATATTGGTACTATATGAAAGGTAATTGAATAAGGCATAAAATTGACAGATGCTCATTTAAAATTTAATGAATAGCTTTCGAGATATAACGATTTTTGTAAAACTTTGACCCTTTTTTTAAAAAAAAAAAACGTTAATTTTTCCAAAAAAAATGTATCATAAGCATATAATTTTTTTAGCACCATAGGAAAGCTTAATTTTTTTGCTTCAAAATGATATAGTAGTTGTAGCAAATTTTTTTATATTAACCCATTTTTTACCGGAATGAAAAATAGTAATTAACAAAATTGTTTTTAAAACTACTTATGAAAACTATTTATGGACAGCTACAACAAGAACGACTTAAACAACGATAATAACACCAACAACAACTACTATCATAAGAAATATTACAAGTACAGCAACCGGCTTTCGGGCGCGGATCAGTCTATAAGGCTAAGGTTACACTGGATGCGGATTTTTGTTCGTACGAATTCGTAAGATTTTTTTCGTACGAACATGTACGAATAGAGTGGTTACATTAGACGCGACTTCGTTCATATTTTGAGTTGAAGTGATTATTTTGAATTGAAGTGCAATGGATCCAGTTACTGAATCTTACCTGTTGGAAACGCCTTTAATAAAATTTTTTTTATTGGAAAACAGAAGACTTTTGGGTAAATGATTACTTCCTATCAAGAAGTGAAAAAGGGGAATTTCGAAGATCATTTGAAGAACTCAGAACAAATGATGAAAATTTTTTTGAATATGTGAGAATGACACAATCTACGTTTGATTATATTTTAAAAGCTGTTGAAAGTAAACTTAAAAAATACTCCAACTTTCGAGAATGTATTTCACCAGAAGAAAAATTGATTGTAACATTACGGTAAGTAAAATAACTTTTTAATAAAGAAAGATTTATTTTAATTCACACACAAAATATTACGTATAATAATTATCAGACATTAATAAATATAATTAGTCAGGTTGAAACTGAGAAAAATATTGTGTTGCCGTTTGTGAAGGATTTTTTTGTGCAGTATCCATAGCATATGTCAAGGTATTGCTTGTGGGGTTATTTATTAAGTGGAATGATTCATCTGAAAAATCTGCCGATGTAGCAGTATATGCTGGTGGTGGTGTCGGAGTTGCTGCATACTGACGGGGTGTTGATGAAAATACCTGCTGGGGACTGTATTGGATTAAAGATAATTGTTCATGTTCGTGCAGAAGTAGTTCCTGAATCTTTGTTCTAACAAACAATTTTCTATGAATTGGTAGTTGCCGAATGTATGGTACGAGGCTTAGAGCGAAATAGTAGTCATCATCCTGCTGCTGCTGAGAACCTTTCTGTAAATGACTTAATTTTTGTTCTTCTATAGCCAGTAATTTCTGCATTGTGTTTTCTTTAAAACTTTTATTTTTTTTTGATGAAGTACAGGTCTGTTGTGAATTAGTCTCAAGTATAGGTCGTTTACCACCCGGAGATTCATTTTCTCTCTCACTAAAATTGATGTCTACTACTTCTGATGGTTCATTTTCTTCCATCTCATCAAAAATATCATCTTCTGGTTTTTTCTTAGTTGGAATATTTCCAGTAACTTTACGGGCCACAAATTGGTCTTTAATAAAAAGCATACAGTCAAAAAACTGCCATTTGGAGGATACTTCTTCAGCACCACCGCCACTTCTCTTTGCATGTAATTTAGCAAGCTCTTTTCTAAATGTGTCTCTTATTCCCCTCCACTTATGACGAACCACATCATCTGCAACAAAATATTAGTATTATATATTTCATTATAATATTAAAATATTAGTAACTAAAATAGTAGTTAGTAATAACTGCTGAACTGATTCCATTTTCATTAGATTTTTTATTTATTTTCATTATAAATCATAAGATACCACTTTTCATCCTACCAAAACCATTATTTTTTTTTCAGGTATCTTGCTACTGGCGTTTCCTTTCGATCTTTGGCTTTCTCATTTCGAATGTCACACACAACAATTAGACAAGCTGCTTATGAAACATGTGATGCCATATGGAATACTTTTCATGAGAAACATATGCCTTTCCCTACAGAATCAAAGTTTTCATCAATTGCACATGAGTTTTATACAAAATGGAAATTTCCTAATTGTGTCGGCGCCATTGATGGCAAGCACATTAGAATTAAATGTCCCATCAATTCGGGATCATTTTATTTTAATTATAAGCAGTTCTTTTCTATAGTGTTGCAAGGTTTGGTAGACGCAAATTACAAATTTATAAGTATTCATGTTGGAAGCTACGGAAAACAAAGTGACGGTGGAATATTTGCTAATACATCATTGTACCATCATCTCGAAAAAGGTACTTTCAACATACCCCCGCCAAAGGCCCTACCCAATACAGATGTTGTTCTACCACATGTTTTAGTAGGAGACGCAGCATACCCTTTAAAGAACTATTTAATGAGACCATTTTCAGGACAAAATTTGTCTTCAGAGCAAGAAATTTTTAATAAAAGCCTTTCTCGAGCTAGACGTCTTGTTGAATGTGCATTTGGTATAATAACCGCAAAATGGAGAGTTCTAAGAACGGAAATTGAAATTTATCCTGAGAGAGTCGATTTAATTGTCAAGACTATTTGCTTGTTGCATAATATAGTTATCGATTTAGAGGGTACACCACATCTTTTGGAAACCACTATAAGTTCACAGCAAGTTCAAAACGAAAACAACGGAAAGCGATGCTTCAATAGATCTACTGCTGCAGCCTACGAAATTCGTAACAAATTTTTACAATATTTTAACAGTGTTAATTAATATACCTGACAAGAACTCCTTTACTTTAAACTTTATAAATAGCAAAATGTAACATGCTCATAAATAAAAAACTCCCGTAAAAACTATATTACTTTTATTAAAGGTTACCATTCTAATGTTATAAACCTGCTATTATTAAACTAGATTGTATGTATTGGTTAAAATTTCAGGAAAATCATCATATCCAAAATTATGGGTTAGATTTCAGAGATTTGCATATTTTATTGTAGGTCACTGAATTGTCTATTTTATGACACCCATATTTTTGATACCCATGTAGCCAAAACCAGCTCCGAGCGACTTTTTTTGATTACATATTTGTGCTAAGAATAAAAAAGCACATAAGAAAAGTTTAGTTTAATTACCATTGAAGAATGGGAGCTAAAGTAAACTTAAGCCGATGTACTTAACCTCATTTCACTTTTCTGAATAAATTGTATATTTTGACTTTTTAAGCCACAAAACGAAAAACCGAACAATGGTCGGTCTCCTGGTACTATAATTAAAAGTAACTTACCTGTTAATTTCATTTTCTCTGCCACTTCCCTCCATAATTTTTTATTTAATTCCCTGTTATGGTACTGCTTGCATTTCTGATCCCATAAAGACCGCCTTTCTTGAACTTCAGCAATGAGTTTTTCCGCATCCATCATATGTTTTCGTGCGACTGTTCTGATGAAAAACAAAATTTTTTGTTCGCATCAAAGCAGTCGTACAGATTCGTACGAATACGCACGAAGCATGCGTAGCCACTGTAACCGCATTCATATACACACATACATTTGTTCAATTTTTGCAATTCTTACGAATACGTACGAATTCGTACGAACAAAAATCCGCATCCAGTGTAACCTCGGCCTAATGTATCCAACACCTGGCTTACTAGTCACAGTACCTTTACACAAAAGTAAGGGTAAGTGGACGGCCTTTGGCCGCAGCTCAGGACTTAAAGCTCCCAAAAGTCCAACAGCGGCTGCGCGGCGACCTTCGGCCGCGGATCAATCTTTAATGTATCCAACACTTGGTTTACTAGTCACAGTACTTTTAAATAAAAGTGAGGGTAAGTGGGCGGCCTTCAACCGCTGCTCAGTTGTTTTTGTTGTTGTATCGTTGCTGTTGTTGTCTATGTCACTGTAGTCTTAGTTGTCAACAAATATATTTATGTATTTAAAAAAAATTTATTAATTATTTTTTTTTTACATTCCGGTAAAGAATGCGTTAACATAAAAAATTTGGTACAACTGATACATCATTTTAAAGCAAATGATTTCAGCTTTGTTAAGGTGCTAAAAAAATGATATGCTAATGATACAGTTTTTTGGAAAAATTAACGTTTTTTAGAAAAAAAAGGGTCAAAATTTTACAAAAATCGTTATATCTCGAAAACTATTCAACAAATTTTAAATGTTTATATGTTGATCTTATGCCTTTTTCAATTATCTTTCATATGGTACCAATATTTTGGATATTTTTAAAGGGTTTTCCAACTTATACTGGTTTTTTATAAAAGCTATATTCGCAACTTCCGATAGCTATATCTGCAAAACTAGATCCATCCGACCATCTTTTTTTGCATATTTATTTTTTATTCTTATAGCGCTACTTTCCCGAAAAGTTATAAGAAAATTGGAGAATTTGTACTAAAGTAAACTTAAGCCGAAAAACTTTTTTTTTTTTTAAATTTTTAGGAAAAACTTTTCTTAATAAAAGTTTTTAAGGAAAGTTTTGTAAAACTTTTACAGCATAAAGGTTTTTAGAAAATTTTATTTCCATGACTTTTTGAATAGAAGGATAAAAGTTTTAATGTCTGAAATAAAGCAAAGGATTCTTGCTAAGAATTAAGCAAGAAAAACCAAAGGTCTACTTGAGTACAGATCATGAATTTGCTCCTTTAATAGAAACTAAAAAAGTATCGATAATATGTTTTTCGGTATATCCTTATGTGTACAATAGGACAATAGAAAAAATTTCGAAACTGTAAGTGCCATTTTCTTAATTTTTTACTTAAATTTTGAAAAATAAAAATTTTCAAGCTCTGGCAGTAACACTAGAAGATTTTTTTATTTTTGATTGAGAATATACTTGAAAATGAAACATATGTTTATTTTGAACTTGGCTGCTGTGCATGAATTCTTTTTAATAGATAATTGAGTTATCAAGTACACTTATCCCTCGCTTTACACGCTACTCGTTTTGCACGTTTTCGATGTTACACGGTTCTTAAAATCAAAATTAAAAAAAAAAATGTGTGGAAAATTACTAATTTTGACTGCACGCGAATTTATTTCTGCTTAATTATAGATCTGGCAACACTTCAGACGCACATATGATCTACTGTCATAAACTTATACAATTTTTTTTTTTTTTATTTATATGAAGTACAATATTTTCTTTCTATGAAATGGACTTTTTACGTTTTTTTTTTTTCACTTTACAAATAAATTTAACTATTTTTATGTTTTCTATGACTTGAATGATATTTTTATGTTTCATTATGTGTATGTATTAGTCATATTTTGTGTTCAATAAATGTCTAAAAAAGATTTTTTATAGTCATTTTCGTTTTACACGGTTTTTCCATACAAAAATTATTTTTTCGAATTACACGGATTTGTCAGGAACGTATCTACCGTGTAAAACGAGGGACAGGTGTACAGATAACGAACACCAACTTAGTCGAGGATTTTAGACAAAGAATTGCTAGCAAGCACACCCGCGCTTTAGGTACTTGGGTCCACCCGATCTATTGTAACAAAATGAAAGCTTTCCCAATCTCATATTATTATATTTTATCATTATGTCCACTAACTGTCGGCCTAGGGCGTACACAATTTTGTAAGCGTCCATGCTGATTTACATTAAATATTTATTACATAAAACCTTGTATATGAAATAAAGCGCATTTCAACCATTTACTAATAATGTTTTATTTATTCCTCATATTTCTCAATAGCATAATTCAAAATTAATTAATCCGACGTTCTTCTGAAATCTCATTGAATTACTTTCATCCATCGAATGCCTTATATGGAATTCAAAACTGAAGTACGTTAATGCGCATTTTCATTCAATTGGTTCGATTTAAATTCTTCTGGCAAAAAATAAATATAGTTGTATGTTTTTTCCTTTAGGCTGTCTTTTCATTTACCAACATTTTGCGGAACAAACCTGTCAATGCCGTGAGGATTTCCGCCTACAAAATAAAAACGTGCTGTAAAAACGGAATTTGTATTTGAAAAGGATAAGTGGATTTATTTAAAAGCCAATGTAGCAAACAGGGTCTTTTACAATGACGTAGGCGTGAATTTTAAATCTAATTAGCAAAAGGTTGCAGCATAACTTGATCCTTTTATACAAATTATTTTTTAATGTTGAAAGGGATAATTGCGCTAAATTCAATCATTTTTTACTGAGATTTAAACTCACCCAGTATAATATTTATTATACATTTTTCAGACAAATTGCGCAACTTCCTGTCCCCTGCTGTGTTCGCTCGTAGCGCTTTTTAATTTATCTCCAGCAACAGCATTTTATTTTCAACTTAACAATTCAATAACGTTTACGCTAACAATTTTTAATGGAAATTCAACAAATTTCCCATTTTTGTTCGCAATTTTGTAGCAATTTTCCTCACATTGATTTTTATTTATTTAATTTTAATTTTTTTTTGGTAAATAAGGTCCATTAATAAACGTAGTTGACAAAAGCGAAGCATAAAATGAAACCGGAGCCTTAAATGCGTTTGGTAAATAATTGCTTCGTTAAATTATGGCAGGAAATGCAAAAAGTATACATTTTCAGTTTTAGGGCAATTATTTTGTATGTTGTACTTACCTGCTTTTCCAGGCCATTAATTTTTAATAAGTGAAATTTGTAAGGTAATTGCTCAAAAGTAGTAGTGGTAGTAGTGGATTTTTAACTTTATTATAGATTTCATCGGCTGCTGTGCCAGGCCATCTCATGTATCTTCAGATACATCAATTAAAGAACTTAGTAACAACGTTAAAATAATTACTTTGTTTCAACCACAAATACTATCGAGGGAAGCTCATAATGTTAGACATGTATTTTTAACAGATAATCAAAAGATAAAAATTCTAATGAAATAAGCGAGACATATGCAGACTTGGTGGACATACCGCGGGACTCAGCTCCTAAGATTTCCACAGTTGCACTCTGGGCTAATCAGCAGTACTTAAAGTATACCGAGGAGCTACAATTATACATATGGCTGAGTGCACATGGATTTCTTTTCCTTATCTTATAACGGAGGATAAGTCCTTTCAATGTGCACCACCAGCAGTGGTGGACACAAGGGGACCCCCCCCCTGGGAGCGGTAAAAAAATATTTTGATTCAAGAACGTTCATGGAGGATCGAACAAATCAATGGAGTTAAGGCTTTCATATCTGAAAACCAACTCTTAGTATTTTACACTTATTTGTTTCAGTCACTCTCTGAATTTGTGATATTTCTGAAATTCGTAACATGCTAGGTACAGTTTCATCAGTATCAAATTTTTTCTTGAATTTATCTAAAAGAGTACAACTATTGATAGATAAAATTTCCGAACGGAGTCCAGAAACATAAAAATCGCTTAAAAGCATTGTGTGCGACTAAATGCGTTTATACTTTCAGCGAATTATTACTGTTAACTCCTAAACATTACAAGAATTAGAACAAAGCAAGGATACCAAAGCGTCTTCAAAAGCGGTCCAACTTTGAGCTTCGATAGCACGCTCCCATTTCTTAGTATCGTTGCATATTCTGAAAATTTTTAATATTCCTATATTGTCGCAAACTACAAGATCCTACACTGCAAATCTCTTCAGTCCGTACTCATGTTGAGCAAATTATCAAATAAGGCAGATGTACTCACTATAAGGTATCTTATTACAAAAAATTGGCGCAATAACAATAGTGGGCGTGGCGACCCTCATACAAGAAAATTACGTTAAGTGGCATATATATTGAAATATCTGAGCAATCATACTAAAATTTGGTGTGAAAGGTTTGCTTATGGAAAGCTATTTCTGGATTAAAATCGAACTGGATTGTACCAGGGTGAGAGTCACCGCCCTTAATTTTAAGGTTACTTACTGCAGATATTGCAATTTGTACAAGCTATTGTGCTAAAATTTGGTATGCGGGTGTCGATCACGAATAAAATTTATTTAATAACCCAAAAGTAGAAGGAATTGAAGAAGAGGGCTTGGGCTATTTCGACTTTTTAATTTCTATTCGATTTTTTCAACATTTTCCATATTACTTAAACTTTCTCCAACCTTTTAACTTTTTCCAATACATATGTACATACATATATCCCATAAGTACTTTTCGTTTTTTTTTAACTTCTTTCAACTTTATTCGTCATTTTCTTTATTTATTCGACTTTTTCATCGATTTCGAGTTGCTTCAACATTTGTTAACCTATTCAATACCTTGAGAGTTTTTCAACCGCTTTCAATATTTTTTCTACTTCTCCAATTTTTCAACATTTTTTAGCTTTTTCCATATTTTTTCGACTTTTTCAATTTATTTCAACAGTCTTTTGCAACTGTTTCAATACTTCTCAAACTTTTTCAAAATTTTTACATTTTTTCTCGACTTATTCCAGCTCTTCAACGTCTTTTTTACATTTATTTAAAAATTATTTTCAATGTACTGTTAGGTATGTGAGTTTTGTCATGGCCGAATATTACTAGTTTAAATTTATTTTTATTTCACATTTCTTTTTCAAATGATTCAGAGCCGCAATATTCTATCCTTATTTGGATCGTATAATTTCATTTTACCCTAAGAGCGTTCTCAAAAGTCCAAGTCTAAATTTAATAGTACTTTATAATTTTTGATAAATATAAGACAATAAAATGCCTTTAACGAATTTGTTCCTTATTCAGTTACATAGGCAATGGCCTTTATACGGGAATGCATGAAATATGGAAATTACCTCTTTTTATTGATTTTTCAATAACTTTAACATTTTGTGTCTGATTTGAGCAAATATATACTTAAAATATTTGTTAAAAAATAGATTTTCATCGTGAATATTAAAAAGATAAAAAAGAAATGTGTGATATCAAAGAGATTACAAGAACACTTGCATTAAAATGTAGTTGTTTTGATTTGTTTTTTGCTGTGATTCTAAACTGATCAACGCAAGAAATAGAACATAGTAGGCTTGCAGATTACTATACTTCGGCTAACAAAGCTTTTTGATGATATGACGTAGTGGTCATTGAAACTAATATAAGCAGCTCGTTGCCCATTTTAATACATTTTTGTTCTAAAAAGTATTGAACAATAAGCTCTGTACAATGACATAATAATAAAAAAGAAAGGTTTTTGGATTTAAAAAGAGCAATTGAAATTTGGTGACTTTTTGAAAAGACCAAAAAAGTACCTTTTTTTGGACTTCGTCCGCTTGTAACTCCATCAAATCCTATCCGATCCTCATGAACAGCAAACCGCTAGATAGAAGATAAAATTATTTTGTGAAAAAATGTTTTTTTTTGGGAATATCCCGAAAGTGATTTTTAAGAAAAAAAAAAATGGTTGACATTTTTGGAATCTACGCCAAAATACATAGAACAAAGTATATGAGAAATCAGATCTTTTTTTTTTTTGTAAACTAGTGTTATCAAAACCAAAAAAAAAGAAATCGTTCTTCCAATGCATCACGATTCTACTGCAAGTATTTGCCACAATTCCAGCAGAACAAAGTTTTTGTTTTAAAATGATTGAAATCGTATTTAAGGTCTACAATGACAGAAGATTGCTTGAAAGGATTGGCTCTGGAAAATATTCATAAAGAAGAAACCTCGCCTTCTTGAAACCCTTGACTGGACTACTGATTAGATTGTTGTAACATGCCAAAAAATATAAATATTGCTCGTTGAAAAATTCAATCAATGTGTGTTTTCATTTAAAAAAATGTCAGCACCCCCCTCCCAAGAAAATCCTAGATCCGCCACTGACCACTAGTAGCAAGTCCTTTCAACATTTCCACGATTATTAATCCTTAATTAATAGTTGGAAGATGTGAAAAGAATTAATACTTTTGTTTATATTTAGTAAAATTAATAAAACAAAATTTAATAAATAATGAATATTTTAAATAATTATAAAAATTAAAAAAAAATTTGGGATCTATGTTGACCTCATGCGTCCACTTAAGTAAAGGCACGCCTATTTCAGGGTTATTACTGGCCACGTTTTCTGCTACCCGGAGAGTTCCACTCTAACGTTTGTCTATGTATGTCTAATCGAATTATGCTTTCGCCATATAATTTAGATGAAATTTCTATCTTGTCGGCATCTGATGAGCAGTTCGGGCCACCAATATATTAACCACTCTGCGTAAACGATGTAAATGTGGAGCTGTTAGTTAACTCAAAAACTGAGCTTTGTTGTCGTTGTTGACACGTTACTACCTTTTTATACTCTTAACAAATCTGCTACATTTTCTCAACTCTAAAAGCTCAGTACGTTCTCATTGATTTTTGCTACAATTGTTGAAATTCTTTCCCATACAATTTGTTAAGGAAAAAGAAAAGATTTTTCTACGGCGCTAATTTATCCATAGCAGAAATAAAAATTTCTAAAGCTCGTTCAATTGGTTTCCAAAGGAAAACCAAAATGAATATTTTTTAAAAGGACATAAAAAGTGATTTTTTTATGTATTAAATTAAATGTATGTTCACAATACATTGTTTCCAAAAAAACAACGGGTTCTTAAAAAAAAAAGCTGATCAGATGGTCTAAAATTTAGAAAAACTCGCAAAATTTCATATTTTGCGCCCGGGGCGGCCGCACCCTTCGGCTCCTCTCACAAACGCTAATCTTCATATGACATCCATTTTAAAAATCAATCCGGGGGTATCTATAATGTAATGGCTTTAATTCTGAACTATATCGCCGAATTTTGATGTCTATATTTCCGAAATTAGATTATACCCCCAACTTCTGATTTCATATTCGTTGTTAGTATTAAAAATTTTGTAAGAAAAGAATGGTTTAGTAAAATAAGATAAGGACCTCCGAAAGTAAACTTGTACCTATTGCTGCCTGTCACCTTCTTCAAATAGGTATGACAGAAATTTTCGACAGGGTATAGTATGACATACTAGGTTTTTTGAAGGTGGTCAGTCGATTGCACTGATTAGTGGAACAAAGCGTTACAT